>JAJMSK010000016.1:0-234850 GCA_030578555.1 Diutina neorugosa | reverse complement strand
GGGGGGCAACATGTCCTTCACAAAAGGATAGGGGCATTCTTTTTGGTTCACCATGCGGTAGATGTTTCGAGAGACCGGGCATTCGCAAAAGGTGCGTTGTACGCTTCAATGATTGGCCCGAATGAGATTGATTCGGCTCTTGAAAAGGTGTTTGTTCCGACCAGTGGCCAACGAGTAGTCTTCTGGACGGTTAATGTCCCGTGGGGGGTTGTCATGGGTAGCGCAAAGGGTACACCCAGAGTAATAAACGAAGCGTATTGAGGTGATTCCACGCAGGGATGCGTGGTATATATCCAGCCGTGGATGTAGCCATGGTAGAACTGCGAAAGAATGGCCAGTACCCATGGTTGCTTCGAGTTTTTCTTATGATCATTACGTTCCAATATCAGCTGACATATCACACGCCATATTTACCAAAATTGGGCGTGTGGTCTAGTGGTATGATACACCCTTAGGGTGGGTGTGGCCCTGGGTTCGATTCCCAGCTCGCCCCTTTTTTTGCCTAAAGCTGTTCGATAAGTTTGACTTCCAAAGTCATGGATCAGATAATATGCCTATTTTTGAGGATAAATTCAGTACTATGGGTCTCCAATATCCGATTGTATTTAATTCTTTATTAGCATCGCATTTGCCGAATGATACTATTTACTTTTGTTTGACATTTGGGAATAAATTGCAAAATATTAATTAAGTAGTCACGTCGATGGATTTGGACCGTCCTTTCTATGAGCAGCCTACGCAAGACTCCTCAAAAACCTATATACAATGCTCATGTAAGTTACACTAACCAGTACTTCGTTGAATCAAGGCCAGCAGCCCTCGACGATTGTTAGTTTAGCTTCCTACAAACCCGGTTCCTACGAATAAGTGACCTTTTCAAAATCATATATCTCACATTTCCAGCCTTCGGTGGACGTGAAATTAGCATCAATTTGGTGGGCCCGTTTTGAGGTCAGTCTAGAGTTGCTAACAATGGCGACTGTGCCAAGAGAATCAAGCACGCAAGTCGGCTAAACACCGTTTCAAAGGAGGGAGCATTTGATCCTTTGCACAGTCACCAATTAATTTAACATTTTACTGTATGCTCACATCACCTATCACCAGCATTGCCTATAGAGTTTATATTCATCGTGACATAAATGACAGGGGGATGGAGGTACTACGGAAACATCTACGCCAATTCTACATCAACCCCAATAACTATTCGCATACACGTGGATGAACAATAAGCATGGTTATTGAATTATGTACTCCGTAACCTTCACAAAAGTGGCATCGCGGCAATGTCGTAGGAAGAACTTATTTGCTTGAGAGTTTGAGTTAGGTTTGCACTCGTGAGCAGGTTAGTGTTTAATGTGGTTTATGATTTTTTGAATCTTGCTACTTGAGGCAGCACACGGATCCAATAGCTAAAAAAATTGCAGCTTAAACAATCAGAAAAAAAAAGCTTACCTTCATAAAATGTCTTTGGAGTATGCTTATACTAACCGCATGTCTACGTGGCAATTATCACGATCAATTGTCTCGCTTCTATTGAAGTTTTGAGACCGCGAGTTGCAAAAGCCCGAGAAGCATGAACGGGTTTGGTTTTCTTTGATTCGACCCCTTTTTCTTCGAATAACTCGTCACATCTGGTTGAGCCTGTTCTAAAGTACCTTGTATATTTTTCTTTTTTTTTTGACCCCACAGCAATAACAAAAATAGGAGACAAGTTGTAAAACCTACAATAGTGTGTTGAAAAAAACCCTCAATCAACACACTGTACTAAAAATATCAATGTGCAAGAAGAACCATTTCTGACGCTCGGCCGCTGATTGACTATATATCGCTTTAGGTCATGTAGTTTTGTGATACCTTGCGATGGTTCCAATGATTTCGCTATAAATACAGGGTAATCCCCCACCAAGTCTTTTGAATAAAGTATGCGTTACTCGATCTTTGTACTTGCTATTGGACTTGTGCTGGCTGCTCCAGCAGTAGTTAACGTTCATGATACCGACATCCAGGGAAAGAGGGAGACTGGCCTTTATCCGTTAGTCGTAAAGACAATCTACAAGCGTGATGGTGGTGATGATGGTAATGATGGTAATGATTGTGATGATTGCAACGTTAGCGACGGCGGTCATGATGATTAGTGGATGCGTCATTTCTTCGATACAGAGAATGAATAAATTTATGATCAAGGGAAGTCCCTCAGCAAAAAAAAAAAGTATAGGGAAGTCTTTTTAATACTATCAATTGTTACATTCACTAAACATCAACCAAGTTAGTGTCATGAGACTTGTCTTGTTCGGCATCTTCATGTTCGTCATCATCTGCGTCTCTGCCTCTTTCATAGAATTCGTCTAAGATTTTAGGAGAGATACGGTTCAACATTTCCTTGGGATAAATTCTCAACAAGGACCAAGCCAAGTCCAAAGATTCGAAAATGGTTCTGTTTTCGTAAGCACCTTGGGAGATGAATTGTTTTTCGAATTTATCTAAGAATTCGAGAGACAACTTGTCTTCCGTCGACAAAGCTTCCTCACCAACCACCGACTTCATTGCGGCAGCGTCTCTACCAATAGCGTATTTGGCGTACAACTGGTTCAGCACATCACCGTGATCTTTACGAGTCATACCCTCCCCGATGGCCGACTTCATCAAACGAGACAATGATGGCAACACGTTAATAGGAGGGTAAACACCACGGTTATGCAATTGACGATCGACGAAAATCTGACCTTCGGTGATGTAACCAGTCAAATCAGGAATCGGGTGAGTGATATCATCGTTAGGCATAGTCAAAATCGGCACCTGCGTGATGGAACCATTACGCCCTTCCACACGACCGGCTCTTTCATAGATGGTTGACAAGTCAGTGTACATATAACCGGGGTAACCACGTCTACCTGGCACTTCCTCACGGGCGGCCGATACTTCACGTAAAGCATCAGCGTACAGCGACATATCCGTCAAAATGGTAAGAACGTGTCTCTCAGTTTGGTAAGCCAAGTATTCGGCGGTGGTCAATGCTAACCGTGGCGTGATGATACGTTCGATGGTGGGGTCATTTGCCAAATTCAAGAACAACAGAGTACGTTCTAACGAGCCGTTTTCCTCAAAATCTTGCTTGAAAAACCGCGAAGTTTCCAAGTTAACCCCCATGGCGGCGAACACAATCGAGAAGTTGTCTTCATGTCCATCATGAACGTCCTTAGTAGGACGCACCAAACCGGCTTGACGACATATTTGAGCGGCAATTTCGTTATGAGGCAACCCCGAGGCGGAAAAGATAGGGATCTTTTGCCCACGAGCAATTGAATTCATGGTGTCGATAGCCGAAATACCAGTGGAAATCATTTCTTCTGGGTAAATACGCGCGTAGGGGTTAATTGGCGACCCGTTGATATCTAAGTAATCTTCAGCGAAAATCTTGGGGCCTTTATCAATAGGACGCCCTGACCCGTCGAACACCCGGCCCAACATATCTTCCGACACCGCGATTTTAAGGTTTTCGCCAGTGAACTGGACATGAGTCTTCTTAACGTCGATACCGGAAGTACCCTCAAACACCTGGACCACGGCTTTATCGCCTTTCACTTCAAGGACCTGCCCTGCTCTCTCCGAACCGTCGGGAAGAGTCAAGTTGACAATTTCATTGTAACGAGGAAACTTCACCTTGTCAAGAATGACCAAGGGCCCATTGACACCGCCCACAGTATTATAGTCAATACGGGGCTTGATTTTGAATGAATCAGCCACCGCTTTGCGGTTAAGCTCATAGAGTTCCTTGTCGGAAAGGGTCATAATGCTTGGGTTAAAGCAAATAATCGTTGACGGTAGACGAAAGTGCGCCTCTCCAGACTCCCGCACACGTGCGTGCGCACACCAAAATCCACCTATCATTTGATGGACATGAGGTAACCATACAAAGGAAATTTACATTGTTATTAATGTATATATGGCAATTATTCCCAGCACAATCTCATATATGTAGCAGTTCTTCGAGTTGGGTCACTGCCAGTTCAAATCTGTCGAGGTTATCGATGTCGGCTGTAGGCAATTGGGTTATGAGGCGATTGATGCTATTGATTTCCTGTTCAATGGCGTCGTCATCTCGTTGGGCCTGTTGTTGACACTCAACCGCCATAGACTGGAGAGTATTGATAAACTCGTCAATGGGGAGGGCGTTGCTGTCGTTATCACTAAACGTTAGCCGAGTACTATCATCGATCTCATCAATGGCGGTATCGATGGCGTCGAAGCGGACATCAAAGTCGGCCGCAAGTTGTTCATAAAGCTCTTTTGAAGAAGGTACAGCATTGGAAAATAATGTATATGGAAGGATCTGGTTGAGCAGCCTTCGCTCAAGAAGGTACTCTCGAAGGAGATCAGCAGACTTGTTCAGCATGGGGACGCGTGTTTTTCCCAACTAAAGTTTTGGCCGTACTACTACGTTGACGCGTATATGTTGACTTTCTCAGCATTAATACACACCAACACCAAAAGTAGAAAGTATAAGGTCAACAGAAATTGATTGGGTCTCATTGGCCACAATCAACCCCATTGAATACGTCGAAGGCTCGCAGTAATTGAAGGCAGGTGCGTTGTTAGTGAATTCAAAAATTGTAATGTCGTTATATGGTCAGATGTGGAAAGTCCAACAGAGGATCAAGCAATAAAGTAAGTCACCTCCGGCCTTATCGTGCGATAAAATGATACCAATATCCGTCTATGAAGGGATCAATTCAAATGGAAATGCTATATATTGGTCTATAGTTCTAGAATATGGAGTCACGCGAAAATGGTCAATGCAACAGATACCACTCACTCATGACTATCGGGTGTGGTGATGATAAATTTAGGCGGAGCATTTGCTTTCGGCATCGATAATACTCGGGGTTGAGTGCCGTAAATCTCCAGCTCGGGGACTTCGGATATGTTTTCTAGGTCATTTGGATGCAGGTGGCCCAGATAACCATCGTACTCAACCGATTGTACCAGAGGGTAGGCATCCCCATCCGCCGGTGAATCATGCGATGCCAGCCGCTTCAGATTAAACCGACGTACGGACGTCTTACGGGAAAGTGACTGCCCAAGTTCTCGAAGCTCGGTTTCTTGGGAATCGTAAACTGAGAACGTTCGGTGACGAAACAGAGGCACCACCAGTATACGAAAGTCTTGTTTTGGTTGTTTCGGTTGAAGCAATGGCAACGCCAGCGAGTGGCTTTCACTAGCTAACGACACTAATTCCGAATCGTCGTCACCGTCATCGTCTTCAGGATTAGCACACCAAAGGGGCATCGCCCAAAGTAATACCAGAAATAATGCGTGGACTTCGCCTAACCAGAAGATGGCGAACCATACCCCTCCCATATGAAGCAGAAACCCAAATGCCCCAAGCCCTTGACGAAGCAGACTGCGTACTTGTACTACAAGCCCAGTAGCAATGGCAATGGCGATGGTGGAAGCGAGGAACAGGCCGAGGGTAAGAAGCCCGATGATGTGAAACGCCCATTGAGAGCGAAATCGGCCGAAAGTGATGGGCTTTTTGTAGTAAACCAATGCCATAGCAACAAAGGCAATAAATTGGAGGATGATAGCGGCAATTAACGCGCGAGATACGATGTGGAACCGACTGACTCTCAGGTGGACTTGGGCGACGTAGTTGGAGTCTTTAAATGCTGGAGTAGGGTAGGCATAAGCCAAAATTGCCTTTAGGCCAATACGCTCTAACGTTCGCCGGTAATCAAACGCCTGACTATTTTTCGTCGAGCACTTGACGACATCATCATGACGATGATAGATTCGGTGATGGGTTTGAGGATTCCACGACACCAGGATGTTGTAGTTACCAATGCACTCGGTCCATAACAGGTTGGTGACATACTGTGGCGCCAGCGCCACTTGTTTTTCGGCGTATTCACTAAGAAGATTGATTTCCGACATCGTAAGTGATGCTCCCACCGGTAGCCCGACTCCGATTACTCGAGCCCCCGACTTGGCCACGTTATTTCTAAGGGTTTGCGTGAGTCCGTTAGCCACGTCGACGTTGTCACAATTGATACGATAGATGTAGGCGTCTGACAGACTTAGGGGGGCGATTAACGCCGCAAGCAAGTAGGCAAACAGCGAGATCAGGGCGTACAATCGTACCACCACGAGGATCTTTTCGAGCAAAGGAAGCCCATCAAAGTTGCGACTGATCCACAACGGGGTACGAAGCTTCATGACCCCCTCGCCTCAGGCCGTCTGCTGATTAAAATCGTTTAAAACGGTGAGTGCGCGCAACCCTTAAATTGGCAACCCCTAAAGCCACAAAATCGGGAAGCCATAGATAGTGGAGTGTCGAGAAACCGATTAGCTATTTACCACAAAATACCGTACACTAATGCTATCGATCGATAAATAAACGACGACTAAATGATATATAAGAGCTATATTTTCTATTTTTTTTTTTGGTTTCGTAAATTTCAAGAAATTTATGATTTTGGCTCGAATCGGTACGGCAAGTCCTACCCAACGGGGCTGTTGTACGCCTCGAAGGTGTCTTTTTTTCGCTACCGGCAGGACATTCGCGGAGGTTTGGCTTTCTTTTGCATGTAATTCCATGCGCACAAAATTTACGGGTGGACCGGCTGTTGGACGGTTTTTCCAATTAAAGCTACTACGACGACGACGCTGATCTCCAGAAACACTTTGCGATGATGTTACGCCAGTTAGCACGCACACGTTTACCTCTTTGTTTCCCTCTTCGGCCCACGGGGACGATGATGCCATCGCTGATGGTGATGAAAGTACGGGTACCGCCAGTGGCAATGGTGCTGCCGGTGCGGTTTCGCCACTCTCGTTACCGACGGTTCGGCGAAGATGATCCCGACGTCGTTGAGTACGAGTTGGATCCTTATGGTAATTATCGGGAACGGGGTGGGCGTCGGTATCGTCTGTCCAATAGTTGGCAAGACTTATTGCACGACAAGAGATTATGGTACTTGGCTGCTGGGCTCGGATTATTTTACGTGGCCAATTTACATAAGGCTCCCTATACCGGGAGACTTCAGTTTTGCTGGGTACCTTACTGGATGGAGGAGAAAATTGGTGATATGCTGTACCGACAAGTGATGTCGCAATTTGGCGGGGACATTGTTAGCCATAGTAACCCTGTATACCAACCGATACAATCGGTGATGGATCGTTTGCTCAAAGCTGCCGATCAGTTGATTAAAGACCCCAAGCAACGCGAGCACTTGAAGAAATTGGACTGGGAAATTCTGGTGGTGGCGGGTGATTACCCTCCCAACGCTTTCATTCTTCCCAACGGGAAGATTTTCATCTTTGCTCTGATCATCCCCATTTGTAAGGATGAAGATGGTCTTGCTACGGTGTTGCTGCACGAACTTAGCCATCAGTTAGCCCACCACTCGCTGGAACAATTGCTGAAGCTGCCGCTCTATATGTTAGCTGGCGCCATCATGTATTCGATAACGGGATCTACGGGGTTAAATGACCTTTTGATCCAAACTCTCTTCCAATTGCCGGGGCTGAGAAAGCAAGAGAGTGAAGCCGACCATATTGGGTGTGAGCTCATGGCCAAGGCGTGCTTTAATGTCGATGCTGCCGTCGGGTTCTGGGGCCGTATGGAAGATATGGAACAGCAAATGGGAGGCTCTGGCGGTGGTGCGATGACGGAGTTCTTCAGCACTCACCCAGCATCGGAACACCGTATCGAAGCGATTAAGCTGTGGTTACCTCAATTACATCAAGTCCAAGAGGATTCGGGGTGCAATACTAAGCAAATGGGTAACTTTACCAACGCCTATAACCTGTTTTTTTAGGCACCGCCACCAAAAACTGTACCAATAAATAATTTTCTTCAATAACCTCAAAAAAATTGTAAAAAAAAAATAAAATGTAGGAATGTAATATCAATGTACTGAACCACCGGGTTTGATAACGTATCAAAGGTTTGGTGGTAGGTATATTTAACGCTATCGACGTCATCGCCTCGTTTACATCGATTAATGCCAGGGCTCATACGTCACCCACCTCTCGATTGAGAGGTGGGTTTTTTAAGAAAAAAAACACAGCGTCGATCTTGCGTCATCGGCGATGCACTTTCGACCTAAGCCTCCACCACCCCCTTTACATATATAGGTGTCGGCTAGCACAGCCCCCATACCCCGACATTGACAGATGGTATTAACCTAAAACACTTCTCTGTCCACTATCTCATTGTCAAATGGCTGTCACTCCTTTATACTAACGGTGCAAACGCTTGTCGTTGTTTTTTCTCTAGTTTTTTTTTTTTTTTTTTTCGTAGCCGGTACCACCAACGCACACACCGCACCGTGCTTAACCAGCACACTAGGAGTTCTAGACTCATTCCTGTTCGAAACTAAAGACAGTTACGTGAATAGCCGTGTCTGATGACGGAATACTAATTGGGAGTTGACGAATTTTATCATCATCCAGTTCAATAGCGATGACAACTCCCGCAATAGCTTTGACTTCTCGTGTCTTACCCCAGTGGGTGTTTCATTTGGCCCTAACCTCGTCGTAATGTGGCGCACACCTCATTTCAATCACTTTTCCCAATTGGGACGCGAGCCGCGTTTTTTTTTTTTCCGCTGTAGGTCGGTGGGTGCGCACACCACCCTATCTCCTAATTTCACCCGCAGGGTACGATTGTACACATCTCTCCGACCCACCGCAGCGGCATCCCGAGTTGGAGACTGTTTTGTACACTGATTGGTACCTAGGGACGCGTTTCCATCTGACTCTGCGCGTGCGAAAAATCCAACGTTCCCTTTCCCCCCTTTTACTGGTGACTTCCCCCCCATCCACTACTTCCAGTGTCGATTGACTGCCCCACCTCATCGTTTTCGAATAAATTGTCGATGATTAAATCGTTTCGTCGAAGCAAACGTGAACTGAGCAGCCTGTCTAATTCGTCGCCCAAGCACAACATCACCCGAGTGGCTCTGGCTCTGGACGCCGACGCCGCTACCGACGACGTGCTCATGCTGCCAAAAAAGGTGATTAAGGCTCTTTATGACTACATGCCTCAAGGTCCTGGTGAGCTTAAGTTTGTTAAAGGTGACTTTTTCCACGTGTTAGAAGAAGAAGCTCAAGATGTTCAAAATGGGTGGTACGAAGCCACTAATCCCATCACCCACGCTAAAGGTATGGTCCCCATCCTGTATTTTGAGACATTCAAACGTAACCGACCGAAAACTAACGGTCTGGTCAGTCTGGGCATGCTGACGTTAGTCGCTCCTAATAACCGACAACTGGGAGGGCTGAGCACCCTTTACGCTCAAGTTCTCTACGAGTTTAAGGCTGAACGCGACGACGAACTCGACATTTACCCCGGAGAAAACTTAATCATCTGTGCCCATCATGATTACGAATGGTTTATCGCTAAACCCATCAATCGTCTCGGTGGCCCTGGGTTAGTACCGGTATCCTACGTTAAGGTGATCGATTTAATGGGGATGCATTCTGATCTGGATATTAAAGAAGGACTGATTTCTCCCGAATTGATTGAAAAGTTCCACATCCCCACCGTCGAACAATGGAAAGAAATGACGGCTCGCTACCAGGCGCTGACCATCCCCTTGGGGCAAATCGCCATGCTGAATAATGTACACACTCCCACTAGCCATCCGGGACACCTGCAACTGCTGTATTTCCCCGAACTGAACCGCCTGAGCTTGGCCCTGACCAATACGCAAATATTGGATGCAGGGGTCGATCTGTACCAACTCGATCACGGGCGGTATCAATACCTTGTGGTGGCGAAATTAAGTAATGGGCGTACCCGCTACTTATACCGATATTACCAAGATTTCTACGATCTTCAGGTCAAATTGCTTGAACTTTTCCCTAGTGAAGCCGGGCGCATCGAAAATTCGAAGCGGATCATCCCTCTGATCCCCGGCCCGTTGATCAACGTCAATGACCTGATTTCTAAGTTACGGCGAGAAAAATTGGACGAGTATCTTCATCAGTTAGTGGCCCTTCCCGCCAATATTCTGCGATGCGACGAAGTGTTACGGCTTTTTGAAGTATTGAACAATGGATTCGACCGTGAAGTGGAAGAACCACAAACTCGTCGAGTATCGAAGCCAATTCTGCAAAAGCTGAATTACCAACAAGACCGGTTATCGCAATACGCCCACCGTACTCTGAACGCGCTGACGGACCACCTGCGCCATCTGAGCACCACCAACTTAACGGCGATGAACCCTCATGCATCGTCGCAAGACCTCTTTGCCAACCTGGCGCTGCGAAAAGTGAAGGTGAAGTTCTATTATGCCGATGACATCTTCGTGCTTTTGCTCCCGACGCTGTTACAGTTGAAGGACCTCAAGACCAAATTACATCAACGACTTAACGTCACCGGAGACCAACGAGTGTGTTTGTTTTTGAAGAATGACTATGATGACTATTTAGCCGAGCACTCGGTGGACACGGTAGGACCTGAGCACACCGCGGCGATGGCAGAGTTTGAGGTTGACGACGACACGAAATTCCAACAAATACTCTATGACAAGTGTAAGCTTGTGATCTTAGTGCATTAGGCGTAATATAGATAGACGATTTTCCCTAACGTTTTTTTTGTATTTTTTCTGCTAAGTTTTTCCGTTAAACCGTTTGCTAAACCATTTGCGAATAGTCTTTCAAAATGCCTTTCATGTGGGTATTGGTGATCTTGCCTCGTCTGGCCTTTTTCTGCTTCTTCTCTTCCTTCTTTACTTGCTTTTTCACAAGGCTAGGATCGGCTCCCGTCGGTTTAAGCAGTTGGTCGATTAATGCTTGGTATAAATTGTCACCTTCGGGTACCTTCACTGCTCCCCACATATCCTTAAACTCCGGGTCGATCATATCGAGCTGGCCCCCCAAGTTCGCCCAAATGAGACGCGGAGCATTTTCCTTTTTGTTACGCAACACAAGGATCCGGTTTTCCTCCTCAAGTTGAGAGATTGCTTGCATACACCCCGACCACCCATCCTTTAAGTCGGCAACTTTGACACCTTTAAACGTCGGCTGCAGCCGCAAATAGTTTAATAAGTCATCCAGGTTACGGATGTTGTGCAACGATACGTATTGTAACGTTCTCTTTTCCGGGTCGAAGCGGATGCGGTCGATTTCTCGCAAAAGCGGCAAGAGGTTGGTGACGTCAAACAGAAGCTGTTGCTGTAATTCTGCCACCGGCACCGGTTTATCCTGAGCCTTAATACACTCGACTGCCATGTGTAACTGGGTCAGCAAGTGAGTGCCTTGGTTCAGGATCTTTTGCCGTTTGATTGCCTCGTTGATCGAGTCTCCGGGCCGCTTCACCGGAGCCGCCGCTGGCAGGGGTTTGGTCGGCAGAACCGGCTTGGTGGCCTTGCGAGCAACCAGAATCAGGTTGCCGCTCTTGATCCGGTTCTTGAACGCCGAGAGTTGAGCCGTGAGGTCAGACATGGCAGGTCACAGCTGAGGGGTCAACTGAGTGCGCACCAAATTGGTAACCCAGGGAAAAAAAATCGAGTGTGAAAGTTCTTTTTAATTACGGTGAGAACAACGGTTAAAGATGACTGTCAATAAGCCAACTTTACATCTTTACCACCATAATAGTAAACAATTTGATATCAAGTATTTTGGGACTGACAACTCCAATTTATGAGGTTTAAGGTTATCATTAATGCTCCAAAAGCGGCGATAAGGTCACTGCTTCCTCCCATAACTCCGGTGGATAGATCATAGCTGCAAAAATCCTACCCACCACCTTCAATAACTACTAATGCTTTCTATCGAGTTCAATCCCTACCACTGTTATCATAAATTATGACGAGGTGTAGTCAACAGCACGAACCCCACAGAAAAAAGAAGAGCCACCAGGACAACTTCCACTAGCTCCCCATAATGTGTTGTTTGGCACTAATAGGGTGCGGGTTGATGGTATGGGTGGGATCAGGAGTGGTGGCGTGGCTAATATTTACCGTGGTGGTGTGGATTGGTTACGCCATCGTCGTGGCGATCGGCTATAACGTTCATTTGTGGAGGTTAGTCGCGCCGATGTTCTTTTGGTTATTGGTGGTGTGTGGGGTGGGCGCCGTCACTAGTGCCATCGTTGTCACTGTGGGCGATGTTCCGGCATTCCGGAACCCGTGGCTAAGTCGCTGGCGTCGCTCGATTCTTAGTGGGGTCGACCGACTAGGACGAGGGTACCGGTGGCTCGATGGTCGATGTCCCGGAGGAATTGAGGTTTATTTCCGCTGGTCGGTGCCTCTGGGATATTTAGCCGTGGTCACGGTGTGCTTTGGGTTATTCATCATTCGTACCATCCCGTTACTCATTCCCCTTATTCCTCGGTGGAGTTGGCACTGGCCCGCCATCGCGGTGTCGATGACAATGGTGTACGTGGCGACGGCAATCGCCATGGTGTCGGATCCCGGCAAAGTGGAAGCGGGCCACCGACCCAAGTACCGTAACAACAACATCATCTTTTTCGACGGTCGAGTGTGCCATACGTGTGACGTGGTCAAACCGGCTCGGTCCAAACACTGTCGCGTGTGTGGCCATTGCTACGCCGTATATGACCATCATTGCCACTGGATCAACAACTGTGTCGGGGATAATAACTACCGGTGGTTCCTATTATGGCTCATCGTCAACCAAAACTTTTTAACTTACGGGGGCTACCTTTGTGCCCGAGCCCTTGCGGCGCAACCGCACCCCGACGGCTACTGGCGGCTTATCGTCGGCACCACCGAGCCCAACAAAGTCACGGGGATGTTTGTCATCTTGTGCGCCACGTTTAGTGTGGTGCTGGCGGCGTTTTTCGGTCTCCATCTCCGCTACATTTATCTTGGTGTCACCACCAATGAAGCCGATAAATGGGGCGATATCGAGTGGCTCGTACGGCTAGGATTATTGTACCGAGTTACCCCGGGAGTAGGCCGGCTTAACGAGCGCTACCTCGAGTATGTCGGAGACGACACCGGGTTCATTTCCCTAAATGACGAACGAGTGATGATAACGCCGCACCAACTAGCATCGTACCATCTTGAAAAAGTGACACTGGTCGAAACCCAATTGGTCAATATTTATGACCGAGGATTCTGGCACAACTTATTGGACCGATTGTGGGTCTGACGCTTGACGACGACGGAGTTTATCGTTACTGTATATACGTTATCAGGCATTCATCGGTCTTAAAGCCATCCATCGGCGTTGCCGGCTGATACTAGAAGCTTAAATTTAAATTAGACGGAACTCCTTAAGCTCCACCTGAAACCACTCCTTGAAACCACTCCCTGAAACTTCAATGTTGAAACCAGCGGTCACCTTCCCCACCTTATAAATACTCCTCGGAGTCCTATAGTTTTTCCCCTCCTCTCACTCGCTCTCATCTTTTTTTTTCTTTCTGCTATTCGCCCCTCCCCACCCCCATATTATTCACGCACTGCGAAAAAATGCTGATTACCGTCTCCCGGGCATTGTGGTAACCCCCCGCCCTTCCCGTCGAAACTCTACCACTTTGCAACCCCCTCGGCTCGTCGCCACCATTGTCCTCTACGTATTCCTGGGCGTTTCCTCCCCCAGATGTATGACGAGAAATCTTATTGGGAGCAAGCGGGCGATATTTTCACAAACCTCGGCTACGATGATCCAGCCGCTCACGAGTTGTTGACGGCGAAGCTCGACGTCGAACAGGCGGTGATTCCCTGTTCTCAGTGCCATCACTTGGACGTCAAGTGTATCCCGTTACCCCCCAATCAATGCGTCGAGTGTGAACGCAACCATCGACAGTGTTCGTTCATTCACGCCAACCCCAACAACCATCCTACCACCACCACCCCCAGTCACCAACGGCAAAAGCGACAAAAAATCGATCACCCGTCGCCGTTGGGCAGTGCGGAAACCACTCCGTTATCGATGACGGCGCCGCTGGCCACTAATCACCCCCAAACGCAAACGAGCCAGCCATCGTTGCTTCTCAATGCTCGAAAACGAGGCTATAGCCACACGACGCATCCGTCTCAGCAACATCAACCGGCACCATCATCGTTGCCGCAACTGTCAGCGCCGCCACTGCTGCTGATACGACATGCTAGTCCGTCGCCCAATCCGCAACATCAAACCAGCTTCCCCAAACTGTCATTTTATATCGGCGCCACGCTGAGCGCCTACGACCCGCTGGTGGTGGGAGCGGTGTTTCGAGCTAAGGAACTGACCCATACTCGCGAACGGATCCAACGGATCGATTTGGTCGATAATGACCCGGCGATGGGCCACGGTCCCCGGTGCGATTCGCTGCTTCGGAAAGTGGCACCTCAAGTACATTTTATTCTTAAAGATGATCAAACGCCGCAACTGTTTGCTCAACTGACGCAAGATGTCGATACGGTGGAAAAGCTAGTGACGCCCCACGGGCCCAATTTGGTCAATCTATACTTTCGCGTGGTTCACCCCACCTACCCCATATTACACAAACAGGTGTTTTTGGAAAAGTACCAGCGCAGTCATCGCGAGTTCTCGGCCCCATTATTGGCGGCGGTGTACGCATTGGCGATCCAATGGTGGAACCATGACCCTCACCTTAACCAATATGCCAAGCCCGACGTGGAAAAGCTCTTGAAAGTGGGGCTGACCAATTTCTTTTTGGAAGTGTTGAAGCGACCCAAGCTTTCGGCGGTCCAAGCGGGGCTATTATTGCTACAATGTAAACACATTGTTGACCACCGCAAACTGATCAATGCCGACGCCCGTAATGCCGATTATAGTGATTGGGTGCTTTGTTCGCAAGTGGTGGCGCTTAGTGAAGAAATGGGGCTTGGGCTCGATTGCAGCGGGTGGCAGCTTCCCAAATGGGAACGGTCGCTCCGTAAGCGACTTGCGTGGGGAGTATTCGTTGAGGATAAATGGCTTGCGTTGAAAAATGGTCGACCATCACACATTTCCGGGTACAATTGGGCGGTACCATTAATCAGTGAAAGTGATTTCCCCGAACGACTGGCGCGGATGAATTCGGTGACGACCCCCCACCTGGAGGCGCTGCCGATGTCGGTAGGATCGCCGTCGCCCGATATCGAGGCCGGCAAGAAGATCTTTGTCCAATTTGCCCTGCTTTCGCGGATTTTAGGCGACATTTTGACCGAGTTGTACCTGCTTCGAGCGATGCAAGAGATCACGGGGTTATCGCAAGTCCTCAACGTGGCCAAGCCATTACAGATCCGACTCAAGGATTGGTACCAAGAGCTCCCGCAAGAGCTTCAAATGAGTGCGGTGCTCCCGCAAAAGCTTTGTGCCAACGGCACGTTACAGCTTGCGTACTTTGCCGCCGAACTCACGTTGCACCGCAAAATCATCACCATATTATGGCAAGAGCAAAAAGGGGGTAATCAAGTACCACCGCAGTACGTCACTGCTTGTCACGATGCTGCCAAAACCCGGCTCACGGGGCTGATTAAGTTTGTCCAGGAGCTCAAACCACAACACATCCACCTGTACTGGCACCTGTGCCTGGCGGCAAACTTCACCTTGATCGGGACGTTTGCCGCGTTGTTATACTGTCTGGCGCCGCTGCCTCAGGATCGCGACTATTATCGCAGTCAAGCCAACCATTACCGGTACGTGCTTAAGGTGTGTTCCCGAGGGTTTGATCAGGCGGGCCAGGCGCTTGCCGAGATCAAATCGATGTACAACCAGATCCCGGGGTTGGGTGATGACGACTACCCGGTGCCGTCGGCGGCGCCGCGGCGGAGCCTCGACCGCAGTCGGCTGGAGATGCTGGCAGCAGCTAATGACAATTCGTTTCTGTTTCAAATGGGGGACCCGTCGCACCTGGCCAAGGGTCATCTGGACATGCTGCCGCTGGAGCTCATTCGCCAGCAAATGGACGTTTACGACAAGAGCCCCCACTAATTATGTACTATATGTCTCAATACCTCGTGACTCATACTTTGACTCGGGGCCCCCATCAAAGGTGAGCGCCCCCTGCGCTCTCGCGGCATCGACAATCCTACACAATGGCACCGTTAGATTATGACTAAAACGACGGCTTCAACGTGTGTATGATTTAGCCATTTGGTAGCCATTTGGAAAGCCGTTTAATTAGCCAGAGTAATAAAAAGTATCGAGTCAAACAATTACGGAGTGGTCTAAATCAATTGTCATTGATGGGAGAAACGGTGGTGCCATATCTGTGCCGACACCATTGCCGACCTGATTGCCGACCCGATTGTGGCGTCACTGCTTAAGCCTAATCTTTAGATTTTTATCAGTTTTTTTCTTCCCTTTTTTTCCCTATTTTTCGCGCGGATAATTACGGGATTGATGAATCCCGCTTATCTCTGTGGACTGAGAGAGGGGGGGAGAGCCTATCCCGGAGGTATAATTCCGTGAGAACGCCGCTGACACGAGTATTTATAAAAGAAGAATATTGTGGCTTCCCTCTCACAAGTACAAATAGAATAAAAAGAATAAGGGTTAATGGATATTTCACCTTGAATGGTTTATTAGGTGAGGTATCTGGTGTGGTTACTCCAAGATGGAGAGTGACTACGAGTCATGCCTCATCAATGGGTAGTCATCCGCACCCGTTAGTGACCAAACTTTGGCACGAGATGATAATTATCGTTAATGTGCAAACAATTCCCACAATTGGATTATAATAATTGCCTCTTACTACACTTAACACACAATTGGATAACTCCGACAATCCGAATATGATGGGAGAGTAGACTTAATTAATTAATGGTGGGTGAATGGGGGAAGGGTGGGTTTCCTCCTGCATGTAGTCCGCGAACTTAATCATCGTAGTTACCAGTTAGATATATACCCCATACCCTCCATCTCCGGCTCCGATGGACCGAAAACAAGGCATCACCCATCAAATACGCCTGCGGTTATCGGCAGGAGCGTTTGCCGATGACCGACTATGGAAACGGTTCTCCGCTCGCCGGCTCGAGCTCATCGATACCCTCGACCTATCCCTGAAGAAAGCTCTGGAACAAGAAGCCGAGATCCAGAACGTCGCCGAGCTGTTGCGGAAAGAGTTTGGCTATTCCGTCGAATACACTCAGGATTTCGATAAGCTTGTCCGAGCCGCGGTTCAGCTGGTTCGGCGGAATCGCAAACGGCTGCTGAAACTGAAAAGACCCGACTCCAAGCGGTCAAAACCAGCCACCCTGCTGCCAGAACTGGAAGAACAATTCATTCTGGAGATTGCTCGTCTTCGCGATGTTCACGATGACGTCGTTGACCTTCTGTACCCGCGAACTCGAGCTCAATCGACCGTGGACCACGCCAGTGCTACCATCAACCACATGCTTGCCCAACCGAAGCTACCACCACTAAAACAATTGGATATTCGCGATACTCCTGATTTCGATCAAGGTATCCTTAAATGTCGGACCGTTCTCATCAATTTGATCGATCGTCTGAAACTGTGTGCCGAGCTGGTCACCAAGAAACTGGGTAATCTTCAGCTCCTCGGGCAACTGGTGATATCTGCATGCATTGCCTACGTGTTTGAGAAACTGTTTGATCAAGTCAATCCCAAACTGATCGATTATCTTCGCGGGAAATTGGAAAACCCTCGTCATCTAGCGGAATTCTTCCGTCGTCTCGACCCTAATGCTCCGCAAGTGACCGACGAAGTGGCAGTGATTTCCTTATACATGTTATTAGGAGGATGTGTCAAGGATTTTGGCTTCACGCTGACGATGATGCCGTTAGCCAAGATGTTTTTCTTTTGTATCATGAGAGATTATCCGTTTTTCGCCAAAGTGGCCACTGATTTTGAATACTACGAAGGTCGAGGGGCTACCACTAATCATCATGGCGATAACCTGGTACCTCCTCCGTCCGTTTCTTCGGTTCCGGCACTGGTGCCGATGCCGACAGCTTCATCCATGGCCGTACCATCGTCGGTTCCGACATCAGTGCCGACACTTCCGCCACTTGCGACGCTTGCCGAAGCGCTGGCGCGAGTGCTCCCGATACCGCTGGCGATATCCAGCACCACCCATACTCCCGCCGCTACTCCTCATATCCGATCACCGGTGATTGCTCCCGTCCCTGCTACTAATAGTAGTAGTAGTAGTGGCACCAGCAAACATCGCAAAAAGGTATTGCTTCAATTTTGCGATAAGGTGCTCGAATTTTCCTATCCCATTCAAAATAGTGCTCCCCCACGACACGGAGAGCTCATCGAGAATGCTCGGCTGGCATTCCACCTTGCTAATACCACCATTGTCGGATTACGAGATCTCCGGACCCACCAACACTTACTGAGTGATGGTGATTTAGAACGAGTGTTTTTACACCATGAAGTGATTGAAATCGAGGTGTTCACCATGGGGACCAAGGCAATTCCCATTTACGAACTTACTCTGACGGTAACAGGGCATCATGGTGGAGGTAATAATGGAGGAGGAAGTGGTAATAGCGGTAGTGGGACTCAACCACGATACTTGTTACCACCACTAAAGCTCCCGGTAGACAATTTCCAACCCTTACTTTAATTACAAATAGCATATATAGCATGGTGACCATCACCCATTACAAACACAACGTATTTAACCTTGATTTAACAAAGCGATAAGATTTAACAAAGCGATAAGATTCAACAAAGCGATAAGATCAACCATAAATTGTGTGACTTTTTTTGACTGGAAAGTCCCTAAACATGAATTGTATTTGACAAGGCATATTTTACCATGGATGACAGCGATGTAAGTTACCATGGATGACAGCGATGTAAGTTACCATGAATAGTCACGCGATCCTATTCGAGTAACCCATCGTAAAAGTGGAGAGACAATAGAGGTTAGCCAATTAGGCCAAGTGCTAATTGTAAGCCATTGTCTATAAAAGGCTAAGTGCTAGTTACAGTCAGTAGCCAGTTCTATGAATTGCTGAGTGCTAGTCTCGGTTAAAGGCTAAATGTTAGTCACGGTTCAGGGCTAAGTGTTAGTCGTGCTAGTGGCTAGTTCCCCTATTAGCCACAGGCTGCGGGTTTTTGACGATGAGTGTCGTCACCGTTAATACAGTACAGGCAAACGAACGCGCCGGGGCCCCTAACCGAGATCAACCTGAAAAAAAAACGAACAAGGCGGCGGGGCACTTAACCCCACATCTAGGCTCACACCATCGGTTCGGGATAAGCTCCGAGATCGAGGCGTAACCAGTGGAAAACGACAGCGCCCCTAACTCCTCCGGACGCTCTCGGACGAAAACTTAACCTAATCCTTCCCAACGTGTAACCTCATCAGCCAATTAAGGTCGACGGAGCCAATGGAGCCAATTCGATTAATTTTTCAGTCTCCATTACTTAATTTAAATAATTAAATAAATCAAGTTAATTATAACTGATACAACGACTGACTAATGGTCCAGGCTAAGAGCTAGTCCATTGGTGACGGGTTAATTTGTGGTGTTCGATGACTGACGTAATCGGCTTGCATGCAGGGCGCCTCTGCGCCCAACACAATTCGTTGGGCACACCCAAAACTCTCCATACTACCAGCGGCCAGTTAAATATAACACGATTGCGGTTCCTCGGGCGCTATACCCCCCGTTTCCTCCCTTTGTTGTATCGAGCCCCTCGCTCCCCTTATTTGTACGTACAAACCTCCATTGACCGATGAACCCTTATCAGGCTCCATCCCTCCAAAATCGGAAATTGAAGTGACCATACTAACGTCCAGATTACCTCGAAGCATGTCTACGAGCACTCTGAGCTACGCGGAGATGCACCAGGCTCTCCCGGCGCATTTCAAAGGCTCGATCCCCATCGAGTCCGCCCCCGACGATAAACTCGCCCACTGGATCCGTGACCATGGGGGCCACTCGTACGTGAAAAAGGTGTTGATTCTGTCCAACGGGATCGGCGCCATCAAGTGTATCCGCTCCATTCGTCGCTGGCTGTACGCGATGTTCGGTGACGACCGTACCATCGAATTGGTGGCCATGGCCACTCCCGATGACCTCGCCGCCAACGCCGAATATATCCGCATGGCCGACCAATTTGTCGAAGTACCCGGAGGTACCAATAACAATAACTACGCCAACGTCGAGCTCATCGTCGAGATCGCCGAACGCGTTGGAGCTCACGCCGTGTGGGCCGGGTGGGGCCACGCCCTGGAAAACCCTACGTTACCCGAATCGTTGGCCAAGCACAAAATCATCTTCATCGGACCCCCGGCGCTGGCGATGCACTCGTTGGGGGATAAGATTTCCTCGACGATCGTCGCCCAGCACGCCAAGGTCCCCTGTATCCCCTGGTCGGGCACGGGGGTCGACGAAGTGGTGGTCGACCCCGCCACCAAGTTGGTGTCGGTGCTGGACGACGTCTACGCCCAAGGGTGCTGCACCGATGCCGACGACGGTCTCGTCAAGGCCAAGAAGATCGGGTTCCCCGTCATGATCAAGGCCTCCGAAGGTGGTGGGGGTAAGGGGATCCGTAAGGTCGATAACGAAGCCGACTTCCACGCCCTCTACCACCAAGCCGCCGCCGAAATCCCCGGGTCGCCCATCTTCGTCATGAAGCTCGCGGGGCTGGCGCGCCATCTCGAAGTGCAATTGCTCGCCGACCAGTACGGCACCAACATCTCGTTGTTTGGTCGCGATTGCTCGGTGCAACGGCGCCACCAAAAGATCATCGAAGAAGCCCCCGTCACCGTCGCCAACAAAGATACCTTCACCGAAATGGAAAAGGCCGCCGTGCGCTTGGGGAAGCTCGTCGGGTACGTGTCCGCCGGCACCGTCGAGTACTTGTACTCCCACCTGGACGATAAGTTCTACTTCTTGGAATTGAACCCCCGGTTGCAAGTCGAACATCCCACCACCGAAATGGTCACCGGCGTCAACTTGCCGGCGGCTCAATTGCAAGTGGCCATGGGGTTGCCGTTGCACCGCATCCGCGACATCCGTACCCTCTACGGCGCCGACCCCCACCTGGCGCTGCCCATCGACTTCGAGTTCAAGGAATCGCTGCTGGTGACCACTCAACGTCGTCCTCAACCCAAGGGCCACTGTACCGCGTGTCGGATCACCTCCGAAGACCCTGGTGAAGGGTTCAAGCCCTCCGGTGGTGACTTGCACGAATTGAACTTCCGGCTGTCGCTGAACGTGTGGGGTTACTTCTCCGTCGCCAACAAGGGGGGGATCCACTCGTTTTCCGACTCCCAATTCGGGCACATCTTTGCCTTTGGTGAAAACCGTCAAGCGTCGCGCAAACACATGGTGGTGGCCCTCAAAGAGTTGCTGATCCGGGGTGATTTCCGCACCACCGTCGAGTACTTGATCAAGTTATTGGAAACTCCCGACTTTGAGGATAACACCATCACCACCGGGTGGTTGGACGAGTTGATCCTGAAGAAGTTGACCGCCGAGCGCCCCGACCAGACCATCGCCGTGTTGTGTGGTGCCGTCACCAAGGCCCACATCCAGCTGGAAGAAGACAAGGCCGAATACATTGCTAGTTTGGAAAAGGGGCAAGTGCCGGCGAAGCTGTTGCTTAAGACCATCTACCCCGTCGACTTCATCTACGAAGGCGAGCGCTTCAAGTTCACTTGCTCCAAGCTGCTGGACCTGCTGTACACGTTGTTCCTCAACGGGTCGCGGGCTGCCGTCGGTGTCCGTCCGTTATCCGATGGCGGTCTCTTGGTGGCCATTGGCGGTAAGTCTCACGCCGTCTACTGGAAGGAAGAACCCGCCGCTACTCGTATTTCCGTCGACGGTAAGACGGCGTTGTTGGAAGTGGAAAACGACCCCACCCAATTGCGGACGCCATCGCCCGGTAAGTTGATGAAGTACCTCGTCGAACTGGGGGACCACGTCTCTGCTGGTCAAGCCTACGCCGAAGTCGAAGTGATGAAGATGTGCATGCCGTTGATCGCCCAAGAAGACGGGGTGGTGCAATTGTTGAAGCAAGCCGGGTCCACGGTGAATGCCGGCGACATCTTGGCCATCTTGGCGTTGGACGACCCTCTGAAGGTGAAGCACGCTAAGCCCTACGAAGGGACGTTGCCCGAACTCGGGGACCCCATCGTCGGTGGTACTAAGCCCGCCTACCGGTTCCAAGAAGCGCTGAATGTCCTCAGCAACATCCTCGAAGGCTACGACAACCAGATGATCATGGGGCTGAAGCTTAAGGAGCTCACGGAATTGTTGCGTTCCCCCGAACTTCCCTACTCGGAATGGAACCAACAAATCCTGGCGCTCCACTCGAGATTGCCGCCGAAGCTCGACGAACAATTGGTGACCCTCGTCGACCGGACCAACACCCGCAAGGCCGAGTTCCCGTCGCGCCAAATCCTCAAGTTGTTCGCCAAGTTCCAGGACGAAGCCGAAGACGTCACCGCCTACAACGCCATCGTCGCTCCCCTCGTCGCCATCGCCGAACGCTACAAGGGCGGGTTGCAAGAACACGAGTTCGAGGTGATCGCCCTGTACTTGGACAAGTACTACGAAGTCGAACACTTGTTTGCCGGGGAAAACAACCGCGAAGACGACGTGGTGCTCAAGTTGCGCGACGAAAACAAGCTGGACCTCGCCAAGGTCACCAAGGTGTGCCTTTCCCACCTGAGAGTGCTGGCGAAGAACAACCTTGTCGTGGCGATGTTGGACCAATACCAACCGTTGTTGCAACAGCTGCTGACCATCGGCGCCCCCATCAAGCGGGAACTCAAGAAGATCGTCGAGCTCGACTCGAGATTGTGTGCCAAGGTGACGCTTAAGGCTCGGGAAATCTTGATTCAACTGTCGTTGCCCCTGATCAAGGAACGCCTGGACCAATTGGAACACATCTTGCGCACGCTGGTGTTGCAAACGCTGTACGGGGAAGTCTACGCTAAGCACCGTGAGCCCAAGCTCGAAATCATCCAGGAAGTGGTCGACCTGAAGCACACCGTGTTCGACGTGTTGCCCCAATTCCTCGTGTCTTCCGATGAATGGGTGGCGATGGCGGCGGCCGAAGTGTACGTTCGTCGGGCTTACCGTGCCTACCAACTCGGCCCCATCCTCCACCACTTCCACGATAAGTTGCCGGTGATCGAATGGGCGTTCCAATTGCCCGACTCCAAGTACACTCTGCTCGCCAAGGGCCCCGAACTGATGAACCGGACCGACTCGGTGCTGGACTTGCTGTATGTTGTCGACGCTCGCGCGGCGCAAAAGCCTCGTTACGGGGTGCTCGTGCCCTCGAAGCACATCGACGATGTCGACGACGTGTTGCCGGTTGCCCTCGAAAAGTTGATGAAGGACGATGGTCTCGAAATGTCCACCGGCGACGTTGCTGGTCCCGTGGGCGGGTCGTTCTTCAACGTCATCAACATCGTCGTCGAGCTGATCGAAGGGTACCAATCCGAAGACGAAGTGTTGGTGAAGTTGGCGCAATTCCTCACCGAATTCAAGGAAGAATTGCACCTGGCGCTGGTGCGGAGAATCACGTTTGTCGTTGCCAACCAAATCGGTGCTTACCCCACTTACTACACGTTCACCGCCCCCGACTACACCGAAAACAAGGTTATTCGTCACATCGAGCCCGCGCTTGCCTTCCAGCTCGAGTTGGGACGCTTGGACAACTTCAACATCAAGCCGTTGTTCACCGATAACCGTAACATCCACGTCTACGAAGCCGTCGGTAAGAACCTGCCTCTGGACCGGCGGTACTTTACTCGCGGGATCGTTCGTACCGGGATCATCTCCGAAGAAGTCGACATTGCTGAATACCTCATTCTGGAACTGAACCGGTTGATGCTGGACATTTTGGATGCGCTTGAACTCATCGACACCCTGAACCTGGACTTGAACCACATCTACATCAACTTCTCCAACGCGTTCAACGTCCAACCTCACGATGTCGAAGCGGCGTTTGCTCTGTTCCTCGAGACGTTTGGTCGCCGGTTGTGGCGGTTGCGCGTCACCGGTGCCGAAATCCGCATCGTGTGCAAGGATCCTCTGGGCCAACTGTTCCCCCTCAGAGCCATCATCAACAACGTTCTGGGGTACGTGGTCAAGCTGGACATGTACATGGAAGTGAAGAACCCCAAGGGCGAATGGGTGTTCAAGTCGCTCGGACAACCGGGGCCCATGCACTTGCGTCCCATCCTGACCCCCTACCCGGCTAAGGAATCGTTGCAACCGAAGCGGTACCGTGCCCACAACATGGGTACCACCTACGTCTACGACTTCCCCGAGCTTTTCCGTCAAGCGACCCTCATGCAATGGAAGAAGCACGGGGGCAAGCCGCCCAAGGATGTGTTTACTCTGCTCGAATTGATCTACGACGAAAACGACGAGTTGACTCCCGTCGAACGCGATGCTGGTGCCAACAAGATCGGGATGGTGGGGTTCAAGATCACCGCCAAGACTCCCGAATACCCTCGGGGTCGGTCGTTCATCGTTGTTGCTAACGACATCACCCACAAGATCGGGTCGTTTGGTCCCGAAGAAGACAAGTACTTCAACAAGTGCACCGAGCTCGCTCGCGCCGCCGGGATTCCTCGGATCTACTTGTCGGCGAACTCGGGGGCTCGTATTGGGATTGCTGAAGAGATCTTGCCCATGTACAAGGTGGCGTGGAACGAACCCGGGAACGCCGATAAGGGGTTCCGCTACTTGTACCTTTCCAGCGACGATCTTGACCAACTTCAAAAGGATGGTAAGGCGCACGCGGTTACTACTGAACGCGTGGTTGAAGATGGTGAAGAACGTCACGTTATCACCGCTATCATTGGTGCTGACGATGGGTTGGGGGTTGAATGTCTTAAGGGTTCGGGGCTCATCGCCGGGGCCACGCTGAGAGCCTACAAGGACATCTTCACCATCACCTTGGTCACTTGTCGCTCGGTGGGGATTGGCGCTTACTTGGTGCGGTTGGGGCAACGGTCGATCCAAATCGATGGTCAACCGATCATCTTGACCGGGGCTCCTGCCATCAACAAGTTGCTTGGTCGTGAAGTGTACTCGTCCAACCTCCAATTGGGTGGTACGCAAATCATGTACCGCAACGGGGTGCTGCACTTGACGGCTCCCGACGACCTTGCTGGTGTGGAAAAGATCATGGAATGGTTGCTGTACGTCCCCGCTGCTCGGGGGATGCCCGTGCCCATCTTGGAGTCGCAAGACCCTTGGGACCGGGACATCGACTACAACCCGCCCAAGGGCGAACCTTACGACGTGCGGTGGATGATCGAAGGCAAGGAAACCGACGCTGGGTTTGAACTGGGGTTGTTTGACCGGGGCTCGTTCCAAGAAACCCTTTCTGGATGGGCCAAGGGGGTCGTGGTTGGTCGTGCTCGTCTTGGGGGTATCCCCATGGGTTTAATTGCCGTGGAGACGAGAATGGTGGAAAACTTGATCCCCGCTGACCCCGCGAACCCGTCGCTGACGGAAATGATGATCCAAGAAGCCGGGCAAGTGTGGTACCCTAACTCGGCCTACAAGACCGCCCAAGCGATCAATGACTTCAACCACGGCGAACAATTGCCGTTGATGATCTTGGCCAACTGGAGAGGGTTCTCTGGTGGTCAACGGGACATGTACAACGAAGTGTTGAAGTATGGGTCCTACATTGTCGACGCTTTGGTTGATTTCAAGCAACCCATCTTCACCTACATTCCTCCCACCGGGGAATTGCGGGGGGGTTCGTGGGTGGTGGTGGACCCTACCATCAACGCCGACATGATGGAAATGTACGCCGATGTCGAAGCTCGGGCCGGGGTGCTCGAACCCGAAGGGATGGTGGGCATCAAGTACCGTCGGGACAAGTTGGTGGCGACGATGGCGAGATTGGACCCTACCTACATCGCGTTGAAGCAACAACTTGGCCAAGGCACTGCCGAACAACAAGCCGAAGTCGCTGCCAAGTTGGCGGCGAGAGAAAAGGCGTTGTTGCCCATCTACGCGCAAATCTCGGTGCAATTCGCCGACTTGCACGACCGGTCGGGGAGAATGTTGGCCAAGGGGGTCATCCGCAAGGAATTGGAATGGAGAGATGCTCGTCGCTTCTTCTTCTGGCGTTTGCGCCGCAGATTGAACGAAGAATACGTCCTCAAGATGATTGGCGACGCCATCGAGGCCACTCGCTTGGAAAAGGTCGCCTACCTCAAGTCGTGGATGGCGCTGGTCGACTACGAGGACGACGAAGAAGTGTGCACGTGGATCGAACAAAACCACGCCAAGTTGCAAAAGCGGATCGGCGAATTGAAGCACGAAGCCCACCGCAAGCAAATGGCGAAGTTGGTGGCCGAAGACGGCGATGCTGC
Source organism: Diutina neorugosa (assembly GCA_030578555.1). Taxonomy (NCBI): domain Eukaryota; kingdom Fungi; phylum Ascomycota; class Pichiomycetes; order Serinales; family Debaryomycetaceae; genus Diutina; species Diutina neorugosa. The sequence continues at coordinate 208,601 of JAJMSK010000016.1, read as the reverse complement.
CGCCTTGGTGCGTGAATTGTTAGAAAAGATGCCCCAAGACCAACGGGATAAGGTCTTGCAAGGGTTGAACTAAGTCTTATTTCTTGTATAGTATTTATTAGACGTTTTGATTTTTATTGGTGTAATTCTTCTAAGTTTTCCACAAGATCATCGACCCACCGACACACTAACTCTGCCATCGACTCGACGTGTTCTCTCATAAACAGCAGACCTTCAAGACACAGCATCAAGTGGGTATATTCTTCTCCCGACTCTTCACAAACCACCAGAGCCACACAATGGTACATTTGGTTGACGATCGCCATAAACCCATGGTACACTACGGCAAACCGATACAATAACACTTCGGGATCGTGAGCGGTGAACACTGTAAGTGACTGACAAAAGTGCTCGAGTTGAGCATCAGTTATCGGGTCTGATGGTGGCAGGGGTTGTAGACGGTGTGTTTCTGGAGTGGTATCAGGATTAGCTTCTTCTTCTTCTTCATCAATGGTTGGTAATGGAGGAAGGAGACTAGCATCGTGTTCGACTTGAGCCAGCATGATTCCCACCCGTCGTTCCATCCATGCCACTTCCTTAGCGTAGGTATCGTCACCATACTCTCGTCGGAGCTTTTTTAGCTTCTTCAATGCCCGTTTGCTAAGAGCCAGTAATTCATCAGCTTGGTGTTGAAGTTGGCGTTGTTTGATATGGTGATCGATTTCAGCGTTGGTAGTGGTAAGTTCTTGTTCAAGGTCGGTGTATTGAGCTTCAAATGTGGCCACGGCAGTCTCCACTAGCGATAGAAGGACGTGTTCATCGTAAACGCTGGCTTTACCATCGGTAGCAGTGAGACAGTTAAACCATTCCGAAAGCGGTGATTCCACTTGTAAGATATCTTCAGCGGTAAACGATACCTCCATCGGGTCGCTAGACGACCGCAGCTTTCGTTTCATTGTCATTATTGGATGAGATGTTGAAGTGACAGCAACGAGTATAGGGTGAGTGATTTCCCGAGTACCGAGGCGGGCGATTCCCGAGGATAGCAGAGTAAATTGTGACGGGTAAACCTGGTCCCCACCTACGCAGATGTTCAGCGTTTTGTTGTATACTCTAATCGTGGAATTCCTCGGCGTCGCTCAAGTCACCCAATTCAAAGTCGGTGGCTCGTTCTAATCGAGTAAAGCTAGCGGGCACGAGCTCGCCGTTTTCATCGTAGCCCACAAGCCACAAGTATAATGTGATCGTCAAGTTGAACCAAAGGTAGATCAAGAACGCCGCCCCCGTGACCACTAACACGTAGGCACTATGATCACTCCCGAGTTTATGGACCAATTCGAGTTGTTCTTCGTTGGCACTCATGAACGATAACCCCGATAACGTTAAGCAAAACGGAGGGAAGTACTGGAAGGCACGGATCTTACCGTCATGAGTAGTGGCATGGTCTTTCAACATGAAGCAAATCTCGATGATCCGAGTGATCCCCGCCGCCATGAGGGCAAGACCAAACACCAAGTGGACCTTGGTACTAATCACCGAGTGTTGCGTGTGTTCACTCATACTCCACCCGGTAAATATCAAGATGACTGACGGTACCCATGACCGACGATTACCTCGAGAAAGCCACATCCCCAAGAGACCACCACACCACCAGATGATCCCCATCGCCGTGTGTTGGTAGTCTCCCATCCACCACGGTTCCAGCCCCCACCGGTGTTCGGTAAAGGTGTTGACGATACCCCAAAGACAGATGACGGTAGAGTCCCAGAACTCTTGCGAGTAGTAGTTGCTGGAGTCGGAGTCGGCAAGTTGATGTTTACGGATCCAAGGGATCAATAACACAAGAACTAAGATGAACGAGTAGGCAATGAAGGCGGTACCCATGATCCCGTGAGCGAGGCATTGACCGGTGTGGGCACCGTAACAGAAGCCAAAGAGGGCCACGACAGCAAGCATCACTCGAATGAACCCAAGAAGCACTCCAAGACTCGAAAGCCACTTGTAGACGGTGGTCAATTTCCCCAGGGCCGAGTTATCGGCTAAGTGAGGGTAAAACCGATTCATCACAGCGTTAGACCCTTGAAGGAACGTCCCGATGAATACAGTAGCTCCAAGCCACATCGAGAGGAACCACAGAGTACCGTACGAGGTGCGATTTTCATGATTATCTTGGTTATCGGGGAATCGTAAAAACAACAGTTCAATCACCAGATAGATACACAGGACCAACTGGAGCGATACCGACACCTTAAGTCGATCAGCACAAGCAAATGCTGCCAGCACCAGCGGTAAAAGCACGAGGAGGGCGATGGAAAAGATCCAGTGGGCCGTCTTTGACCCTGGGTTAATCGGGTGGAATTCGGGGCGATCATCGGGATTCATGAACTCCATCGGATCGCTCGAATGGCCCATATCCATAGCCACAACAATGGCTACCGTAGCCAGGAGTACGGCGAGGGTAGAGAGTCGTCCCATGGTGATTTGGAGGTGGTAGAGCTATGGACACGTCCGAAATTTCGCGTTGGAGAGTACCGGGGCTACAAACCATAAGACGTCAATCACCAGGCACGACACAATTACCCACAATTAGATCCAGAGCAAAACATGTAACAAGTCGGTAGTGTCAAAACTCCGAGCCTATCATAATCAGGGTATATGTCATACCATTTAGTGTCATCAGTGTATGAGTTATTGTTGTGGAGGTCGCGATGGCGTGGTTTGGTCCGGGGGTTGGAGCCCGGGGATACCAACAAACGATAATCATCCGATTTGCTAGGGGACCCTCAATTCGTAAGCGACCCTCGCACTGTCCGAATTACGCACACTATGGCATATTATGGCACTTGGCACGCTACAATGTGAACACATACGATAATCAGAGAAGAGCAGAGAACAGCTAAACGATGATAGACAGCAAAGATGACTATGACATATTAATTTAATAACTCGTTAAAACTAAACCTTTGTGTTGGATTAGGTTGGGAGTTAGTCGTCGGGCTAAGTCCTAGTCCTTGGGTGATGACGTGCTCGCTATCAGCCACTGATAAGAACTATGTGCCGGACGAAAACCTTGACATCGCCGATAACAACCGTCCCCACAAACAAGTCAATTAGACGTTCTAGCCATTAAATAACCATTAATTAATCCAAATAATAGCATATAATAACACCTATACTCTCCCACAAACCCTCGATCCATCACTACTCCCATCTCTGCCCCTTTAACCCTACACTTTCACCATCTGTCAGCAATCATGTGCGGTGCGACGATGCGGGGCAAATGCTTCGCTCGCTCGTGTGTCGACGATCGATCATGAGCCATAACATCCACCTGACGGTGGCCGAGATCCAGGCCAACATGTACTTTGGTACCGAAGTTGTCAATCGGGTGCTGTTTCTCCGGGAAAACGGCGAGTTTATCCACGATGCCATCACTCATCCCAGTGCTCGGTTCATCTTCTTCCAAAACACCGATCCCTTGGTGGTCAAACCCAGTGATAATAAGCTTGTTATCCTTACCAATGGCGATCATCAACTCATCAAACTGAAGGACGATGTGGTGGCTGACGAAGGGCTTGCTCGACACCAGCAGTGGCAACAAGTGGTCCGGCAATGGAGTCAAGCCAATAAGGCCATGGCTAGCGATATTCGGAGCCAAAACCCTGGGTTTGTGTTCTTGGGACTCTACGATCAAAGCGTGGGTCTCGATCTTCACCTGTTGAAGATCTATGATGATGAACGCTACCTTGATTTCCAAGGTCGATACCAAGGGATCCCGTTTTTTGCCGTCGACGTCACCAATTTCCCTCAAGTCGCCGACCTTGTGATTAACCACGTCAAACTGGCGGTAAACGATGCCGATGCCGAGGTGTTTTTCACTTATTCTCGTCGTCATTACCTTTCGTTCCCTCATCACGAAGCCGCGTTGTTTAGTCACGGCAAAATGTACTTGGATTGGCTCTCTCGGAACCGGTTCTGTCCTGGGTGTGGTTCTGCCGTCATTCCCATCCACGCTGGGGGTAAGTTACGATGTACCAATGATACTAAGACCAAAGATGATGAATACCAGTGTCCGGTAAGAGGGGCTAGTGTATCCAACGTATCGTTTCCTCGTACCGATGCCGTCATCATCACTGCGGTTACCAACACCGATCGCTCCAAGATCCTCTTATCGCTTAACAAACGTCACTCGAATACGAAAATGTATCTGTGTACCGCAGGATTCATCGAACCTAGTGAAACGGTGGAAGTGGCCACTCGACGGGAAATCTGGGAGGAAACTGGCGTCACTGCCGATACCATCTCCCTCGTGATGACTCAACCGTGGCCTTTCCCCGCTAACCTCATGATTGGGTGCATTGCTACCGTCGACTTTAATGGTGACAACGAACTGATCGATTTGGACCACGATGGCGAATTGATCGATGCCAAATGGTTCGACACCCTGTTGGTACGAAAGCTCGTGTACCCCGATGAACAATCGCTCGATGTCGACATGCTTTTGCCGATGCCCGAGCTGATTGCGTTTTCGTTGATCAAGTTGGTGGTGGACGAGAACCTGAAATTTAAGCTATAAACGATAACTAAGGGGAGGAGATACAAACGAACAATGATTCATTCACCAATGTAGCCATCAACATCGTAAAAACGGATAGGTTTATCAACTGCACATCGTCTTATCACAAGGGTCAACTAAATTGGTTGAGACCTTGTAAAACTTAAACAGACCAATGACCGAGGTGACTGTTTGTTGCTGTGATGATTCATGGATAATTTCGTAAGACTTCTCGTTTACATCAAGACATTTTTTAGGTTAACTCTACAACTCAACACAAAGAGTTGTTATGGCGGTTACTCTACAATTCTTGTGTCAACGACTTAGTACCCATCGTATTAATAGTACTGCGTAATGTTTCGTATGACATGGATCGTGAGTTATGCTGTAATTCCCTATTGGTTAGTTGATTAGCAACAGACTTCTATGAAAGTACCCGATAAAGCCTACTTTCGATTGTCATACTTCGTTGTGGCGTAGGTAGTTGTTTACCACGCTTTTCTACACAAGTTTCTAATGGTTCGGTAATCATTTATTATGAGGAAGAATTGGGAACCAAGGAGGAGGGAATCGATTCAATGTCATAGTCATTGTCCTATGCATCCGTGCCAATGTCTGACGAACCAGACTCGATCTATAAACAAGGCTTAATCCTTTTTATCCTTTTCGGTGGCTTTCTTCGCTTCGGCTTCAAGCCAACCGACTTGGTTTTTGGCAAACTCGCAAACTCTTTCGAGGTCGACTTTGCTAAAGTGGACAAAGGTGATGCGACGTTCACAGAGTACACTGTGTACTTCCTTCCACCGTTCCACTTCAAAGTTCACCTCGACGGGCGTCCATTGTCCATTGATCACCTGGTTCTTCTTGTAGGTAAGATCACCATAGAACCGGTGGCGTAACTTGTTGGCTTCGGCATCGTAGATCTCGGGCTTTTGCATCAAATCTATCGGATCAAACTTGGGCCAATTGCAGTGCATGGCAAACATCTTCTTCTCCACGTGTTCACCAAATTTCCCCTTCAAGATCTCGTCACCTTGTTTAAGCTCCACCAGGTTGATGGTTTCGTCTCCCGTAGGCTTCACGGGATCCTTCACCACAAGTTGGAACTTGGAGTAGTCTTCAATAGGATCAGCTTGACCCATAGCCACCCCTTGGAAGCCGCCATCGGGTTTGGTGTAGCCCATGGTCCGGATCGCCGTCTTTAATTGATAGTAGGGCTCATTCACCACATGAGCAGCAGCAATAAAGGTATCTTTATCCCCTTCACCATCTTGTCCCAGAGAAAACATCCGGTAGTAAAGTTTGGGGCCGTACATGTTGTAGTACAACAGGAGAAGCAAGGTGCGAGGATGCAGGGCCTTGTTAAGGTATAATTGACCCAGTTCCGTCAGCAAGTCGGGGATCAGGCCATCCATTTCGTGGAAGGGGATGCGGTCGATGCCTTCTTGATCCAAATTTGCCAGAGCCAGCTTATCATGAGCCAACGGCAACCGATTATACCGTACCCGCTTCTTTTCGTTGACTTTGACTCCCGTGATATCATAAAAGTGAGGCGTGATCAGTCTTCGCCAGTAGTCGGGCCAAGTAATCATCCCGTAGGTCTTGGCTACGTCCAGCTCCAATAAGTAGTCCGGGTTTTCCAACACGTAATTGTCACTGTCCAACAACAACACTTCTTCAAACGACGACACGATGAGGGCCAATGGCTTATACTGATAATTCTTAAACTCCCAGTTGTTCATGATATCGGGCCCCAACACGTCGGGGACAAGCACGCACCGGGCGTTAAGCTCAGGGAGGACATTCTGGCAAAAGTCCCGTTCCTTTTCGTAATCCAGAAACGTGGGGATGATGAGTTCCACGGGAAGCTTCAGCCCAAGGTCTCGAAGGTTGGTGAGGGCAAGGAATGAGAGCCACAGGAACCGGCCCCCACCAATGAGAGCAATCCCTTTGGTTCCCGGGTTATAGACTTCGGTACTAAGCTTTTTGGGAAGCTTCTTCATCAACAAATCATGCAGTAGTTTGAACCCCTTGACGTTATCGTCACTGATCCGGAACTTCAGCAACAACGCCGGTTTGGAGAATCCTTCCAACGGATCCTCCTTATTGAACTGAATCACCTTATCCACCTCCCCCGTGTACTGAGGCTTGGCCTCGGTGAATAGCGAGAAGACCTGGTTCCAGAACTGGTGCAGTCCCTTGACTTTGCTCTGTCCCACCACTGGTTTCTCTTGAGGTGCACTCGCGGGCAGAGGCGAAGTGAACGCCCGGTAGTGATCTCGAATCGTAAGCAGGTGCCAGTACGTGACCACGACAATGAGCAAAAGCACGGGTAGCACCACCTTTGTCTTGAACCGGGGCATGGCGTGCAATATGGAATGGAGGGGAAGGTTGTATCGACACGGATCGACTGTTTTTTCTGCGATGACCGCGCCTTGATTATCCCGCAACTTTGCTCGAGGTGTTGTGATCCGTGTATTGGTAGGTGTAAATACGATGATCTAGTAGGATTAGGGCTATTGTTTCGGAGTATATAGTGAGTGATGCATTTATTTATGTTTTCCCATTAAATTATCATATTTAAATAGTGATTTAGTTATCTTGTTTGTGATCGTGTTTGTGATCGGGGACTAAATGTCTTATCGCGGTGCGCGTCACCATCGTTAGATATGAGCTATAACGGGATCGGTCTCCAAACGGCTCGAGGCTCAGGCACGTCGGGCCACGTCCAAACCAATCTTGCGAAACGGGGGAACCATGATCATCACACCTATGAGTCCCGTCAGCGAGACTCCGCTCGTCAGCTCAAACAGGAGACCCTCGCCGCTCATCATCAAAAGCAACTGGAGGCTCGAGATCGATTACAAGATGAACACCAAGCTAAACGAGCCATCGAGGTCAAATGTGCTGAATTACGGGACCAGCTTGAAGATGACAGTGAGGACGATGACGTCATTGAACAACGAGTGACCGAGCTACGAGCTAAGTTGACTAAAGAGCACGATGTGGTCGAGTATATTCCCTTACGACAACGCCGACGAGTTGCGGAAGCAAACCCAGTGGAGAAACCGAAAAACCCAATGGATGAGCCGGCAAACCCAATAAATAAAGCGGAAAACTCAATGGATAAACCGACGGAGGAAAAGCTGGTGGAAGCTAACGAACAAGCATCGCTGGAAATGAACGGTGGAGATAATGAAACCACAACTAGTGATGAACCCTTAAACGAGACCGAAACCACAACTAGTGACGGGCCCTTAAAGGAGAACGAGGAGAGTGTGGACGCCGTGAAACGTCTGCCAAAAGAGGACGACGCCGTGACATCTTTGTCAAAAGAAGTGGAAGATGCTCCCGAAGCTTCAAGGAAGAAAAAATCGCTTGATAATACAAGTGGATGAATACTACCAAATATAGTATAATTTGAGGTTATCGCTGGAGTCTCGGATTCATGCTAGAAAAAGAACGGCGGAATATCAATACTGGAGCAAGCTTCACTCACGAACTTCTTAGTAAGTCGATTGCAAGTGGTTTTCTTTTGACGATATCAGCTACAAAACCTGTTGATGGCCCTGACAGCGCCCGGATATGAGACCGATCGATCGAATTGGCAGAAGTGACGTGCTCACTTTCTAGCGACTTGATGGGATGATGGAAACATCATCAAGAAACAAGCTTCCCATTCTATTGCAATTACATCACTTCATCAAGTAACTACATCATTTATTTTAAATGGAAACGCTTGAGGTAGGGGCTTCATTGTCTTCGTTGAGGCTCTCTTATTACATACTCAATATACCACCATTCAAGACGTAATATCAACGCAACACTAAATAATACTAAGTCTCCTTCAATACGTCTCATACTTCTATCCTCCACATCAATAACTTTAACTAATAACTATTAGCGGTACAACGATATCCAGAGTAGGTCTCCTAAACGTTGCTTTTGCGACTTTAACCCTCGTACCCGGTTTCCAAAGACCTCTACATGATCACGATGTATTCTCCTATAGTTTGCACCTGTCTTTGCCTACTTTCACACTTCTCTTTTGTGTCACGTTTACCTGTCTCCGCATTAGGAATCGCGTCGCGATCACCAACGTCACACCTTTGCTAGGGACCCCCTTTATTCCCCCAAGCATCGTAGCGTTGTCCCAAAATGCTGACACCTCCCATTCCCAGTCGGCCAGTGAAGCAGGCTTCATTACCAGTCGAAGACCCCGTTGTTTCGAGCGGATCGGACCCATTGCTGGCACCTCAACCGCAAATCCCTCGGCGGCCCAATCGTCCCCACAGGACCGAAACCGACGATTCTACTCCTGAAACTGAACCTCAAGATGATAACAGACCGGTTGATAGCACCGCTGATGTTGGTTCGGGGCCAGAAAAGTCGATTCCAGTGGTGCCTACTAATCGACCGGTGAGACGAGTCCCGACTACCGAATCAATTCTGCCTACGACGACTCTGAATGTAGAATTGGCTTCAGAACCAGCGCCTGCGCCTACTTTGGAAAGATCTGACTCCACTGCCATAAGCGAATCGCTGATCATCGATGCTTACGCCTTCCATAATGATCTGATCCCCATTCCCGAACAAGGGCTTGCTGGTTCTGATGATGATGATGGTGACAAAACTCCCGGTAATACCGAAAATAAAGTATCGATGAAGGTGGAAGAAGACGAACCCATTCCTGGGGGACCCGATGATCTGCTGTTTGATGATGACCAGGAAACGGTGAGCCAAGACGTTGAGGACCAACAAGATCGTAACAACATGGTTCTGACATCGTCGCCAACTCCTCAAGTGGATGCTCCCAGCAACACTACGCGTGATGACCACTTGACAACCAACGAGTTGCGTCAACAAGAGGAATCGACACCGCTCCCTAGTGAAGATATTAGTCGAACTGACAAGGACGAACAGGACCAAGTGAGATCGGCAGCTGATGCAACTACACACAAGCAGGAATCGTCCTCGATTGAAGAACGTGCTGACCTTTCTGCTAAGAATGTTGATGAAGACGTAAAGCCTTTGGAGAAACATAAGGAGTTTATTGAAGAGCTGAACCACAAAGTACCGGATGACGATAAAGTTGATGAAAAGGAAACCGACCTTCACAGAGCATCGGAGGAAAAGAAAACTGAACCCGTCGATAAGGCCGAGGAAACGCCTAAGGACGAAGATAAGACGGTGTCATCAGAAGCCACCACTGAAACTAAATCAGATCCAGTGGCAACGTCATCAGTACCCACCATTCCTAAACGCCCTCAAAGACCTTCGGTGCCTAGTCGTCCCGTAAAAAAGCCCTCAGTGTCGTCATTGGCAGCAACCCCAGCATCCACCTCCTCCGATGAACCGGCTGTGAAACCTAAGGCTCCTCCTCCCAAGCCAAAGAAACTTTCCAGCAAAATTGCCGCTTTCCAAGAGATGTTAAAGAACCCACAGGTACCACCGCCTCGGTCGTCTTCGCCCACTCACGAAGAAGGATCGTCGCGTAAGTTATCGGCTGACAAACGAGGGTTCGCTCAAAATCTTCAAGGGATGATGGGAATGGGGGTACCATTGCCCGGCATGGCTGCCACTCCGGAAATTCTCCGGAAGTTGAAATCTCAGGATGAAGACGATGAGGATGACAATAAGTCTTCGCACAAAGTGACTGGTCCCAGACGGGCTCGGGGCCCCAAAAAGCGTCTTCCTAAGGCAATTGAAGAAGCAAAGAATGCCACCCAGTCGCCTCGATACCAAATATCCACGGGAACGCTTTGGTCGATAACATCGGTATCGGAGCCAGCTCCGATCGAATCGCTTCACCGCAATGAAACCAGCGAATCTATCATGTCTGACCATGAACGAGACGCCGATCACTTGTCCGAGTTGAAGGAGACGGACACGTTGGTGAATGATAGCGACACCGATATCTTGGAAGCGCTGACAGTCCAATCACATCCCACCGAACATGAGGAAAGTTTCCAACCACAAACGGTGTTGAGGCTGGGAGACTTAGATGACAATGCCGGAGTCAATTTGCGGGAATCTGAACACTTGGCTGATGAGGACATTGAGCCTGCAGACGATATTGACGAATCCAAAAAGGAAGAACTTCATTTAACTGAAAGTGGTAGTGGCTTACCTGAGGCTCCCAAACGTCCTAGTAGATCTAGTGGTTCGGAGTCGGGGATCTCGAGAACATCTACCGAAACTGAACCTCAAGGCATATCAAGATCCTCAACGGGAGCCGAAGCTAGAGATATCTATGGAGTCTCGACTGATATCGATGACAGAGCTCCTCCTAATATCTCTCTCGGTCCACGAACTACCACTGAAGGAGATTCAATGAGAGGGATGTTTAGAACTGACAGTGATCTTGATCTGACCAGGGGTCCGGGTGAAGGCAATTTCACTCGTACTCTGACCTACTCATCAGAAAAGCCTGATGGTATAGTCACGGAAGGAATCTCTCGGTCGTCGACATTTTCTTCTGAGAAGCCCCATCCAATTGCATCCACCCATGAAGAAATTGATGAACCCATCGATGAGAATTCCATGGAAGGTAACACGGAAACGTCGTCGTTCGAGGAGATCACTACGGGAGCCGATGACGATCATTTCGTCGAAATTAAGCGTACAGATGACTAAATAACATTAAGTATGGTGTAACAAACAACAATAAGAAGATCTACACTTTCTCTTCTTCTAAAACAAGAAGCAAACATACAAGATATCTCGATTCGATTCAAGACTATTACGAAACTGGATTATATTCAACCACTAAGTTGTCTGTGCTGTCATAAGTCATTCACTACATATATTGAGCACCTTTGCTCATTTTGACCAGGCTGAGGAAGCGTTGCCATGCCAGGACAACATCCGAAGGATACGAGTCCTTGAAGTTGTATGTTTGGTCAATCTTTCTCACCAACTTAACAATCTCCTCGATACGTTTTTCGAAGAGTTCCACATCCTGGGCGTGGGCATTCTTGGCGACGTTTTTAGCAAGCAACGCAGTAAGGTTATCCATCAATGCCGCAAACGTTACCGGCACCCCAATCACCACTCGAGCAAATTCTGATTGATGACAGTCGACAAAGTGACTAAGGTTCTCGCAGGCAAGCTTGTTGATCGCCACGTCGGTATCGGTGAGGCCCAGAACCACCATGTTAGTCACCACTTCCTCAAGCACCTCCAGCTTCACCTCCAGTGCAAGCAGAACCAACGAGTACAAGAACTCGTAGATCAATGTGCGGATCACCACACCTTCATCATGTATATACTTATGGGGTCCCATTTGAATCACCTTTTTGAACAGCGGTTCCGGAACCATCTGCTTAAACAAAACTGGCAACACCGTATCGCTCAATATCGAGATCACCACCGCCGTGCGGTTGTGCAACGCCGTCAACAACGTCCCCACCGCTGCCTCACGAACCTTCAAGTCAACCACGGTGTCCATAAAGTGGCACACAAGTTGAAGGTACTGAGCTAACGTGTCATCGTCATCGAGTTTAGTGACCAACTGCTTAGCAATGGCAATCATCACGTACACCAGCAGCAACAGCAAATCGTCCTGGCGCCGATGGAACTTGTCAAGTAATTGGACCAACATCTCCGGGTTGCGCAAACAGATTTCACTAAGTACTTCCCCAGAACTCTTTAACTCTTCAGTAACATTGCTGCCAAATTCGGGAATCAGTCCTACCCGTTCGACAATGGTGTCAAATACTTTCTTACCAGTAGCTGAGTCTACCACTTCCATAGGACTCTTCAAAGCCATCACCGCAAGCCAACGGTGCTTCGACAGTGGCGACGTGGCGTAGAAATCAGCAAGCACCGGTAATTGTTGGGGGTTGGCCTTTGTGATCAGTCCCACACAATGTGATACCGCCAGGATCTCATTCTTGGTCTGAGGGTTCAGATTCAAAAGATGGTTGATCTCGGTGGAAACTCCCACGCCAAGGTCGGCGGCACACCCAAGAAGGTTCAAGTTGAACACCAGATCAGTGGGGGCTGCTTCGGCTGCAGTTAACGGTTCGGTTAATCCTCCTGCTACTGCTACCGTAGCTAAAGCTCGAGCAGCAGCAAACTTCAGCCGGTCCACTTGCGCCGAAAGGATGTCATAAAACAGGTTAAAGTCTCCGTTAGCGGCTGCCATCGACTTGATAAGATCGTAACCGGAGTCAGCCACGGGATTTTCATCCAGACTGGTATTGATAAGCTTGATCAACATCGTCAAGACTTCAGGGGGGTAGGCATTCATCAAATCCACCACTTTAAGCTCCTCATCGACCGTACGCGAGTTTGATGCCGCGACGAGACGTAACACGTTTGCCACCACGGCGTCAGTATCGATGTTTTCGGTGTATCCGTGGGCGAGCAAATGGTGGAGAAGTCGTAATGCAGCAGAACACACTGCTTCATGATTGGAGATAATGAGATTCGTCAACTGTTCAATCACTTGACGAGCTTGTGCATCCAGAAGCTTATCAGTGATGTAAAACAAGCTCTCTAACGTCGTAGTAATGTTGGTTTCCGCCGCTAATTGGGACACGATCAGGTCGATTGCCAGTTGAATCCACTCGCCATCACCGATTTGAGATACAAGCACAGCAAGACACTTGATAGCAAGCTGGATCAAATCCAGCGAATACTTTTTGTTGGCATTGGCAATCTTTTCCTTGAGGTTGGTCACAATAGATGTAACTCGCTCATCGTCAGCACCAACGATACCATCAGTGCGGTCGAATAATGTAGTGAGCACCGATATCAGCTCGGCGATGATATTGAATGATTTATCATCAAGGTTGGCAATCAAGTCGTCGAGGATGATTGAAATCAGCTCGCGATCAATTTCCGCTTGATTGACGACAAATCGGAAGAATGCAAGCACATCCAAGGAGTTGGTGGGGTGCTTCAGCTTGGCAAACACCTGGACGGTGTCGTGGGTGAGTTCGGGGTTGTTTACCACTTCCACGAGCTTGAGAGTAGCACCTAATTGCCCCGGTTTTTGAAGTAATTTGTTCAGCGTTAATTGCACCACTTCGGGGATGATATTGTCGTTGCCATTTTTGATGAGGGCCTCCACCGTTTTGATAGCCACCTGGCTAACGTGCTCGTTATCATCACTAATCGGGGGTGTTGGTACCTGCAGATCAAGGAAGCCAAACCGAGTAGCTGCTGCCGCTAATAATTCACAGGCTTTCGTGCGAACTTTCCACAGTCCATCCTCGTCATCATCGTCACCCATGTCGTCGTCATCGCTGAATTCAATATCTTCGTCATCACTATACTGGTCATCATCGTCACTAAACGGTTTGTAGGTGAGAAACCGTTCACATATACCCACCACTTCCTCTTTGACTGCGGACATGTCAATGCATAAAGGCAGTCCCAACACCAGGGTGAGCAAGTCAAGCAGGCGTTCGATGGCATGCGTGCGTTCGTTGACCTGGTCGTAGTCAGTGTCATCGATCTCTACCGGCTCAAGGTCGATTTTAGCAAACGCCCACACAGCATCGACCGAGGGGTCATGAAGGTGGCGAGTCATCAGCTGTGACGACACCAATGTCGAAAGTAACGCATACTGAACGTGGCGGTGGTGCTTCAGAAGAATGCTAGCACACGCCTGATCAAAATTAGTAAGGTATTGACACAAATAACCCACGGCTACCACTGCTCGTCTGCCAACTAGTTTCGAAGTATCGTCACCAGAATCACCGGCAATGGCAATGTCGATAAGCTCATCCACTAAATGGCTCGCTTCATTCGGTTTAAGCAAGTAGCCAAACAGTTTGATGGTATCAGTCAACACCTCCATAGCATCGAGTGATCGTTTGGCTTCTGGTTCGGTGAGACTGAACAACTTATCTGCCAATACTCGTGCCAGTTTAGCATCAAGCTTACCCCCAGCCCCAGCTTGGATAAGTCCTCGTAATGCCATCGTGGGCACGGTAGTGGTAAACCCGGGACCTTGCGACGCTCGATCAGTAGTGATCATCGAATATAACTGATCGACGACCTCCACCAACATCAGACTAGGCAAAAACGTCACCAATGGAGCCACCAGTTTCACCGCATGAGATTGAACATCAGGGATGGGGTCTTTGATCAACTCGAACAACTTGGGGATGAACGTAGCGACATTTTTACTGGCAATCTGGGTTTCCTGGTACGGCGCCTGGACGATGAACTTCTGGAAGTCCTGGAGAGCCATGAACCGAATGTCTGGATCGACATCGACCGCTCCGTCCCTTAATTGAGTGAAGTTGATATCGGATAGGGACATGTGTGGGGAGGAGAGGTGAGTGGCGCGTGCGGCGATAAAGTGAGGTTGGATTGGAAATAGCAAACAATGAACGACTACGAGGAAAGGGGAATGAAGGAGGTTACGATGGTGAAGAAGTGAACACTAAAAATGAAATCACTGGTATAAGAGGAGCAAAAAGATATTGACATCGACGTGATTCGAACACGCGCATCTTACGATAACAGAAACCCCAACTAAGTTGAGAAGCTTTCGCTTGAGTCTGCCGCCTTAGACCACTCGGCCACAATGCCATTTCTTGAAATTTTATATTTGTGCTTTTATGTACTTGATGTGTTAATGCGCTGGAAAGTTTAATAGGTTAGAATGCAAGACCTTATTGGAATATGAGATGTACCCACCAATATCACGATTCTGTCTTTATTTGCTTTCATTTCGTACCATGGGAGTTGATTTGTGATGTTGAAGTTTAAGTTCGATTTGTTGCTCAAAAAGCCGAGATATTCGATTTAATCTATCTGTAAGGTTTATTATGTATTCTAGAGCCTTGAAGTGTTTTACTCCGTCAATTTAGGGCTACCCTGACGACTAATACGATGAATGTGGTAGGAGAAAGTATAATACGCAATATCAAAGTAACATACGCAGACACATGTGCCATAGAGAGGACAATGATCTTGATGGAGACTTGTCAATGAAGAAAAACGCTTAAGTGAGAGCGTGGTTAGGGGTGAGCGAAACCCGGTCCAGTTGATTTTTGGGGCTGGGACCGGGTCGAAAACCGACTTGTTACTTAACTATGAGAATGAATTGCCAGTAGTGCCTGGTGAGCTTCGTCTCCCGATTCAAAAGTTTGGGTAATCATTCGTAGAAGTTGTAAAAAAGCGTATCTTTTGTAGACTTGAATGAACGGTGACAACGATAATAGCCTTTAAATGATTGTGCCGGTTTCACAACTTGAGGAACTGGAAGTTGATGTTTGGTATCTGCAAGAATTACAAGCAACTGCCATTTTGATTTCAACAAAACTGATATTACTTTGCCTCTCGCTGGACTAGCTCCACTCCACAGTAACTACACGTTGTGCTGTGTACTTTTTGTGTACGACTGTCTCCTTGACTACGAGTGGTGGGTCTCAATGACGCTGATGGCGTTGACTTAATTGTTATGGCCCAGTACACAAATCACCAAATAGAGGTAAGGTCGAAAAGTCAATATGGGTGTGTAGTTGCAGTTGTGTCAATGCCCCACAACATACTTGTGACGGTATTTTTGACAAGTTTCACAATTAACAAAAGGGTACTCCATTGATAATGGTGACTACAATGAATACTTGCAAGTAAAAGGGACCTTCTTGTTAGTAATGGCAAACGGTAATTGGAGTTGCTTCATTGTTTCCAGCTCTAGTATTTGGATAGTATTGTACGATGTATCATCATTTTCTCATTTTCTCAGAAAATGAGACATCATCTCGTAAAAATACGAAGGACGATAATCGATAAAAGGCAATCCAGGTGAGTGTAAGACCGATTGGTGGAATTTATCAGAGTTATTTAAGAGGATGAGGAGAATTATAAGTTGGCAACAACAGAGATGACTCTGATTATACACCGTAGTACAACCACCTATGAAGCTGTACAAGAATCTAGTGACAACTTCAACCTATCCAATTTACACTAAAGAGGTGAAATAGATTCAACAGATGTAGATTCTAGCAACAACAGAGATATATTCTAGCAAGCACGGAGTGTTTACTACCATTACATTAGTCAAATAAATTCTAGCGACAACAATAGTCAAGTAGCTTCTTGCAACAACAAAAGCGATTCTTGCAACACGATTCTAGCAACAACAGAAGACACCGGGACTAGGACTCAGCATTGAACCGAGACTAGCTTAACTTAGCTTAACTTTACTTGACTTTTGATTGGCGTTTTCTTAACTGACTAGTGCCTGTAATCCCTAATTTTTACAGTCACGTTAGGGTCGGTGATGGGCTAAGTGTCATGGCTAAGTGTTAGGGCTGAATGTTTTTGCGTTATCGCTCCGGTAGCGGCGCCGGATGAAAATTCACGTGTTATCGTGCGGCATGCTAACCAATCACCTCTGAGTCATAATAAGCAACACCACACTCCCAACCACGATATCGAACCGTTGCCATTCCAAATACCCTCATTATTCCACCAACACTCCGTTACAGTTTTTGACCCTATTTCCACCAAAAGTCTACCGCTTCCTTTGGTTTATTAACACAGTCCTTACCACCTTCCTCTTGAGTCATAGGTTAAGCCGCGCCGCACCGAAGCGTCGCCGGCATACAGTGCCAGCATAAAAAGCCGGGGTGAAAAAGTCTCGTTTTCCTTCACCTACCGTTTAATCAAAAAATGCTTAGAGCTCGGCGTTTGCTAGCCACACGAGCCTTTGAGGTTCCTGCTGAATATGCTCTGAGAACTCCTCCTTACCCTAAGCTTTTGGCTAACTTGGATCAAGTGCGCCGCCAGTTACCGGCTGCCAAATTGACTCTTGCCGAGAAGATCTTATACTCCCACTTGGTTAACCCTGAGGAACTGTTGAGTGGTGCTAAGCTGGTTAACGATATTCGGGGGGAACGGTACTTGAAGCTTAACCCCGATCGAGTGGCGATGCAAGACGCTCTGGCGCAAATGGCGTTGTTGCAATTTATGACTTGTGGGATGAAACTGACGGCAGTGCCCGCTCTGATCCACTGTGACCACTTGATCGTGGGTAAAGATGGGGCTGAAGATGATTTGAAGGCCCTGATTGCTACCAATAAAGAAGTATTTGACTTCTTACAACTGTGCGGAGAAAAGTATGGTATCCAGTTCTGGGGTCCTGGTTCGGGGATCATCCACCAAATCGTGCTCGAAAACTTCTCCGTTCCCGGGCTTATGATGTTGGGTACTGACTCCCACACTCCTAATGCTGGTGGGCTTGGGGCCATTGCCATTGGGGTTGGTGGTGCCGATGCCGTCGATGCCCTTACGGGGACTCCGTGGGAATTGAAAGCTCCTCAGGTGCTTGGGGTTAAGCTTACCGGTAAATTGTCGGGATGGACGTCCCCTAAAGATGTCATCACCAAGCTTGCTGGTATCTTAACCGTAAGAGGTGGTACTGGTTACATTGTCGAATACTTTGGTGATGGTGTCGAGCTGTTGTCGTGTACGGGGATGGCTACCATATGTAACATGGGAGCGGAAATTGGCGCCACTACCTCGACTTTCCCTTACCAAGAGGCTCATCGTCGTTACCTCATTCAAACCGGACGTGAACCCATTGCCGATGCTGCCGACGCCGCTAAGGCTGCTGGCTTTTTGGCTGCTGATGAAGGGGTTGAGTACGACAAAGTGGTGGAAATCAACTTGAATGAACTCGAGCCTCACGTCAACGGACCGTTTACTCCCGATTTGCTGACTCCCATCTCCCAATTTGGGTCGAGAACGCAAGCCGAAGGGTGGCCCCTGACGGTGCTGGCAGGGCTCATTGGGTCGTGCACCAACTCGTCATACCAGGATATGCTGAGAGCGGCGCTGCTTGTAAGACAAGCGGCGGCGGCGGGTCTTAAGCCCAAGATCCCTTTCTTCGTCACTCCGGGGTCGGAATTGATCCGTGCCACCATCGAACGGGATGGCTTGGTAAAGACGTTCGAAGATAATGGTGCCGTGGTGCTTGCAAACGCTTGTGGACCTTGTATTGGTCAATGGGACCGTACCGACATCGATAAGCTGCTGACGGAAACCAACCTGATCTTTACGTCATTCAACCGTAACTTCCGGGCCAGAAACGATGGTAACCGCAACACGATGAACTTTTTGACCTCGCCCGATATGGTCACCGCCATGATTTACTCGGGAGACCTGAACTTTAACCCCATTACCGATGCCATCACTAAGGAAGACGGTACGCAATTCAAGTTTGACCCGCCTCAAGGTGACGAATTACCGTTGCAAGGGTTCATCAAGGGTCGCGAACAATTCTACCCTGATCCTCTGCCTCAACCTAAACCCGAAGTCTCGGTGAATGTGCTGCCTCTGTCGGAACGGTTACAGTTGTTGGAACCGTTTAAACCATGGAACGGCGAAGAACTTGAGACGACGGTGTTGCTTAAGGTCGAAGGTAAGTGTACCACTGACCATATCTCTGCTGCTGGTGCTTGGCTTAAGTATAAGGGTCATTTGGAAAACATTTCCTACAATACCCTCATTGGCGCGGTGAACAAGGAAACTGGGGAAGTGAACAAGGCCTACGACTTCGATGGTACTGCTTATGGTATCCCTGAGCTTATGATCAAGTGGAACCAAGAACAAAGACCGTGGGTGGTGGTCGCCGAACACAACTATGGTGAAGGCCTGGCTCGGGAACACGCAGCCCTCTCGCCTCGATTCCTCGGGGGTCAAATGATCCTCGTGAAATCGTTTGCCCGGATCCACGAAACTAACTTGAAGAAACAAGGGATGTTGCCCCTCACCTTTGCCGACGAAGCCGACTACGACCGCATTTCGTCCGGTGACAAGTTGCACACGGTCAACTTGAAGGATATGATTGCTCGTAACGGCGACAACGGAGGCGAGCTCACCGTACGGGTCACCAAACGCGACGGGTCGTCGTTTGACATCCAGTGCAAGCACACCATGTCTAAGGACCAAGTTGATTTCTTCAAGGCCGGGTCCGCCATCAACCACATTGGTAACCAAAAGAAATAGCATGTTTATAGTATAGATTCTAATTAGACAATTGTCAATCACTACTAGTTCTACATGACCATAGATATGATCCCTCGACAAATCAAGGTTTAATGATTTCGTTATCATAAAGCTATCAAGTAATAATTCATAACTTATCCTATATGTGATGTACTCGAAAGGATTTATAGAATGCACTTCGTTTGAGTACATTAGAATATGTAAACAGTATACCATACACTTATATAGAATAGTGTTCGATATGTTACCAAATCTAACTACTACGAGATAGTTAGGATCCATAACCTCTGAGATTTCGCATTTGAAAATACCTTTATTCAAGTCGAAGAAGTCTGCATTGTAGAATCCACAGGACAACTGGTGCCTGCTAGTTAAAACAATGTTTTATAGGTGGTGTTTCTCGTGCAAACTTGTCTTACCATGACCTTTCCGATAGTATGTATGTCACTTGAAAATGCTACGAAATAAGGTAGATTATAATTGATCACAACCAAATGCACACCTCATAAGTATGGATAATCATAAACTAAGCATGAACCACACCATCCAACCATCATTACAATGGAGTAAGGTTAAAGCTCCACCGATATTTGAAGTTCCAAGGACCATCGCGAAGGATGCAAAAAGGTCGAAAGAGAACCAAAAAAAAAAGCGGAATACAATCTAACTGAGCCAAGGACACCTCTCATTCGCTTTGGGGTGAAATGGTTACTCAACTTTAGCCAATTTGATGACGTAATTTCGAGGAAAAAACGTATTTAACGTTAAGGAATCGAACCCACGTCAGAAGCGATGGCCGCATTTTAAGAAAATACCCTAGGAATTAACAATACACCACTGCACTATAATGAAAAAATTAAAAAATAATACTTCAAAAGTGGGGTGGTCGCGGAGGACCTGAAGGCATTTGTCGCAAAAATTTATCCCACTCAGAAATCAAAACAGGTGATTGCTGGACTCAAATGATAATGTTTCCATTCATTATTTGTTTTCGCCAATGTGCTTTAGTCTAGAATCGAACTCCTGTCAAAAGCAGTTGTCAAATACCACTACACTATAATGGAAATAACCAAAAATAATCGCTTAAAACTGGGGTGGTGGTGGGGGATCTGGCCCGTTAGAGTTTTGCAGAAATCAATTGATAGCGGTTTAACTCAATGCTAGTCTATGCCGATTAACTGTGCATAGTTTCAAATAGTTGTTAGCCTTCAATAGCTACCCAATCACGGCTATAAGCTATAAATTGTAATGTTAGTCTATCATCAAGTGTCGAATACTCCAGGTAATCGAATACTCCAATTGACGGTACTATAACTCACATGTTACCAGCAGAATCTCACCTCTACATTCACTTCATCATTCAAGGATGGAAAGGGCGTGACAACTATGGAATGCAAATAGTTACTAGTATCAATGAATGGTGTGTAATGTGCTTGAATAAAGGTTGTTTTGACGACTTAGCAATGCCACTTAACGTCACCCTCTCAGCCATGAAGCCTTTATCTAAACATGGCATGGTTGTGATGTACTTTGTTTACAAGGCACATTAAGCTGGTCGATCTCTACTATGATTATCTCAATATGCTGGACCTGCCTCAAATTCAAATGGTCAACGATCAATGGGCATTTATTCTAATTTTTGCTGTCATACAAGTTTTCTCCCTTCATACTACCATGTCCAACTTTACAAGTCGAATCTTCATTCGGTACCAATAACTCAAATGACCCAGAATACTCCTGTTAATGGACCTTAGGTTTCGGACGCTGTTTGCAGCACTTCCCACTGATAACGATCGTTAGTGCTTCATCAAGTTTATTGTGGGTGTCAATGAACTAAAGGAAGAGCAACATAAAGGTTATAACGTGGTAACGTCAGCAAACGATCAACTCAGCAAAGATACCCAAGGGGTTAGTACCTAAGAGCACAGCACTATCTTCCATAAGCTTAACGAGTGCTTTGATGCATGCCAGCGAGAAACTTCAAGGGTACAAACCGACTTATACCTGAAGCTACGTTGCTAAACAACCAGACACAAGGCAACAAGCTTCGTCACTCTGAGGCCGACGCTAAACCATTGGAATTGTGGCGAACACTGAAGTAATCCACACATGATATTAGCCATGAAGAACAGCAAAAGCTTGATCAAGCTGTTGATGATGTCGATCGACACATCAATTCATCAATGATCAGGGTCTCAAGAGCAGATTCACCAATTTGCTGATGAGTCATTTCAAGGTAATCATCGCGTCCCATTAGAGTATATGGGTGGAGGATGAGATGTGCCCTACATCCAGAACTGGGTTTATCAGGGTTGCTTTTCAGCTTTGGGGGAAGAGAGGATGAAATGAATGAGAAAGACCAATGGTTGGTCGTAGTGATACTCGTGTATTCATCGTCCATAAACGAAATCAGTAATTGGTGTAATCGCGGGACATCTGGAGTTAGTGGTGTGGGGTCCTCGGTGCGAAAGTTCTTTCACCTTCCATTGGAGATTGCCTCGTTAGCTCACAGTCGTCGTCGTGTCAACCAAATTACCTCGGTGACGTCACTCAAGAATTTAGGAGCAGAGCACTAACGTAAGTACCAATGGCTACCTCCACGTGACCTTGGTATGAGCGAGCGATCGTCATCAAACCCAGCTCAATGGATGGAAAACAACCCATAATATGGGCCCGTATGATGGTTTGGTATCGAGCAATCCCATGATCCAGCTTCCATAGGCGTTGTAGGGGGGCGAGTAAGGGAGGCTGTGCGCATAAGGTGTAGCGTGACAACATTGTCTATTGGAACCACTCGTCAAGGAAAACAATGAGGATCAAAGCCTTGCTCAGTAATAAAAGCTGCGAGGTGGTGGTGAACCCTTTCTTGCATCGTCGTCACCCTTGGATGGACGCGATTATTTTTTCTTGTCAACTGGAGGTTCGAGAGCCCCACGCGTAAGGCCCGACACCATCAGCCGTGTAGTTCCTCACGTGGAGAGGAACAGCTGGGGGTTTTTATCGCTCCATACCCAGTAGTCCATTAGGTATAGTTGTACCACTTCCAATTGCCACTTTATTAGGGAAAGTGACGTACTTTCCATGGAGGTCTAGCTCGCGATGTTAGACGATACTAGAACTTGGTGGCCTCCACGTCGTTTCTTTTTGTTCTTCGTCGACAAAAATGGCGAGGCGTCGGTAGACTTAGAGTTGTGCGTAGATTGGCGATCTCCGTGGGGTGATGAGGTTTAGTCAACACACAAAACCATACTCGAACCCCAATCTGCTAACAAACCAACGTAGCACTGTTAATTTGATCCTAGTATTGGGATTGAACTCTGAGACCCCGATCGACGCCGAGGCCCTGAAGGTGAGGGAATTTTAGCCGGCTGATTCGTGGCGTTCGTGCGTC
This sequence comes from Diutina neorugosa, assembly GCA_030578555.1. Classification (NCBI taxonomy): domain Eukaryota; kingdom Fungi; phylum Ascomycota; class Pichiomycetes; order Serinales; family Debaryomycetaceae; genus Diutina; species Diutina neorugosa. The sequence continues at coordinate 185,697 of JAJMSK010000016.1, read as the reverse complement.
ACCTGGATATAAACAACCAGGCCCCTCGCCCTTCCGTTCGCACCACCAACACTATGCTGAAGAAGCGACATCGAACCTCCCTCATACTAGGGGTGCTAATGGTTGCACTCCTAGTAATTGGGTTCTTGGGTGTCCGTCTCCTTTCAGCTCCTGAGGGTATTACCCAGATTTATGGAAGTTTCGTGGCTGCATTGCTCAAGTGTGCTCCAACATTGAAGCTGTACGGGAAAACGCTTACAAGCGCAATGATTGATGTTTGCAAAGACCCCGTGCTCTTCCCCATTTTTGTTATTGTGATGGTGCTTACCGTGTTCGGCATCATCTTCAACATGGACGCTTTCTTTGAACAAGAGGACGAAGAGAGCGAATCAGAGCCACCACAGCAAAGCAGCTGGACGTGGCTCGACCTCTTATTGACCTCATTTGTCGCGGTGTTGTTGTCGGATATCTTTGGCGTTACCAATTATCTCCTTGCTTATTTTAATCCCGAGCAAGAAGACGAATGGATCCCGCCAAGCCCCGCCGAAATCATTTCGCAGCTGTTGATGCTATACCTGGAGCAAAGCCGTCTCACCTGGCTAACACTCAAAGTAACCGTGTGTGTGTGTGGCAATGGCTCTCGGATGCTCAATTATCGACTCCGCCTAACCTGGAATGTCAGCAAGAGTATACGGAGATGCAGTCGTCTCCTCAAGGTGTCCCGGTGATTCCCGTACTTGTGTTCGTGGCCTTCCTTGTCATTTTTTGGTTGATTTTGAGTTATCTTTGGGGTTTCCTTCGTGGTAAACTGACGTTGTCACAAGCGGCCCATGTTGATAACGCCGATGCTGATGGCAAGCACGAAGAGATTGACACACAGCCGCCCCAGGCGACACCGCCACCGAACAGATTCCGCTGGATATCATTGACACGCACCTTGCTCCTTTGCTTGATAGGTGTGTTGTTCTATATCCGGGGTATCCTTGGGGGTGATTCTTCTGCTGTTGCTAATGTTAATCAGCCAGACACAGCCGGCGATATCATTGCGCAATGGTTCGAACTGCAACAAAAGCAGGCTTGGTCGGCGAGGCTAACGCTGAAGCTAGAACTGGTTGTATTGTCGCACGTCTCGAACGTTTCTATTCCCACTCCACCTCCGCCAGATCCAAATGATACTCTGGCTTTGATCATGATGGCCCTCCTCGATCTTATCATCATGGGTAGAGTGGCCGTCTTTATCAGGCTTGTCTATCGCTGCTTGCGTGGTGATATCTTCAGGGTCATCTCCACTTCGAGCTTGTTGGCACTGGAAAACCTTAACAGGCAACTACTCGAAGAAGCCCAAAAGACCGCGATCGAGCTTAAAACGTTGCGCGACGAAAACGAGGCCTCCAACGAGAAGGTCTCTAAGCTTGAGGAGCAACACAAAGAGAAGGACGATGCCTCCAAGAAACAGGAGGACGAGCTTAAAACGTTGCGCGACGAAAACGAGGCCTCCAACGAGAAGGTCTCTAAGCTTGAGCAGCAACTCAACGATGCCTCCAAGCAAAAGGAGGAAGTTGAAACGTTGCAAAAACTGGTTGACGACTCCAACAACAAGGTCTCTGAGCTTGTGCAGAAACTCGAAGAGAAGGACAAAGCTTGCAAGCAAAAGGAGAAGAAGCTTGTAAATTTGAACAACCAAAACAAGGCCTCCAACCAGAGGGTCTCTGACCTTGAGCAGAAACTCGAAGAGAAGGACATTGCCTTCAAGAAAAAGGAGGACGAGCTTGAAAAGTCGCTCAACCAAAAGACGGCCCTCCACAAGACGGTCTCTGAGCTTAAGCAGCAACTCAACGATGTCTCCAAGCAAAAGGATGAGAAAGTTGAAACGTTGCAAAAACAGGTTAACGACTTCAACAACAAGGTCTCTAACCTTGAGCAGAAACTCGAAAAGAAGGACAATGCCTCCAAGAAACAGGAGGACGAGCTTGTAAAGTCGCGCAACCTAAACAAGGCCTCCGACCAGAGGGTCTCTGACCTTGAGCAGAAACTCGAAGAGAAGGACAATGCCTTCAAGCAAAAGGAGGACGAGCTTGAAAAGTCGCTCAACCAAAAGAAGGCCTCCAACAAGAAGGCCTCTAAGCTTGAGAAGCAACTCAACAAGGCCTCCAAGCAAAATAAGGAGGAAGTTGAAACGTTGCAAAAACAGGTTGACGACGCCAAAGAGGAGGCCTTAACACATAAGATGGAACTCACGAAGCAAAACAATGCCGCCCATAAAAGAAACGAGGATAATAAATGGTTGCGTGAACAAAAAGCCGAGTTGAGCTCACAGGTTGATGACTCTAAGAAGGAAATCGAAAAGCTTAAGCTGGATCTCGATGCCTCCAAGAAAAATGACGAGGAACTTGAAACGTTGCGCAACGAAAACGCCGAATTGAAATCACAGGTTCATAAGCTTGAACTCAGAGTCAAGCAAGAGCGTGATGCTTCAAAGGCAAAGGACTCAGAGCCTCAACGCGTCTGCCAGCAAAACAACAAGCTGGTAGATGAAGCTGATAACTTGAAGCAAGATCTTGATCTGGCACAACGGGCAAATGAGGTGTTGCAACAGGAGAATGCAGTCTACCACAGAGACATCATTGAGAAGGCCCTGGCCCAGAACGAACAGTCCCAGGAACTCAAGCGTCAAACCCCAGTGGAGAACGACCTGGGACTGGAAAGGGTAGTACCGACGCTGCGCAATTCCTCTCCTGTGGAAACCATCCAGCCCCACATCCCGTCGACCGATGGATCGTCGGAGTCGATGAAGCAACCTATCGCTAGTGGTGAGTCTCTCGAACCGCCCTCGTCGTCTGAAGATGGCAATTGTGTCGCCGATGGTTCGTCGGAGTCACTGGAGAAGCCTACCGATAGTGGCGAGTCTCTCGAACCACCTTCGTCGTCTGAAGATGGCAATTGTGTCGCCGATGGTTCGTCGGAGTCGCTGAAGCAACCTATCGCTAGTGGCGAGTCTCTCGAACCGCCTTCGTCGTCTGAAGATGGCAATTGTGTCGCCGATGGTTCGTCGGAGTCACTGGAGAAGCCTATCGCCAGTGGCGAGTCTCTCGAACCGCCTTCGTCGTCTGAAGATGGCAATTGTGTCGCCGATGGTTCGTCGGAGTCGCTGGAGAAGCCTATCGCCAGTGGTGAGTCTCTCGAACCGCCTTCGTCGTCTGAAGATGGCAATTGTGTCGCCGATGGAACTTCGGAGTCGCTGAAGCAACCTATCGCTAGTGGCGAGTCTCTCGAACCGCCTTCGTCGTATGAAGATGGCAATTGTGTCACCGATGGATCGTCGGGGTCGCTGAAGCAACCTGTCGCTAGTGGTGAGTCTCTCGAACCGCCTTCGTCGTCTGAAGATGGCAATTGTGTCACCGATGTCTCGGAAAATGACACTGACACTCCTCGTGCCTCGGGTGGTAATCCCAACTTGTCGGATTCGTCTGAGGACTCATGGCGTGCGGACCATATCGTCCGATCCAAATCAGTCAACGTCACCATTCCCATGATTCGTAAGGCGAACGACGTCGACGATAAAGGGGAAGCAAAACCACTGGGTCACAAGCGGCTGAAATCCACTGCTTGGTGATCCGGAAATCCGGTGCAAGACATCGGATGGCTTTGAGGTTTAACAGAACCTCAATGTTGATGGACCTTAGGTGTCCATATCGTTTGTATTTTTCGTTATAGGTGGACAGTAATTCCAGTGAAGGAATATTCAGACCCTTGTAGATAGTCTGGTAGATTTCGTGTAAGGTTGACGGCCACTGTTGTTGTGAATGTTTTGTCTTTTTGGACGAAGTTTCACCTCAATGTCACGTGATCCGCAACCCTAGTGGTCATTGCTTCTAATTAGCTCACTTTTTGTAACGGAGAGCCACCTTAATTACATCCTCTCCAATACCACGATAATTGATCAGATGTTTTATTGAAGGAAGTCAATTACTACTTTTCCGTATTTCTGCGCTTTCCGTATGCTTTATGTCAGCAATGGTGAACCAATGAACACGAGGAACGAGATGAAGATGACGAAAGTGAGAGATAGTCCTATATTGTTATAGTGTCATAGTCGAGGAGACTCATGGTCTTTAATTCGGTAAACAGTTTAAGCTCAAGCGAAACGCCATGGGTCTTTTTGCACTTGTTAAACCGAGAACTATGGAGCCGCCTTTTCCTGCCATGAAGCAATATTATTGGCTTGAATCCACCAGATACATCACATGAGTAACTGGTCATTCGTCACCAATCCCACTATGTCCTCGTCGTACTGCTTTTCGTCAATGTTGAGCTCAACGAATTGTTGTTACTCCTTGCTGTGATGTAACTCGTCGTTGTGCTCTCTACTTAACAACTAGCAGAACATACCTAAATAACAATGTCGTCACCCATGTCTACCGTCAAGCTGAGACGTTAGTTGTCAGCGTCACGGAGGCTACAAAATGGCTTTACTATCAAATACCGTGGATGGTGAAGGATTGCTCAAGGTATTCATCAGAAATCCATTCAAGGGTGAAGATGTCCCTCCTTCGACGTTGATGCAAGCGGATTTATGCTTTGGCTCTCGGTAACCTTTACTGTATTGCTAAGAAAGAATATCTCCTTTCAACTCAATTGGTGATGGGTCTACACATGCTTGCTGATGAGGAAACGAAGAAAGCAAACCACACCAAGCGAGTGGAAGAGTATAATGCCCATGATCCTAAATGATAAAAAGTTATCACCACCATACAATTTGACACGGTATATCAAGAACTCCTATTCAATTCAATACCACAAACAAAATCTATCTATATACCAAAAATCGTTGAATGAAAAATTTACTCAGTAGATGATTGGATAGAAGAGTTCTCTCTCATTTAACGTATTAGAACGTACTATGGGTATGGATTTTGTGGAGTTGTACTGATATTTCAGCCGCGTGGTTATCGCTTGATCAACCTGAGATAAGATGAACCAAATAAACAATACTGTCATATCAATCTACACTAGATTATATCTCGTAGTAGTGTGGGTGTTTTAACTACCACTGTGCCGTCATTTCAGTGACTTTAATCAATAGTGATGATAAAGGGTCGCGATTGACCCCATAGTTTGTCATGACTCATAACGAGTCATCTCGGCAGTGTACCTCCGCCTTACGAGACCATTTTATCGAGACTGTCAAATCACCACCACATTCCCACTCACCATCATCAACATCACTACCAGCAATCCCACCACACTAAACTCGATCCATTTAGTCACCAGCAACGATCCCGGTGATCCGAGACCCCACATCGTTCACCTCCGGCCCGGTACCGGACATACTCTCCTACACCTCCCACCTCGCGCACAATTTTCCACCATCCACTTTTTCCTCCTAATCGTTACCTCGTACTCAGATTAATGATCCGGACCGTGTTGAGACAGGCTGTGCGGAGCAAGCTGCTGCTGTCGACGTCGGCGTTGGCGTACAAGTCGTTGCACCGGAACCAAAAGCGCCCGCCTCTCCCCACGTTTGAAGCCCCCAACTGGCTGGCGGAAGAAGCGGTGCTGTCGATCCTTTACGAGACGCCGGTGCCGTCCAAGGCCCCTCGCAAGCAACACGTGCTCAACTGTCTCGTGCAAAACGAGCCGGGGGTGTTGTCGCTGGTGCTGGGGACGCTTGCTGCTCGCGGGTTCAACATCGACTCGTTGGTGGTGTGCAACACCGAAGTCAAGGACTTATCGCGGATGACGATCGTGTTGCGGGGACAGGATGCTGTGATCGAACAAGCGAGACGGCAGATCGAAGACTTGGTGCCGGTGTACGCCGTGCTCGATTACACCAACGCCGAGACGGTGAAGCGGGAATTGTTGATGTGCCGGGTGTCGTTGTTGGGGCCGGAATACTTCCAGGACCTCATTGCTCTGCACAAAGTGCAAGTGAACGAAGGGCTGGCGATCCCTGACTTGGGGGCGAAGGACTCGCAATTCCACCCGCTGAACTTGGCTCCATCGGAAGCGTTGCGCCAAAAGCACAACCACTTGGACCACATCACCACGTTGACGGAGAAGTTTGGCGGTAAGGTCGTCGACATTTCCGACCGTAACGTCATTGTCGAATTGCTGGCAAAGCCGTCGCGGGTATCGCTGTTTATCCAGTTGTTGCAACCGTTTGGGATCTTGGAAATCGCCCGTACGGGGATGACGGCGTTACCGAGAACTCCCTTGGAAGGCATCCAAGAAGATGACGACGCCATCGATGCTGCCGATATCGTCGACGCTTCGCAATTGCCTCCCGGTTAAACCATCGATAAATTCATAGTGATATCTAACACCACGCAATGTCGATCTCGACTTGTGATTACGAAGATTTAGTCGCCACTTTGTTATAATATTAGACGTGACACAATGCCCCGACTTTAGGTTTCAGCCTTGTTTCCTCTGGCTGGTTTACCTCCAGCTTCACTTCCCTTTGTCCATAAATGCCCCGACTAAAACACTCAGCCCTTTACCGAAACTTATTAACTTCACTCTCCCTTCTCCCATAAATGCCCCGACTATAAGTTTCAGCCTTGGCTCACCTCTGGCTTCTCTAGCTTCTGCCTTACTTAGCTTCCCTTCTCCCATAAATGCCCCCGCTAAAACACTTAGCCCTGTCTCCTCTCTACTTGGCTTTACACGTTAAACAATTATATTCTCAAGCTGAATATGCCAGAGTACTATGGAGCGCTCAAGATTCCTTTGTCTACGGTTTATGAAGAACTTAAACAATATTTACACAATCATGAATAGTATATCAAAGCTCTCCATTCTGTTGCAACAACTCAATCGTAAGTCACCTTCCAAGTACTTCACCATAGAGAGTAGCATAGATTATGATATGCGTGTTTCATTTATGATATGTTACTTGTTGGGATATTATCGTGCTAATAAGGGAAGGATGCTGACAATAGTATCCTTAACGTTTGTGAGTTAACGAGATAATTGTAGATGTCAGACATATTGTAGACCCACAGATTCACAGAGTGAATACGCTCATTTTGGTGTGTCCGAAAGCTTAATCATTGTCGTTAGTGTGTGTTAATGACAAACAAGATGACTGACAATGACCCTAGTGACGGTTGTAGAGAATATACAATGACGCCAGGTGAAAACTATTGTGATATCGAGGTGCCAATGCAATTGACTTAGTGACTATTATTGAACTATATATTCAACATCACTTTATTAGTATCGACCCTCTTAGCAGTCTGAGTTGAGCTGCTAAAGCGGTGTCTGTGGCGACGGTAGCTTCATATAAGCGGACGTATACGTTGCCAATTAGCACACCATTGACCGTAACGAATTAATTGCTTATGATTTTTGCAACAACAATTCCCATCAGGCAAAACCACTACGATTGTAGTAAATAAGACTCTGTTAGATTCTTGCAAAATCAGTGCTTGTTTCTGATTGAGACAGATATGATGCTCATGATTCTTGCAACGAACCTAGTCTCTGATCTAGCAACAACAGTCCTGGTCTTTGATTCAGACAAACTTGGTGGTCATAATTCTTGCAACAACAGAAGTAGTCATTGGCTCAGGCAAATTCACTACAACTGAGGTAAATAAATCTACAAGATTCTGTCAACAACAGTCCTAGTCTCTGATTCTCGCAACAACGATCCTAGTCATTGATTCAGACAAAAAAGACTATAGGATTCTTGCAACAACGGTCTCAGTTCAGGCAACCACCTCACTACCTATTTCATCAATCTACGTCAGTACCACCATCTCTCATTGAATGATGGAAATCAATCAATTGACGTTGACAATTTTAATATGGTGACGTAAAATCATCACCGTGATGCTAATTGAAAGCTACCTAGCTCTTCATGTCGTAATGAGAATTTAATTAACGAGTAAACATTCATCCAACTCGGTGTCAAGTCAGGTGGGTTGGCATGAGGGAGGCGATGCTAGCTTATTAATAGAGTCAACACAAACAACAATCGTAGAGAATGTTCGCTGGGGGTGCAACTGCGTGCATCGATGACGTTTACCGACGGCAACAACAAAGCCGAACGATTGCTTTTCCGGGACTCGGCTACTTCGTCAAACGAGGTACGGATATAGGCGACAATCAAGGTCACTAACAATTATGGCAATTACGGTAATCATGACGGTTAAACCTGGAGTTATCGAAGGGATGGTCATTACCAATTGCTAAGTAATGGCGTTGAGTAGGCGGATAAACTGAATTGCGCGCTTAGATAAGCCGATCCCTAGGTGGCCCTCCGATAGCCTCGGGAAAACCTAGTACAGTTGCCAAGGAGAGGAGGGACCACCACGGACGTTGACAATGATTCCGGGGGCCGAAAAATTGCATTCCGCTCATCGGTTAAACCGGTGAAATTAAATGGCCCCGGGTACTAAACCGTAATCGATGACTAACCATTAGCAAAGTAATTGTCCCGGTCCCCTTTTTCCTAAGCCGTGGTCATCGCAACTTGTCTCCGATAATCTGTCCTTACCATTCACTCTAATTACCAAATCGGGCCGGGACCAGCATCATCGCTTCGCCTTACGGTCTCGTATTGCCGTTGCGTCACCCCTGCACCTGGGGCTCATCTGAGACAGCGACGGCGTCTTGTGACTTTGCAGGCGGCACGCGACCCCTTGGCACTCCGGGTGTTCGGAGGTAACTTCCGAAGGTCGACCTTTTCCTAGTAGCATCGCCTCCTTTTTTGGGGTTCCTAGTTCGGAGGGGGGTTTCATGTTGTACTAGGTCCGCCTCACGGTTGCTTCATGCATCTCGGGGTACGGCTATCTGCTACACCCACACACGCACCCACACACGGATATCGGACATAGGCAAACCAAATGGTGGCACAGAACCCCCAACAATGGCACGGAGGCGGGCCCCAAAAAAACAGCATGACTAATGAAGCTCCCCTAAATGATTACACTTCATATCCCCGTTGCGGGGGAATTGCTCCGGGGCCTAGAGCTCGGTGTAGTCACCATGTTACCGATTGAGATCAGGAAGCTGATAGCATGCATATGGCGTCGATGCATGTATCCCGATCGGGTATGATGCCGGACGCAACCAAACCACCTGGGCCCCGCAGCCCGGCCCAGGCGAAGCCCCACTGGAACTCCCCCTCGCAAAAACAACCCTAACGGATGAGAGCCCTTGGCTTCGGAAGTGGGTGCCTTCGTCTTACCAGGTTTTTATTTTTTTGGAACTACCACTCAAGGTGAAACACTCCCCTCATGTTTCACATCTCGACCATCGCCTCGACGACATTTGTCAACGCTAGTACGAGGTTATATAAATCACCTTTCCCTTTCCCCCCACAATCAAAAAATGCGGGAGGAGGGGGCGCGGCGCCAAATAATGCCCCCTATTCCTCCCTGCAGGACGGCGCCTATCGACAGTAGCAGTGCCTCCAATGTCTTATATACATATCTCCCAACTAAATATAACCAGCAACGATTGCCGCCCGCCGCTTTTTTTCTCGTTCTGATGTTGTCGACGATGGCCATGACCGAGGTGCTTAGCGTCGATCCTACTCGAGCGCACGCTGGGGGCATGAATGACAACTCGCTCGATATCTATCGAAGGCACCTTCCTCCGTACCGGCTGTTGCTTAACCCCAGTCTTCAGTACGATTATCTGACCCATCGGTTCATCCAGTTGTCGCAAAATGATATTCTGGCGCTTTCCCAAGCGTTGGAGACTACGGGGAATCATACGTTGCTGTTTTCTAACCTCAATTTGGCGACGAAACCCAAGCTGGGACTTATGAAGTATCGCCTGTTGCTTAGTGACGTTGGTCGCAGTTTGAGTCGTATCGGTCGTCGCCCTACCCTGTCGACGACGGCATCGACGACTACGTTATCGGCAAAACCTCCCCCTCCCGCTACCTTCATGGATTTACCCGCTGAATTGACCGAATACATCATCTACCTCGTCGATGATGCTCCCCTGTGGCGTAATTGTATGGATTGTTGCAAACAATTGTACGCCGTGGCCAAACCCTATTACTACCAACACTTACAGTTCACTCTGACCTACCGGTTAGCTCAGTTCATCACCTATCTTCGGGTAAACCCTCGCGTGGGCGAGTTTGTCGAGCTGATCGACCTCTCGAAGATTGCTCCCGGCATCGAACCCGAAGAACTCGATCATATCCTCTCGCTGGCAGAAGGGATACTGTTTCTCGAGGCGCTGGCGCGGGCTCGAGCCGGGTGGCGCGATTGGAAGTTTGCCAATAACCCCCTCTATTCGCGTCCGTCGTTACCAGTGGCCCCCGCTAGTCTGACCCTGCTTACCAAAACCGTGAGTAACGATACCACCGTCACCTCGAGTCTGGCGACGTCGCGGTCGTTTCGGTTCTTTAAACGACGTAAGCGCAGTCGCCTGGCGCCCCCCATCCCCCAATTATCGATGATCCCCGCCAATACCCTGGCTCCCGACCAAAGAAGACGCCCGCAAACGGTGGTGTTGGACTTGCGCCAGCCTCGTCGCGGCCGCCACCCCACCATTAATAAGTACTTGGTCGACTACGCCACCTCCAAGGACGTGCCTGCCGGTTACATCATCCATCTCCTCAACCTATGTCCCAATCTTGTCAGTGTTAACCTTGGTGGCCTCAGTATTTCCCCCGATTACGAGGTGGCCCCGCAACTGGCAGCCCTCAAATACCAAACGTTCGACACGATGAATAATTGCAACAAGTACGTCGCCGGCCACCTCGAAATGCTCAATGGTCTGCCCGATATCCCCCAAGTAACCACCGACGACCTCATGTCGTGTGCGCTGCTGATTCGGACCCAATTGAGACCTCGCTACATGTCGTTACTCACCCCGTTACCGTCCCAACAGGACGCCATGTACTGTAAGCGAGGCGACGGCCGAGTATTCTTATCCGATTTATCGGTGAAAGCCATCAATCGCGATAACTTGGTGCAAATCCCCGAGCTGGAAGTGTTGACGACCCTCGCCAACTACGGGCGTCGCTCCAATCGCATCCAGTACGTCAACCTTACCCTGATGGTGTGGCTTAACAAACTGCTTGTCAGTGAGTTCTTACGCCAATTTGTCGGCAGGGCCGACGTCGCCGACGTCGACGAGTTTTTCGAGTTGGGAGATCGCTGGAACGAACCCGACCTCGACGACGACGACGACGACGACACCGAGGACCTCCACCGCCACATTCGAGCCTACCGCCAACCGCTCGTCCTCGACCTCACCGACCTGGGGATGTATAAGCTGTTGCCCTGGGCCAAGTGTCTCGACCTCACCACCTACGCCGGGTGCCAGTTGGTGCGACAAATCAGTCAAGACTGTATCCCCGACCCTTTCCAAGAGTTTATGCGCCGGGAGCGTATTCGTCGGGGTCGAGTGGGAGAAAACTACTTTGGTGGGTAATCATCGTGTGACCGTTACCGATCATCGTGTATAGCTATGTACAGTGTCATCAAAACGGACAAATGTGGAACGTAAGTCATGTAGGGCTTTGTAGGGCTTTGTAGGGCTATGTGTGAATATCCTTGATCTGAGGTGACAGATACATATCGTAGCGACGTTGACCCGTACGTAATAAGTGTTCGATCACCAGGAACAGTTTCTTGGGGATCGTTTGGTTGCGGTGGAATTCTTGACGAATGAACTGGCGCCAGTGGTCACGTGTTTCTTCGGGCTTGGTCTTGACCATACGAAGACACTGACGATAAAGCCCAATCACTTCTCGTTGGAGCCCGGAAAGTCCCCGTCGACCCATGGTTTTTTGGTATTTGGAGTTGGGTTTAGGGATTGAGGTGAGATGTAAATACTGCAGGTAAGCATCGGAGCAACGGTCCAACTAAGGGGACAATTAAAGGGACAATTAAAGGGATAAAAAAAGGAGAAAAATTACCTATTAAAAGGGTAATATGGTAAAATGGTCCTACGTATTTCTAAGACATTTATTTCGTAAAATTGGTATCGCCTTTGTTTTGTGTAGTGTAAGATACTGTACTAACACTGACAGTAATATAGGCCATAAATGTTTGTGGTTCATTATTCAATTCCCAACGGGATGTGGGTAGTTACAATGAATAGCTAGCTTGTTTATTCAATGAATGGGTGAATTTTGTAACTACGATGTAGTGACATGATTAAGGTTCAACAAATCATCTTTAACGACCTTAGCTTTAGTGGACCCTGGCTAAGTTGAGCTAACTCTTGTCTCGAAGATTTACGATTAATGGAAGCAATTACCATCCAATTGTCGATATCGTGATTAGTCAACTATATTTTAACAGAGAGTGTCATTTACCTCAATTATCGCTCAACGGTAAATTATCGCAATTGAGATTGTTGTTAGCCAATTATCCTACTATTAGAGGCTAGACCACTCGAATAAACCACTATCTAATAGATCAAGGCTGAGTTAAACCCCTTGACATGCTGAGTTGAACACTAACCCTTGACAGGCTGAGTTAACCATTGTTCTTGACAGGCTGAGTTAACCATTGTTCTTGACAGGCTGAGTTAACCATTGTTCTTGACAGGCTAAGTGGCTGACAAATGTCACTTACGTAAGCACACCAACTGTGGCGATATTTAAATCTAGCACCACTCCCTTTCACCCTTATCACCACCCACAATGTCTCAACCCGTCACTCTCTACGCCTACCCCACTCCCAATGGCGTCAAAGTCAGCACCTATCTCGAAGCCCTTCAGGTTCCTTACAAGTACCAGGAAGTCAACATCCTCAATGGCGAAGTGAAGTCCGACTGGTTCGTCAAGCTCAATCCCAATGGCAGAATCCCTACGCTTGTCGATCCTAACACTAACACTACCATCAGTCAAACAGGAGCAATTGACCTCTACCTTGCTGATACTTATGATAAGGAGCGGAAATGGAGTTATGCTCCCGGTACTCCTGAGTACTACCAACAACTCGAAATCCTCATGTTCCTGATGGGAGAACAAGGTCCCATTCAGGGTCAAGCCAACCACTTTGTCATTTATGCTCCCGAAAAGGTTGAGTATGGTATTAAGCGGTACACTACCGATATCAAGCGGATTTATGGTGTTCTTGATGACTATTTGAAGCGTAATGCTGCCAATGGACCCTACTTTGTCGGTACCCACTACTCGCCTGCAGACTTTGTCGTGTTTGGCTGGGCCAACCGTTTGGATGCGTTGGATATCGATCTTGCTCAGTGGCAACACGTTAAGCAATGGTACGATACCATGAAGGAGCTTGAGCCGATCAAAAAGGGCATTGCTGCCTTGGACGAAAACCAGTAAGAAGTTTACGTAACAATGAATGGAAAATAACATCACGTAGGGTTATCGTCAACGACATATGATATAAGAGACAAACCCATGGAATGAATCTAGGTCATGAACTACAAATCCGAGTGTTAACCATAGCTCGTGAAAGTGTCAAAGTATTAACCTTAACCTTAGCGTGAAGTCCAAGTGTTTACCTTAGCATGAAGTCTAGTGTTGACATGAAAGTTTAAATGTTAGCCTTGAAGTCTATGTGTTATCCTTAGAATGAAATCTAAGTGTTAATTTTAACATGAAGGTCTAAGTGAAAGTGACAAGCTGTGAAATTCTAGTGTTGACCATGTCTAAGTGTTGCAGCATGGAAGTCTTAGTGTTACCCATAGCATAAAAATCTAAGCGCTAACTTTGGCATGAAAGTCTAAATGTTAGCCTTGAAGTCTAAGTGTTATCCTTAGAATAAAATCTAAGTGTTAATTTTTACATAATGGTCTAAGTGGAAGTGACAATTTGTCAAGGTCTAAGTGTTGACCGTCTGTGAAAGTCTAAGTGTTAACCCTGTGAAAGTCTAAGTGCTAACTCTGTGAGAGTCTAAGTGCTAACCCTGTGAGAGTCTAAGTGCTAACCCTGTGAAAGTCTAAGTCTAAGTGTAAATCTCTTATTCATTAACAAGTCTCTATAAAATCACAACCAATTAGTATCTTCTGTTGTTACCCAAGGGAGCGGTGTTCGATCCCGTTTGACGACCGTAGCCACCGCCACCACCACCTCTACGGAAACCACCACGACCGCCACGTCCACCACGTCCACCACGACCACCTCTGCCGTATTGGATGTGCGATCCCCACGATCTCTTGTCGAACCGTTGCAATTCGGGAGGCACCGTTTGCTTAGCTTCTCTCATGATCTTACACAAGTCCCCCCCCAAGTTCTTATCCTTTTCGGTAAAGAACGACACGGCGGTACCAGTGGCCCCCCCACGACCGGTTCTCCCGATCCGATGGACGTAATCTTCGATGTTACCGGGCATGTCGAAGTTAATGACGAAATTAATCCCCTTGACGTCTAGAAATGAGTTAGTATGATGATCGAAACAAAACGAATAATGATGATAGGTTATCGTGGCAACCCAATCGACGTAAACGAATATTTTAACGCCATGCTGAAGTGATGTTTAAGTAACCAAGGTGGTTGATATCGACAAATTCCCCGTTCCCATCGTGATGTGGGTTTGGAATTTGTTATAATAAAATACCCTCTGGCTAGGCTCCTTCAGCCGGTAAAAGACGGAAGTCCCAGAACAAAGGAAAAATCCCCATTACCCCAACCATGTCCCCCTGGACCTAGTTGGCTAACAGAGATTCTCCCTTTTGCCGCACACGTAAATAAAGCTTGTTTCTTCTTCTTTGAGCGCAGTTCTGACGGATTCCCTTCTCCTTTGATAAAATGCTAACGTCCACACCGGATGTTGTTCCCACAATCGAATAAATATACTTACCAATCCCCCGAGCGGCCACGTCAGTGGCCACCATGATCGGCGACTTCCCCAGTTTGAATTCTCTAAGCACCCAGTCCCGTTCCGACTGGACCTTATCCCCATGGATGGCTAAAGCTGGCCACCCGTCAGCACGCAAATACAGCGTCAATTCATCACACGTACGCTTAGTCAGAGCAAAGATCAACGCCTTACCCAGAGGGTCTTCGGTAGCAGTAGTAAGGTGCTTGACTAACCGGTCACGCTTTTCAAATTCCAGCACCACTTCCACAAGTTGAGTGATGGTGTGCGAAGCAGACAACTCGAGCGACCCCACCGTGACTTGAATGGGGTCGTGCAAGTAGTCTCTGGTCAAGTTTTGCACTTCCTTGGGCCAGGTGGCCGACCACATGAGCGTTTGTCTGTCGGGACGGATTTGGTCGACGATCTTACGGATTTGAGGTTCGAACCCCATATCCAACATTCTGTCGGCTTCATCCAACACCAAGTAAGTTACCCGCTTCAAGTTAGTCTTACCCATTTCCAACATATCGATTAATCTCCCGGGAGTGGCGATACAGATTTCCACACCACGAGCCAAGTCCCGGATCTGTTGCCCCTTAGGAGCCCCACCATAGACACAGGTGTTTCTGATCCGCGACGACCGACCGAACTTCGAGCATTCTTGTTGGATTTGCACCGCCAATTCCCGAGTAGGAGCAAGCACAAGCACAATGGGACCATCGCCGGGTTGAAGCAACGGCTGAGCGTTGATGTGGACAATAGCCGGCAACGCGTACGAAAGCGTCTTCCCCGAACCAGTAGCAGCAATCCCAATCATGTCTCTCCCCAGCAGAGCCATGGGCCACCCTTGTTTTTGAATGGCGGTGGGCGAGGGGAACCCTTGAGCCTTAACTTCGTTAAGCACGTAGTCGGGGAACCCAGCTTCATCAAAAGTAGTGATGGGTTTAGGCACGTTTTGCCCCACCACCATCATATCGTTTTCCTTTCTGAATTGAGTCACTTCGGCTTCGGAACGAGCCGCCACCGCGGGATCTTCCGTGTAGAAATTCTTTTCAAACTTGGGCAAAGAGTCCAAGTCCCATTCGGGAGTGGTAAGCTCGACCCGTTCGTGCTGAGCTCTGCCGCCGTAGCCACCGCCACGGCCTCCTCCGTAGCCACCACCACGACCTCCTCCGTAGCCTCCGGAACCACCGTAGCCGCCGTTATCACGTTTGTAGCCACCGCCACCACCTCCGTAGCCACCACTAGAGTAGCCACCGGAGGCGCCGCGGTTGTTCTGAGTATAATCTCCTGAGTACAGCATTAGTTATAGATAAGAGAGAAAACGGCGATGAGATGACCCTTTATATGCGAAAAAAAAAAATCTTTTTCGCGGGTTACGCGCGATAGCTTATATGCAGTTTATAGGCGGGTCGTCAATTTGCGATGAGGTACGGTATACAGTCGAACAAAGGCTAAGCTATTGAAGTTATAGGCAGGAAGCCACGATTAAGGGGGGAGGGATGTCTTTATACGTGTATCGTCATTAGTATGCTATAGTACATAGGAAGTTAAAGGGATGTGGAGAAAAGGGAGTTATTCTTAAGCTTACTCATCGTGGTGAGAGTACTGGTTCTTTTCCAATTCCTCGGTGAAGCGCTCCTCGATGACCGTGCACAACTCCAGCATGTTATCGAGCCCTTGGTGCAATGCTTCGACGGCGGTGATGTTACCGTAGGTTTGGATCCGCACGTTCAACTTGTTTTCACTGGGATGGGGGATCGAGTACCCGCAAAACTCGACTTCGGGGTTCTTCATGATGATGTAGCGAAGGGCGTTGCCGAGGGTGTGGTCTTCGTCGGTGATTTGGAACGACGCCGCCGTCCCATCGTCCAGGGCTCCGGGAAGCATCTTGATCTTGTCGGCATCGTATTCTTCTTCCGTCATGGGTACATCGTGAGTGTCAGTCATGGTGATGGTGTGTGCGGTGATGAGAGCCAGTGATGAGTGCGATGTCGCGAACAAATGAGATCGACCCAACTAGTGATGAAGACATGAATAGATTACAGAGAGAACTGACATTACAGGGAGAAGTGACAATACAGGTAGAACTGACAATTTAGGTTATCAAAGGTGTAGAGGTGATGATAGTTTGATTAACTGACCCTCTAGAGTGTAATTTCTTTAACGATCGGTCTGGATCGTTCTCTGTAAATTGCTTTTTGTATCGACTACCTTCTATAGAGGTTAACAATAGCACACGCGTTCAGTAAACCGTATAAGCCTCTTTCAAACATCAACAATTAACCAGCATATGTGTTTGGCATCGAACTTACAACGACCATTCCTCTTCACGACTACTTAGAGATAATGATCAAGTTTGATGTGAGTATATGATGAGCAATCTAATCCCTTACACAATCCACAAACAAACCCACCACAACTCGATTCTTCCCTCATTAACTACGTTAACTCCACCTCTACTGTTTTGCTACTGTCTTGCTATCGTCTTGCTACAGTCTTGAACTTACTGTCAATCTCATCGTTGATTGCTGTTGATCGATTGTTTGTTCGCGAAGGGTCGCGTAGGTAAACACAGAGATTGACCGCGACGGTGATGGATAATTATACCGGTGTCGACGACACCATGGGGGCTCTGGAGTCGCTCTACGCTTACCAACTGTCGGGGCTCCTGGACGATTACACTTCCGATAGTAACGACGTGCTGCGACCGCAAAACCTGACGTTTATGCGTGGCCTCGAACTCTCGCTCGATGGTGAGGATACCGAGGTCGATATCGCTAATATCATTGCTAGAAACCGGGGTAATCCCTCTACTCATGGTGATAAGGGTGGTGACTTTGCCGTTGCTGGTTCCGACACCGATTCGACAGCATCGGTGGTCAGTAGTACCGTACACCATCCGGGAATGGCTAAACCGGGGAAAACTGACTTTAACCACAGCATTCTTGCTGCCTCATCATCATATGCCCATCCTCCTAAACAACTACCGCTAAAAGGTGATAATGATGGTGATATCGACGGTCTTCCCTTACACACCCTGGACCTGTGGACCTATGATAATACTCGTCTGGACCCATCAGAAACCGACGCCAAATCGTTGAATAAGATGGCTGAGCATCGCACTCTGACCCCATATGCTAATAGTCACCCTCAGCCGCCTGCTAACAATCATCCTCAACAGTCTGCTAACAACTATTCGCAACATGTTAACAGTCCTCATCAACCTGCTAATAATTTCCCTCAACAGTCTGCCAACAATTACCCTCAACAGTCTGCCAACAATTACCCTCAACAGTCTGCCAACAATTACCCTCAACAGTCTGCCAACAATTACCCTCAACAGTCTGCCAACAATTACCCTCAACAGTCTGCCAACAATTTTCCTCAACAGTCTGCTAACCCTCAGCCAGTTGTCAATAATTTCCCGCAACAGTCTAACAATCCCCAACAACCTAATGCTAATACCGAAGTTGTTCAGCTTAGAAAGCAACTCGAAGAGATGAATGATACCATCCAAACCATGCAACTAGCCCTCGCTCAATCGGAACAAGAACGACTCTCGCTTCAGGAAGAATTGAACCACTACAGACAACAATCAAAAATGCCGCCAAGAACCATTAGCGGACAAAAGTCGGTCGAAGTGTTGCTAAAACATTTTAATTTAGCCCCCTTGCCCCGCAATCACGGACTTAATGGTAGTCCCCTACCCCCGACTCGGACTCTGACACAAAAACATTCCTCATCCACCAGCCACGATACTAAGGTTACCAGCGACGATCCTCATCCATCTTTAGCCGATGTGCTCAACTATGGTGATCTGATGATGACAACACTGACACCAGCCAAGTCGGGATTTCTTCCTGAGCGCAGTCTTGATCAACAACCCTTCGATTCGTTGCCTAGTGATAAAATCATGGTGGAAGAGGTTCATAGCCCGATAAAGCCGTCGACGGCGGGTCCGTCACCGGGTCGGGCGACAGCTCCAGGTCCGTCTCGGACGACAACTCCGGTACCGTCTCAAACTCCCATTCGCCAGGTATCGCTGGTGACACAAACGGAGCCAGTGGTAAATGATTTGGTCAAATCACTTCACCAGGAAATCGTGAAGCTTCGCCAGGAAAACCAAGTGCTTCATGAAACTACCGCACGGCTCGAACAAAAGGTGGAACAAGCTTCTCTGGCATCCACGATGCACGGTAAACGGGACCAGGAACTCCAATGGCTAAAACAAGAGAATGCTCGCCTCCAACAACAAGTGGGAGACGTGTCGGACGAGATTACTGGGTACTCCGTCCACCCGAAGCTCCGGAAGGAGTATTGGAGTCGCAATATGGACCAAGTCGATAAAATGACCAAGGTTGAACTTGCCAACTGTCTCAAGATCACCATGCTTGAGTTGCTTCATTGTCACGACCCCGCCACCTACTGTAAAGACACTCGTGTGGCAGCAAAGCTTTTCCGAGTGATGCACGCATTTTGTGAGCAGCTCTATGGCGACTATATGCCAGGAAAACGAGACTATCTCGTTGATGCCATCGTCCGCGGCGATGTCACGGCGTTTAACTCCGCGTTTGGGGAGATGGCCAAACGGTTCCACCTCCATAAGTTCCAACGGTATCTTAACCAAATGGACTAACGTTAATGTCTCTGTATTATTACTTATTAAACTCTGTAACACGATTAATGACGCCCTTTGGTGATCTGGCGATCCTCTATAATCGTTGGGTTAGACATGACTTTAGACTATAGTTTGTATTGAACATCTACGTTAAATGCAACATACAACACAATACGGTAATCATTGTTTAAGTTACGTTTATTGTATCGCTATCAAATCGACTTTTTGTTGTTTTCCAACATTTCCTTAAAAATGGCTAAAATTTTTGGCTTTTACGAAATTATTCTGTGACTTTACAAAAACGGGAATCTAAGAGACAATAATATTTTGCCGAAAAAGCTAGTGCTTATTTGATTGTTCTTCGATACGAACAACTACAATCACATTGTTTTTCTCATTATTTATTAGCGTCGTCAAAAGGTCTCCACCAGAGGGAATAACTTACCACTGAGAAGAAGAACAAACCATCAAAAAAAAATGGTGCCAACGGAATCACAACGATAACTTATAGGCTCTTTTGGAAGAACTGAGTTTTCAGCAGACCCTTTAGCCTCGTTTGACGACGATCGTGTAGGGAGCGGGGAAGACGAGGCTTAAACAATACAATGGCCTTTACTAACTCACCAAATAGTATAAAGACCAACCTCCATAGAAGAAGAAGAACCAGGAAAACGTTGGACTCGATGGTAATGTCGTTGAAAAAGGAACAATTCACCGTGGTTGAAGATGATGCTGCTTCGAGCGGTCAATCTAGCGAAGTAAGCCAATCTCCGGGCTACTTTACCAAGGAAATGCGTCCCCTCTTAGCGGTGTTAGCCGTGGTATACTTGGCCCTGACGTCGTGTGGATTCGATGGATCATTGATGCTGAGCATCTATACCCAACCCGATTATGTGGCGATGTTCAAACCCAATAATGACGGAGGAGCTAACTCGGTATCGCTTGTGTTTTCCATCTTTAACATCGCTCAAATGGTATCGGCGATGTTCTGTCCCATGGCCGATGTGTTGGGACGCAAACGGATGATGCGGTACGGAGCCGTTGGCACCGTGATTGGTGGTGCCATCACCGCTGCTGCTAGCAACACCGCTACCATCATTGCCGGACGGTTTATCCTTTCGTTCTTCACGGTGTGGCTGCTGACGGGAGCGGCGATCTATGTCACCGAGATCGCTCCCACCGATAAACGGTCGCTTGTGGCCGGAGCCTACAACACGTTATGGTACGTGGGGTCATTGGTGGCAGCGTTTGCTGCCTACGGAGCCAACCTCCACTTTGGCGGCTCCCAGCTAGCGTTCCGGTTACCGTTGGCCCTCCAGTGTATGTATCCTGGTCTCTTGGTGGTGGGGACGTTCTTCATTCCCGAACTGCCTCGATGGCTCGTGGGACGAGGACGAGTCGACGAAGCTCGAGGGATCATCATCAAGTACCATGGAGGTAACGATGCCAGTGCTTCGGTGGTGGAAGCAGAAATGGCAGATATTGACGCTTCGTTTGTCGCTAGCCCCTTGGCTTCGGGATGGAAGGTATTGGACTTACGTCCCCTCTTCACTCGTAAGAACCGCTACCGGACCCTCTTGTGTATGTGTTTGGGGTTCTTCGGTCAGTTTTCCGGAAACAACGTCTGTTCGTACTACTTGCCTCTGATGTTGCAAGCAGTAGGAATAGCATCACAACTGACGACGGTGTTGATGAATGCCATCTACTCCATCACGCTGTGGGTAGCAGCGGTGGCAGGATCATACTTTCATGGCGTGATTGGACGAAGAAAGATGTTTTTGGCTTCAACCATCGGAGCTAGTATCGCCATGGCAGGACTTGCGATTGGTCTGGCTCGCTTTGCTGCCACCAAGGCCCTGGGAGCATCGACTGCAACCCTCGTGTTCATCTATCTCTTTGGCGTGGTGTTTCTGTTTGCTTGGACACCCATGCAACCGATCTATCCCGCTGAAGTATCGCTGAATGTCCTTCGCAGTCGGTCCTTCATCGCTCAACAAGTCGTAGCCGGACTAGCCTCGTTCATCAACCAGTACGCTGCTCCCATTGCCATGGAGCGGATCTCGTTCTGGTTCTATGTGTTTTACTCGCTTTGGGACGTGGTGGAGGCAGCCATCATCTACTGGTTCTTTGTCGAGACCAAGGGCAAGTCGTTGGAGGAGATGGACGCCATCTTTGCTGCTGCCAACCCGAGAAAGGCGTCGGTAGCTCCATGGAGTCGTGATGACAAGGAAAGACAACGGACTCTGATTTAGCAACGGACCCTGATTAGTTAGAGTAGACGGAGACAGAGTAACGATGATCAATTCACAAAATAAGTGATTCGTTGGAGCAAAGGCAATTCTTCCATGGAAACATAGGCTTTTCACCACTAGAAGAATCGCTCTCTGAACCAGCCCAGGAGGTAATGCTATGAGTACTCTTCTCAATATGGGAAGTAATACACGACAATAAGTCATTATGGTGTTCTCCAGCATATGGTTTAGCAGATCGATATACTCACAAGTAGACTGGAATGCTTGATACGGGTGAGGTTCCAGCCCTGCCAGAGCAAATACTTTGATTAGGAATTTACATCTGACAACGACAGAGTAACGAAGAATTCACACTGAAGTCTATAATTTATCGTACATACTCATGTCATTACGAAGGCGGGGCGAGAGACACGACCTTTTCCGCGGCGGGGTCCAAGTCTTCGAAAGGGTACAATTTGAGTCCCGAGTCTTGGATCATCTTCTTGGCTTCGGCCATGTTGGTCCCTTGCAATCTCACCACCACGGGGATGTTGAGGTTAAGCTTCTTCGACGCGGCAATCAACCCTTCGGCGACGTAGTCACACCGGACAATGCCCCCGAAGATGTTGACCAAGATGGCGTTGACGCTGGGTTCTCTCAATATGAGTTCGAACGCCTTTTCGATGGTTTCGGGAGTGGCGGTACCCCCGCAGTCCAAGAAGTTGGCGGGCTTACCCCCGTACAACTTGATGATGTCCATGGTGGCCATGGCCAACCCGGCGCCGTTGACGATGTTGGCGATGTTCCCGTCCAACTTGATGAAGTTGAGCCCGTACTTGCCGGCTTCGACTTCATCGGGGTCTTCTTGGGTGGGGTCTCTCCACGAGAACACCTCTTCTTGTCTGAATTCGGCGTTGTCGTCGAAGTTAAGCTTGGCGTCCATCGCCATCACTTGGTGGTCGGGAGTTTCCGTCAACGGGTTGATTTCCACTTGGGTCGAGTCGCGTTCGATGAACAACTTGTACAAGTTTTGCACGGCCTTAGCGGCGGCGTCTTGCGCTTCGGGCGAGTACCCCAACACCAGGGCGATTTCACGAGCTTGAGCGTCGGGGACGGCGTCGAACGATTCGATGGCGAACGTCTTGATGGCGTCGGGGTCCTTAGCGGCAACCCCCTCAATGTCCATCCCCCCTTGGGCCGAGGCGATGATCATGGGCTTTTGCGACGCCCGGTCGAACATGATGGCCAAGTAGGCTTCGGTCAACGTGCCTTCCTTTTCCACCACGTACACCGCCAGCACCGTCTTGCCCCCGGCACCGGTTTGCTTAGTCACCAACTTCGACCCAATCATGGCGTCGGCCAACTTGGCGGCTTCGTCGGCGGTGGACACCGATCTCACCCCGTTCAAGTCGGGGTTGTTTTGGAAGTGGCCCTTACCCCGACCCCCGGAAAGCACTTGCGCCTTGATCATGACGTCGGTCTTGCCGGTTTCGTCTTGCAACACCTTGACGGCACGAGCGGCGTCGGCCCCGTCGAACGCCGCCACCCCTCGGGGGACACCGACGTTGTATTGCTTCAACAATTGGGCCAGTCTGAACTCTTGGAGGTTCAAATGACGCTTAAAAGTCTAGTCCGTTAGTACCATTCGAACAAACCAAATTAAACCCGATAATACTCACTCTTTGCACGCAAGATCTTAACATAGTATGGGGGCTACACCGGTTGCGTGGCGCCGAAAACTGTATTTATACAGACGGGGTCCGGGGCCCTGGTTGTATACAGGCCGGGGCCAAAGAGGGGTTGCTGCACCGCAGAGTAATGCCACTAAACGGCCCAACCGAGGCAGGCCTTCGTCGGTGCTGACTGCTCCGAAATATCCCGGCCAACGTCGGGTTACCCAGAAGTTAGTTGTAGAGAAGGGTTTAACTTAATCAATTGCTTTGTAGGGTTTGTGATTGGAGTCGATTCAATGTGATGCTGGTTATGCTTGGATTTTTCACCCGCTGGGAAGTGGGGGAGGTGTCGGAAGCTTTGAGACGCGAATCGGTGGCAGGGTCGTTGTTCCCCTCTCTGCACGTGCACCACCAAAAGTTTCCAAGGTGGTGCGGGTTTTTCCACGAGTGGGGCTTTTGCCAGTAAATGGTGAGGAAAAGGATTGAATGGGGCGTAAGGATGAATGGAAGGTCACTAGAAGGTCACTAGAAGGTCACTAGGAGATAACCATTAGTCAGTAGTCGTTGTAGACGGTTAAAGGGGAGAGTTAATCACTTGTAGGAACGACAAACGAGAGGTACCACCGCATTCCGCCATCGTCTAGTGCGCCCGGATCTTGCCGCATCCACCAAGAGGGGACACCACCCAGGACACTGAGGATAGGAATACGTTGGCGATGTGGTATCTAAGGATTGGTAATGATCAATGGCATCGAGTTTTTATGGGGAAGAGGGGAGGTTTTATACGAGAGGATAGCAAGGCGGGTTAGGGGTAATGTTTCACAATTTGTAACAGAAGTGTTGGGTCCCCCTCTCTTCGTTCCCGGAGGTAAGGTAGCCGTAGTCTCCGGGGAGAGGAAGTTCCCGTAGTGAGGTTCGGACGAGAGCGACGCTGCGTACTTAACAACAAACAGCGTTCCAGCCGACACCGCACTACCGTCCTATCGGAGACCCGTTCCGAGAATCGTTCACCTTAGCGAGCACACTAGCACACTAACATTAAACTGATCAAATTAACAAACAACTCCAACTAACAAACAACTCCAACTAGCAAACCAACTAAGTAACTAACAAACTAACAAACTAGCTAATTAATTATTAAATTATTCATTAAAACATAGTGGTCAATGTTTATGATAATATAAGCTAGTGTGGACTTCGTATGGGTGGTTTATTGTGGACTGGGTGTTAGTGGTTTATTGTGTTTTGTTGTGTCTCATTTGGTGTGCCACTTTTTTGTGATGATGGTGCGGCGCGAGATGACTATGAAGCGATTACGTCCGCAAAAATACGACCACGCTAGCGACGACGACGACGACGTCGCCTTTGCTCAACCGTCATCAGATGGTGATAACGATGATGATGATATGGCTACCCTTTCGTTTGGTGCTCTTAACCTGGCCCGGAAACAGCTAGCTCAAGAACCTAAATCTTACCAAAATGATGATGCTAGTGATGATAGTGAAGATGATGCTCCTCCCGAAGAACTGTCGCTGTCAAAGAAACGGTCAAAGCACGCTCCAGCAAAACTGTCGACCAAGAAACGAGTAGGAGTGGTTCGTCCCATCCACGGTCTCGAAATCAACCCCAAATATAATCAAAGTCACCTTTATCAAGATATTCGGTTCGATGCCGCTTATGGTAAAGCCGATCAAGCAGTAGCACGTGCTAACTACGCCTTCCTTGATGAGTATCGGGAACAAGAAATCAAAGAAGTGAGACAACTCCTTAAACAACCGGAGTTGCTCTCCGATTATGACCGGCGAAACCTCGAATATAAAGCCAAATCGCTCCAATCTCGTCTCGATACGTTACGAAGCAAAGACCGGGATCGCCAGGTGCTTCGGGAGTATAAACAAAAGCAACAACTGCGAGCTAAGGATGGAGAGGTGCTGAAACCGTTTTATCTTAAGAATAGTGATAAGCGGAAGATCTTACAAAAGGCCAAGTTCGAACTGATGACGTCTCGACAACGAGAAAAGGCGGTGGAGAGAAAGCGGAAGAAGCGGTTGGGGAAGGAGATGCGGGCGCTCGAAGGCGAGGGATTTAAGTAACATCAAACTCATGATCATGATTAGCTATTAACAAGGTATTTAAAAAGTCTAGGCCAGCGCCGGTTTGTTCTGGTTTTCGTGGGCGACCCAGTCCTCCCAGGACCCGACGTAGTTGGCCCGGTGCTTGTAGCCAAAGGTATCGGCTAATTCTTCGGCGGCTGTCAGTCTGACGCCCCCAAGACAGTAGAACACCAAGAGGTCCTTAGGGTCGGGCTTATCGAAACCAAAGGCGTCCTGGAAGTCGTCGGGAGCCATGCCCAACGCCCCCGGCGACAGCTTAAACGGTAAGTTGATGGCGCCGGGGATGTGGCCTTCTTCGAATTCCACCGGCTCCCGGACATCGACCAACACCGTGTTGGGGTCGGGGTGGGTCGCCAACCGTTTCACTTGGTCGTACTTGTAGACTTCGGCCTCGGGGCTGGCGCTGATCACCAGGAACCCTCTCGCCGGCACCATCCGGAATCCGCCAGCCGCCCGCGGCGCCATCGCCACCATACGGACCGGCACCGTCTTCGTCGACGTTGCCATGGTGCGGGGGATGACCCCGACTAATCCTCTGACAGCGCGGAACATTTTCTGTGAGTCAATTTGTCAACACGGCCAATGGTGGTTCTCTTTAAACAAGAAAGGGTTTTTTTTTTCTCTCGAGATCATTCCCGCATTTATGTGTCGCCCCGTGGTCGACACCGTGCGGCGCCCCACCGTCGGGTGCGGAAAAAACAGTCGTGCTCCAATGTCGACTACTTTCGGTTGCGAATGGTGGCAAAGCGGCGCGCCATCTCATATTTATATAGGCAGAGGTCCGTCGAGTCAGTTTCAAAGTGGGGGTGTAGCAGATGCGATCTTAAGTTTCAGCCCTTCCCCCCACCTCCGGTAGTTATTCCCCGTCCCCCTCCCAATTAGGGGGAGCTAACAAACGCCGACATCGGCGTCTTGGCACACCACATCGTACATTGGATTTATCTGTGGTGGTCATCTAGCGTTGCGATGGCGAGGGAGCGGCTAGTGCTCTAGTCCGGGAGAATTCCGGAGTTTAGCGCCCCTCGGGATAAACCAAATGACTCTAGAGTTACAATTGTATTAACCCTACTTACCATTGGTTTCGTGGTTGGTTTTTTTTTTGTTTTTTTTTTTGAAATGGTATGCGCTTAGTGAGGCTCACTGTTGTGGTTTTCTGTCACTGGAAATGGTTAGACGATGCCCACGTTAAGGTACCGTTACGTCATTGACGGAGGTGTCACCGAATAGCATTCCACACACGATCACGGTGATATCATAATGATGGCTTGATTAATCATCGAGTTGGATGGTAAAGACTGATCAATGAATTGAATCAATTACTTATTGGTATGAACTCCTTGGCATCCTGGGTTATGTGCCCCAACCCCAAAACATACCAAGTGAAAACTACAGGCACATCTTAACCACAACGACAATAAATATCAATCAATGTGCCATTGTCGTTGACTGATGATGATATCTAGCTAGTGAGCTATAATCATTAGCATTCCCTCCTTTAATTACACCACTTCCCATCACACAATCGTTTGATATTTTCCATTTTAATTTGAGTGGAATGGTTGCATCATTTGCTCCATCATCACTATTTAGTGGGAGTGGTTGTCTCCTAGTGTCGATGACTGGCAAATTGATTTGAACTAGTCTCAGTGATTCCTGATGCTAGCCTCACGTGACTCATCACGTGACGCGCACCTTTGCCACCAATTTCAATCACCACTCACGGCGTCTCCACCTTAATCACCGTTCTAAATGTCGTGTACGTTTTATCCTTATCCAATGATCAATCAAACCAAATAAACTAACATCAATTAGCGTCCGCTGGGTTTGACCGACACATTACCATCTTCTCCCCCGAAGGGCGGTTATACCAGGTTGAATACGCGTTTAAAGCCATCAACCTGGCCAATATCACGTCGCTTGCGGTGGTGGGTAAGGACAGTGCCGTGCTCATCTCGCAAAAGAAGATTCCCGATAAGTTATTGGACCCCAAGACGGTCTCGTATATGTTCCGCATCACTCCCCTGATTGGGATGGTGGCGACGGGTCTGATTGCCGATGCTCGAGCCCAAGCGCTTCGGGCGCGGGCCGAAGCCACCGAATTCCGCTATAAGTATGGCTACGAAATGCCCGTGGAATCGTTGGCCAAAAGAATGGCTAACTTATCCCAATTATACACTCAACGAGCCTACATGAGACCGTTGGGAGTCGCCCTTACCTTTTGTCAAGTGGATAACGCCGAAGATGGTGAAGGTCGGGGACCGGAAATCTTCAAGTGTGACCCGGCTGGGTACTTCCAAGGGGTATCGGCGTGTGCTACGGGGCCTAAGCAACAAGAAGCTACCACTTATTTGGAGAAAAAGTTTAAGAAGACTAAATTTGTTAAGGGTGATTGGCAAGCCACCGTCGAATTTGCCATCATTGCCTTATCACTGGTATTGGGGACCGAGTTCCAAAAGAACGATATCGAAGTCGGGGTTGCTACCAACGATGGGTTCCGGATATTGTCAGCGGACGAGATCGACGACCGGTTAGTGGCGATTGCCGAACAAGATTGATTCCAACATTTAATGTAAACGAAATATAAACCATTAGTAATTAGTATTCGGTATCGTCATTAGGATCGATCTTAAACACTTTATCCGGGTTCATTATCCGCTTAGGGTCCAACGCGACCTTGATTCGTCTCATGGTATCAATCGCTGGTTCTCCAAGCTCCTGGACAAGGTATTGTCGTTTCAGATTACCCACTCCGTGTTCCCCCGTACACGTGCCTTCGTTGGCTAACCCTATCTCCACCATTTTGTCCACCACTTGTTTGCACTTGTGCTCATCTTCGGGTTTATAAAACAAGTCAGCGTGGAAGTTGCCATCGCCAGCGTGAGCAAGGACAATGCTTTCGAATCCACTCAGTTTGATAAGGTCATAGCACTGGTCAAGCGTATCGGGAAGTCGGGATACGGGGACGGCAATGTCGGTGACCCAGACTCTGACATCGGGATCGATTTCGTTTCTCCCGTAGTCCAACATGGCGAAAAAGGCATTCTTACGGTAACCAAATAACGTTTCTCCTTCGGCTCGATCCTTGGCTTCGGTAAACAGGTGACAATGGTGTTGTTTGGTGACGGTTTTGATCTGTTTGACGTATTCTTTGACTACCAGAGGCGATATCCCTCCCACTTTGATGAATAATGTCGGAGCTTCGGCCCATTGATTACCGTTAGGAGGTAAATAACCAGCATAATTAAGACATTTCATCATATCGGCATCGAAAAGCTCGATATTCTGGGGGTGGATCCCGAGACGGAAAAGGTGGCTGACGACATCGGTAGTGTCTCTAATGGAAGCAAATTGTCCCACCACCGTCGTTTCTGCTTGAGGCTTGACGTGAAGCTTCACCGTGGCTTCAGTAACGATGGCTAACGTGCCTTCACTCCCCACGATCAAACTGGTTAAGTTATACCCAGCACTCAGTTTACGAGGTCGTTGTTTAGTTTTCACGATGGTTCCATCAGCTAATACCATCGTCACTCCAATGACATTCTGGAGCATCAGTCCGTGGGATACTGCGTTGATGCCCAGAGCATTGGTGGCAATCATCCCCCCAATTTGTCCTTGAGGACCACAATCACAACCAAATTGAAGCAGATACGGGTCGATTTCTTCATTAAGCTTCACCCAATTCACTCCTGGTTGAACCACACAGTCCAAATCGTCGTGATTGATCTGGAGAATGCGGTTCATCTTCAGGGTGTCTAAGCACACGCCATGACGAGTGTTATAGAAGTGACCTTCAAGCGATGATCCTCCACTAAAGGGGACCACGGGAATCAGGTACTGGTGTAATACTTTCATCACCGCCGACACTTCTTCCGTCAGCTTCGGATAAATGATATATTGGGGGGCTTCTCCCTCTTGAGGGAGATGAGGAGTGAACTCATTCAGAGTGTGGAAGGCGAGATCGAGTTCTGACGATGATACTTCCACTCCCAATTGAGTGATTTCAGTAATCGCTTGCTTCACATCCTTATCCAGACCGTATCGAGGCGGTTCCAATTGAGATAAGGGAGTTGTCAGCGATGAGGAGTAAGGTGAGGCCAATTTGCCCACGCGATAAGCCATCACCACTCCTAACGCTACCGTTACCGGCATAAGTAACTGGGAAAGCGATGGAGGAGGTCCTCGAGGGGGTCGAGGCGGAGGACGAGTGCTAAAGAGCCGTCGTATACGGAACATCGGATGGAGTCGCCGATCGCAGTGTGGCTGCAAATCGCGATGAAAAATTGTGGAGTAGACGAAAAAACCAGACAACTAACTATGGAGAAGGACTGGAGTTAATGATAGAATGGATTTAAGAATCAGCTTTATGATCACTAAGGTTTTTTGGACACGATCAAGTGGGATTTATGGTCATTAATGAGTGTAGTTTCATCTTGGACTATGGATGACTCATTGATAATAAGTAGTCAAATCGTAATAATGACTGATCAAAGTTTGAGTGATATTCGTACCAAATATTATTAATGGTTTGTAGAAGATAGTGATCAATTAATATGTCTACTGAATAAATTCTCAAGTTGTGGTAGTTATTGCTCACTCGCCACAATATACGCCACAAGGACCATTCAATATAGAAACCCTTTGCTTGATTGTTAATACTGAGCCTAGAAGTTCACCAATGTGTATTTACCAATAAAATCAACCGGTTTATGTTGATTAGATTATACATTGACATTATCTCGGTCAGTTACTACACGAAAAGTGTATAGGTGGCGCAACCAATAGGACCATCTCACTCAATTTACCGGTCGATGTACCACACAAAACATCTTTGAATTCATCATTATCATTCGTCATCACTAACTATAACCTCAATCATACCTCACTACATCACTAACCCCCATTGCTTTAGTGAAGTGTCACATTCTCCTTCCAGGTTTGTTCGTTCGTGCGATACGCGAACACGCTACGTTAAGCCCGATAAATGTTGGTCCAATGGTTCCAGAACCAGCCGGCGTTCACTCGCTACTGGGTGATGCTGATTGTTGCGTGTGCCATGCTCGTTCACTTTAAGGTTGTGTCTCCCGGGGTCCTCTTCTATACGGGTTCGCGAGCCCCGATAGAAGTGTGGCGATTCATCACTGGGTTCTGTATCTTTGAAGGCATTGGGGTGGGACTTTTATTTAAATGTTACACCATTTTGACCTGGGTTAAAAGCTACGAAGAAGAGTTCCTGGTGCCGTTTCTGCTTTTGCCTCGCCAGGTGGACCACTTCCGTCCTCATCAAACCACGGTGCTTCGTCGATTGTTAGATGATAATCAACTGATCGATTTCTACTGGTTCATCATGCAAGTGGCATTTTCCATCGTGATATTACCGATAATGTTCCCCCTGCTTCGATACTTTGAGCGTACTGGCTACGTATTAGAAAGTATCCTCCAGAATATTTGTCATTGGCGCCACGCAAACGAGTTATCATTCGTGTTTGGCGTATTTCCTGTACGCAGAGGCGTGCTTCCGTTCTTGTTCTGTTTAGCTAACTTTGTTCTCACGGGAGAGTTTACTAATGGCGTTGCTGAATTTGTTACCACTCCATGGAGCTGGGAGTCGTTTTGGGGGATGTTCCCCATCGACTGGATCACCTATTTGGGAGTAGTGTACCTCCTTTCCCATTTCTGGTGGTATATGAGACACTTTCTTCCCGAACAGACTTATAGTTGTCGTCCGGTGGCTCGACAACGGACGTTTGAACGGTACCGAATGCTGGGAGAAGAAGGTAATCGTCGGTGGATTAGAATGTTACTTATGCCGCCATGGTACTCGGTGTTTGTTCATCGGATAGCCGCAATGCCCGATCCCGTCACCGTGGAAGCTGACATCGCCGATGCCAATGCCGATGATGGTGCCGACACTGCCGACACTGCCGATGTCGGCACTGTCGGAAACATCGCGCCGACACCTGCCGACATTAACGAAACTGCCCCTGCCCCTGCGGTAGCAGAACCAGTACCAGTTGCCGATGATAATAATGGCTTGGCTGCGGCCCCTCATGACCCTGATCACTTGCTTCGTCAACGCCACCCGGCTTGGCAATGAGCCCCCCCCCAAATCATCTGTTATCATCATCGGTATTTATTTTTTCCATTGTGGTAAGCGACGCGCCTATTGACACCGTTCCCGTCGTATAGCCATCGTCGTACCCGTCGGTCCTCGGTCGTATAGCTCGTCTGGATGCAGGTTTTTCCATTTCTTTTGTCTCCTGCACACAACCGTGCGATCGGGAGTATATGTTTAGCTGAGGGCGGGTCCTATTAAAGTTTTTTTTCACGGGTCTTTCCTCCATCTTCCCCATGGTGTCTCAGGTATATGCTAACTGCTCGTCGTTTGCTGCCAACGTCACTCTGTTTGGTGATGTGTACCAGCAATTCAACGCGGTGCCGTCCCTCAACTTTATGGAAAAGTTGTGGGGGTCGTACTACTACTATATGAACAATGATTTGTTTGCCACGGGGCTTCTTTTCTTCCTTGTCCACGAAGTGTTTTACTTTGGTCGGTGTTTGCCTTGGTACATCATCGATAAGATCCCTTATTTCCAAAAGTACAAGATTCAACCCGATAAGATGCCCTCGGACAAGGAACAATGGGAATGTCTTAAGCTGGTGCTCACGCTGCACTTTCTTGTCGAAGCGTTCCCCATTTGGTTTTTCCACCCCTTTTGCCAAAAGATTGGCATCACCTTCGACGTTCCCTTCCCCAAGTTGACGACGATGTTGTGGCAATGGGCGTTGTTTTTCGTGTTGGAAGACGCTTGGCACTACTGGTTCCACCGCGGGTTGCACCACGGACCCTTCTACAAGTACATTCACAAGCAACACCACCGGTACGCTGCTCCCTTTGGTCTTGCTGCCGAATACGCCCACCCCGTCGAAGTGATGTTGTTGGGTTTGGGCACGGTGGGGATCCCCGTGGTGTTTTGCATGATTACGAAGAACTTGCACTTGTTTACTGTGTGTATTTGGATCATTTTGCGGTTATTCCAAGCCGTCGATGCCCATTCGGGGTATGAATTCCCGTGGTCGTTACACCACTTTTTACCGTTCTGGGCTGGCGCTGACCACCACGACGAACACCACCACTACTTTATTGGTCTGTATGCGTCGTCGTTCAGATGGTGGGACGCTATCTTGCGGACTGAGGCCGGGCCCGGTCCCAAGGCTAAGCGGGAACAAGCGATGAAGGCCAAGGCCGAACGGGGACAAAAGAAGCAACAATAGGTACCTAATAGACTCACCTAACACATTCAGATAATAATTAAAAAAGGTTTACAATACGACAATAACTACCACTACGATCATAAGGGGAAGATTACGTTTGTAAGGGTAATATTAGCACTTCCATCACAACTGGGGAAAGGAAGCCAAGGAAAGGCAGAAGCTAGAGTAAACAAGGTAAGGTAAGGCAGAAGCTGGAGTAAAAAAGGTAAGGGAAGACAGTTTCGGTGATAGGCTGAGTGTAAATGACCTTATTCAACAGAAAGAGTAGCAGAAGTATTTTATAGTGGTAAAATTAGCATTACCATTATAACTGTAGGATTAGCATTACACGGTTTAGTACTACAATTAAACACGATCACCATAATTATAACGATAAGATTAGCGAATTAACACTGTGCCAATTACAAGCAAATTGCTCTGTTAATCCAGAGTAAACTACACTACCAAACGTAAGATCAGTCAATAAACCACTAAATAATTTGTTGAGTATAGTGAATTCTACGAGTCCAGTCAGTGACGGGCTCAGTATTAGTCTGAGTGCTAGCCTCGCTGACAGTCTAATTGTTTGTCTCGGTGACAGTCTGAGTGCTAGCCTCGCTGACAGTCTAATTGTTTGTCTCGGTGACAGTCTGAGTGCTAGCCTCGCTGACAGTCTAATTGTTTGTCTCGGTGACAGTCTGAGTGCTAGCCTCGCTGACAGTCTAATTGTTTGTCTCGGTGACAGTCTGAGTGCTAGCCTCGCTGACAGTCTAATTGTTTGTCTCGGTGACAGTCTGAGTGCTAGCCTCGCTGACAGTCTAATTGTTTGTCCGGTGACAGTCTGAGTGTTTGTTCATTACCATTCATTAAACTAATAATACACGTAAAAATCCATTTACCCACCGAAACCGTACAAGGTTCTCCCCGATCTCTTCAACGCGTACACCACGTCCAACGAAGTGACGGTCTTTCTCTTAGCGTGTTCGGTGTAAGTGACGGCATCCCGGATGACGTTTTCCAAAAACTGCTTGAGCACCACTCTGACTTCTTCGTAGATCAACGCCGAAATACGCTTGACCCCACCTCTTCTTGCCAATCTTCTGATGGCGGGCTTGGTGATCCCTTGAATGTTGTCTCTCAAGATCTTTCTGTGACGCTTAGCGCCACCCTTTCCGAGACCTTTTCCGCCTTTACCTCTGCCAGACATTGTTTAGTAATATGATATGATTCAACATCGGTAGGGGGCGCCAACTTTATATATGGCAAGCGGAAGGAGCCAAGGGGGTAGGTGCTGCTGCCTGCTGGATGTCGTAAGGGAAGAGGGACGCGTAGCCGGGGGCGCCCTAGTCGCGATCGCTGCGCGCGCCAAAGTCGCGGCCCCGGACCACGATTTACGGGGGTAGAATCTAGCACGCGAACCACAAGACTTTTGGTGGAAAGGGCGGTTTTTCGACCACTTTTTGTGCGAAGGATGAGCTTTTCAATGGCGCCAGTGGTCGACGCGCCTTTGAAAGCTAACATTCACGCGCCGGTGGGTCGCGGGCGCCGGCGCTGCTGGCGCTGCTGGCGCCGCTAATTACGCGCTCCTTCCGCTAGAACATCGGTCTCTATATAAACCCATGGTCCACCACCACCAGATGGACCTAATAAGTTAACCATGGCTAGAACTAAGCAAACCGCAAGAAAGTCTACTGGGGGGAAGGCTCCCAGAAAGCAATTGGCTTCCAAGGCCGCGAGAAAGTCGGCTCCTTCTACTGGGGGTGTCAAGAAGCCTCACAGATATAAGCCTGGTACCGTCGCCTTGAGAGAAATCAGAAGATTCCAAAAGTCGACCGAACTCTTGATCAGAAAGTTGCCTTTCCAAAGATTGGTGAGAGAAATCGCCCAAGACTTCAAGACCGACTTGAGATTCCAATCGTCGGCCATTGGGGCTTTGCAAGAATCCGTCGAAGCCTACTTGGTGTCGTTGTTCGAAGACACCAACTTGTGCGCCATCCACGCTAAGAGAGTCACCATTCAAAAGAAGGACATCCAATTGGCGAGAAGATTGAGAGGCGAAAGAAGTTAAGTAATTGGGAATTTGGATTTTATGTCATAGGTTATGTTTAATGAACGTTGAAACGAACTACGTTTAAGCCATTCTTCGATAGACTAGGATTAAGCCATTCTTCGAAGACTAGGATGAAGCCTTAAATCGATAGACTAGGTTTAAGGAATTCTTCGAAGTGTTAGGTTTAAGCCATTCTTCGATGGGACTGATTATTGGCTTATTTGACTTATTACGTCACCTCCTCTTGTGCGTAGGACTGATTATTGGCTTAATTGCCTTGCGTAACCTCCTCTTGTGCGTGTTAAATAATAGGAAACATCTTTATGGAAGTCGGTGTGGAATGTAGTGCGTAGTGCGACGGAAGGAGGTTCGGAGATTACGGAACCTTGTCGATAAGTCCCGACAGCAACCGACAGCAACGAACCCTGCACCCTAGACCCGTAACCTTCCATCTACAGTATGGCCTAAGCGTCTTGAACCCTTTCCTCGTCGACGTTGCTGGCTCCCAACCGATCCCTTTGGTCGCCCTGGCTCAGCCAATACATGCTTAGAAACGATCACGTACTTAACCGTATCTCGATAGTAATGGTTGTCATCATCGCCAGAACGTTCTCCTCGTACCACTCCCAAGCTCCGGAATCTCCGGCTGAGAGCGGACGAAAGAGGCGTTAACCGGAAGAGCAATCGTAAACTCTTTCGATTCTCATTGGCAGCCACGACCCGGGAGGTAGGGTCGTGCGGCGGAGCCACATGGTAGCGCTGCGGAGGACCCCCCCTCGTTACCGAAGTTGCCGGCAACACTAAGTGCCCACGCCTTAAAGGACGGACTGCACAATCGCCCAGTATATAATAAAGGATCACCCGGGTCCTCGACACGGTTTTTTTCTCCCTCCTTAACCACCCCTTCATCACACAATGGCTACCACTGCTCCGACGGAAAAACAGAAGATCGCCACCCAAGTCGACCAATTGGGGTCGCTGCCCTACCCTAGTGCTGCCTTTGGTACCGTGCTTGCTCTCCGGGGGATGATGGTGCCCGACAACGTTGTCGAAGTTGTCCAGGGAGTTGCTGGTCAACCGATCAAGGATAAGGTAGCCGTGATCAAGCCCACGCGGGCCCTGTGCTTCACCTTTGGTGCTGCTAACTTGATTGGTACTTACATCATGTTCTTGGACCCCAAGAACGGGGCTGGGTTCAACTTTGCTTGGAACGCGTTGTACCTCATTGTCAACGGTAAGCAAGCGATCGAACTGGCCACTCACGGGAAGTTTATCCCCGCCGGGTTGGGGGCGTTCGCTCTCTTCAACGCTGGGGTCTACGGTAAGCGGTACTTTTCCCTGTTTTAAATTATAATGGCACCTCATCAATAAACGTACCTACTCAATTCGACTAGGATTTAGCCCTTCTCCAACCCTGACTTTATTGATCTGAATTTAATAGCCTGACTCTATTGACTTGGCTTCATTAACCTGACTTTATTGACTTGGTCCCACGTGAGTTACCAATCATGACTCTTTGAATCACCATCAATGGGTTTAGCACCACTAAAATCGTAAATCACACGAGAAATGACTACTGACTCAACTATGTGAAATCACACGACTCAATGGGTCGTAACGTTTACTGGAAGTGCTACAGCCTCCGCGTAATCTGTTGAGTACACGTCGATATCTTGTCGAATTAGCTGACGACGACGACGCCTCGACGTCATCGGAATTAGTGGTATATAACGACCAAGAAGTAGAGCCAGGTCGATGTCGGAGACAGGCTGAGTGTTAGGCTGTGTTAGGCTGTGTTAGCTGATCGTTTCCAGCGCCGAGTCCCATAGAAGCGGAAGCCAGCCGTGACTTTGAGCATGTGTGCGAATGGCATCATCATTATATAGCTCGATGAACTGCTGGTCCATCAGCCGTTCCTTGGGAGCAGCAAACTTGCGGTACTCATCAAATATAAGCAGCAACGACCACTGCTGGAGTCGACGGATCACCCCCACAAGACACCCCGTGCGATGTTTGCCTCGGTTACAATGGATCAATATCGGATGATTGGCAGGGTTTAACACGATTTTAGCTGCCTCGGTGATGAGCTCGGCCGAGATAATGACAAAGGGCTCTTTGTTCCCCAGCATCCCCAACTGAAAGAGCTTAATGCCGTTATCGTCCAAAAACTGCTGTTGCACATCGGGATACTCTTCGGGGATCAAACATAGTATCAGCTTAAGCTTGAGTGTTTTTAGGAATTCAAAGTTGTTGGGTTGAGGGAACAGCAGTCGGTAGATGGTATCGATGACGGGAGCAAAGTTTTCTGGAGGAGTGAGGGTCACCGTCTTCTTGGTTCGACATTGCTGCTGGAGTTGGTACTCCTGCTGAAGCTCTTGTACCAAGGCAGTATCAAGCTTATCGTCCAAGTCCTCCTCAAACCTCATATCGTCCTCGGTGGTCAGATTGACATTGTCGTCGGCGACTCGAAGATGGCGAGGGAGCGTCGTCAGCGCCAGGTCAACCACAGCAAAATGCGGACGAACCAGAGGTACGAGGTCGTCCTCATCCATGTCAAACGGAGCCTCCATTCCCGGAGAGCGGTGGCGTGGTGGGCGGTATGGGGGGCAAAGAACCAAAGAGGCACGTCGTTATCGGAGCCCTCACGATCGGTGCGACCCCGACCCTCAGACTAACACTCAACTAACACTCAGACTGTCACCGATAATGGCCTAACTCTCAGACTTTCATCAAATAAGTGTGATCTATTGGATTAAGTTTATTAAAGTAAATTCATTACCTTGATGTGGTCTTTACTCTCCCTTTCTTGGCTCACTTTATTACCTCATCTTTACTCCCCATTTAATTGACTTAACTCCACTTTATTTGGAGTGGACCTAGAAATGTTAACGTGGAATTATCGACGTAACCAGTATGGTAGTAATTAGTTCATTTGGAAGGTTGGATTATGGTAGACTGAGTCCCAATTATGAACTGTTGGTTGGTTTAGGTCATCTAATTATATCACCAAAAATTGAGTCTACAGTAATTAATATTATGATATTTCAAGTCCATACTTGTTAATCAACTTCTACTAAATCCTAAGGGTCCTGGTTTTTCATCAGTATTGTGTGTATAATCAATGTTGTTAGTGTTGATCTCACGGTGCGAATGGGCTACCAAGACGATAACCTTCGACAATGGTTTAACCAGGCTAGCCATAATGGTAAGACGCTTACCAGAGATGAAATACCCAAGTTTCTCACTTTGATTAACCAAGGGTGTGACCACAAGGTCATCAGTACTGAAAAGTTTGCTTTGATAGACACTCTTCCTCCTCAGTGTCGATTAAGTTATGATGAAGCGGCTCCGTTTATCGATAGACTATCGGGAGGTCGTGATTGGCGAGAGTGGCTCACCACTGCTAATGGTAAGGTTAATGAACCAAATGGCGTGATGGGAACATCTCAAGCCCACTTATTAAGTGATTTGATTAGTGGATGGCTTGCACAAGGAAAACTGATTCAACGTGGAGATAAAACTCCACCGTTACCATTATTAGATATTGATGATGATGTTGACTACCAAAACACTGATAATTACTTGCTTATCAATCAACTACGTCGCCTTCAAACCGAATATGTCGAATGTTTGGAACAACAACGCCAGCATGTGACCCCAGACCCCCGTCAGACCGAAATCGAGACGGCCATCATTGCAATCCGCAACCAATTAGCCACGGCTAAGCGTGGTAAGCGCCCTAGTCAAACAAACTATACCCCTACCGTCTCCAATAAACCGCCAATTATGACAAAAATCATCCGATTACCATCCAAAACGCCTCTATGGTTAATTGATCATCGATTATGGACAGCAGTGGTCGTGTTCATTGTATTGATGATGACATTGTTGCGGTATGCTCACAACGTGGCTTCGATTGGTGCTGCCATGCCTCTCTGGGCCGAAACCTACGCTCGATTGTTTCAACCAGGACCCGACTTCTATCGGAACCACCGGTACTCTTAAATGGGGTTGCTACAATACGACTTTATGGGTGCATTTATAACTCTATGGCAACACTGAACTGAAAGAAAGACTCAAAGACCGGCTTGTGTTGTCCTCAAAACAAAGGAAAAAGACACTCAATGGTCGGTGAGCAAGTGCTTGTCATCCTCAAGCTCCTTATGTTGTTTTTCAATGAACTGGAGGGTCGAGTGCATCCGGTTGTGGCAATTGAAGAATGAAATTAAGCGACGGCCTAAAAAGATCATGGTATGGCGAGCAAAGCAGTGGTTTGGTGGTTTAACCCGAAATTAACGATAAAACGAGTCATTTATATAGGTCGCCTTATTGCTGGAATGGTCCGTAGATCCGGAACCCCCACGACGATTTTCCGTGTTTCCGAACGACTCTGAGTCAATCTGTCACCGCGTCGGCGAAAAGGAAGTTCAGCCTCACCTGGCAGTAATATCCGAAAAATAATACAAACCAGTCACCGTAAGCGATAACCACAGTAGAAATATCAGAAAACCGTTGGTCCGGTGGTACAGAACGATAAGGGTGAGTGCCTAACTCCATAACCGTTATGGTTTGTATCATATTCTATAGCCTAGCGTTGGTTATGCTAATTGGTTCTAGATAAAATGTTGGTCAATCGCCGAAAGGTGAGGGGAAGCAGCAACGAGGGGAATTTCCATCGCTGTTTTGCACCTTTAAGGCGTTCACAATCGCTATCCTTAACTGGATTTAGTGGCATCCGTAGCATTTTGGGTGACGGCGCCCCTTTTTTGTTGGAGATAGCATTGGTTCTCGCATAGATCATACCATTCTGGACGAACGGAAGCTGAGATCACGACGGGTTGAACGGAATGATACCGAACCCTCCCCATTGGTCATACACCAGTCGTTTCGGTTGAGGCTCTCGTTGGTCAGGATTCACCAGTCCATCCTTGGTGTAGATATTGTAGAACAACCCGTACAGATTAAGGACATCGGCGTCGACATCCTCTTCCTCGGCCACGATCCGTTCGGAACTATTCGTCAGTCGTTCGTCATCCTGGCGCCTGCGCTTTCGAGACAGATTTGCGTGTGATTGCTGTTGTTGGTTAAGGGGTGGTTGTTGTGATGACAGAGATTCCGTAGGCACGGGGGCACTCCGCCCGTCCTCGTAATGAAGAGGATGGTGTTGCGATACTGGCTTGGTTTTCAGGGGCTCGTTCCCTGGAACTGGGTACAGCATTCTCATCAGGTCCCAAAAGTCCATTTCGTCTTCGTCTTCCTTGGGGATTTCCGTTTCCGCTGCCGCTGCCATCTCCACCGCCTGGGTGAGAGGAGTAAGCCGCGAGCCCGACTGGCCGACAAATGCCGATATCAAATCGTCTTTATCCTTTTGTGATGTCTGTTGAGTGGTGGTACGACCTCCAGGGTGCGATGTGGGTTGGTTAAGTGGTGGTGGTGGACCCAGGTAAGATCCTCTCAGCTTATTCAGATCGGGGGGCAGGGTCAGCAGAGTAAGTTTGGGTACTTCCGTCAACGGCAGGAGGTAGTTAAAGTGTTGGTAGCGCAGAAGTTGGGTTTCCGGTTCGAGTAATGCCGAAAGCTTACGGTTACTAAGCTCGGAGTCACCAAAGAGGTCAGCTCCATAAGCAGCTGGAGTCAGCAGTCGTTCTCTCCCCACTGGCAGGTAATGGTGATGAACGTGTTGGTGGACGGTAATCTCGAGTCCTTGTTGCTTGGCGTATTGTACCAAGTACTGAGCGAGCTCTTGCAGTTTAATCACACCGTGTTCGTCGCCAAAGAGCTTTTTGTGAGGGTAATCAGCAAACGCGTTGGCGTGAGTAGGTTCCAAAGCGTATTTCCATTCGGTTGTAGACGTCAGAGGTTTCAGGACTTTGGGAACATCGGTCATCGATGTCGTATTGGCATTATTGGTAGATGTTGACACCAGCAGTGGTTCAGTCATCGGCGTGGAAAGAATACCCCGGTTACTTTGTTCCACTGACGCGGAGTGAGATGGAGGTGCTCTTGGAGGTTGATGATGTTGATGTTGACCATGAGTGACGTTATCCACTTCTTGTTTGATGATATCATCGGCTTTACCCCGAGCAACTTCAGTAACCAACTTACGCCATCGGTTACGACACGTTAACAGCGTCCGACCACTAAATTCCCCCAGAATCGTTCTCCACTTGGTCCCATGAG
This sequence comes from Diutina neorugosa, assembly GCA_030578555.1. Lineage (NCBI taxonomy): Eukaryota > Fungi > Ascomycota > Pichiomycetes > Serinales > Debaryomycetaceae > Diutina > Diutina neorugosa. The sequence continues at coordinate 144,842 of JAJMSK010000016.1, read as the reverse complement.
CCTTTACGAGTCGAATGAGCCTGAGATCTTCATCCCTCAGCCACGGTTTAAGCCGATCCTTCATGTTCGGGTCAAGTACTTCAATATACCGCTTAGCACACTGATCATCGGTTCTCCCCGGAATCAACGCGGCCACTTTTTGCCACAGAGCTCCAAAGAGGGCATGGGCTTCGATCAACTTATCATCTTCATCCTTACGCCACTTGCCTTTCCGAAGATGAGGGTCAAGCGAGTTCAGCCACCGTTTGCGACAATCTTTGGCCTTACGATTACCCTGAGGAGGCATCCGTTGTGCTACCACATCCCATTTGACCTTATCGGGGTCGATCTCACCATCAGGATACATCTCCATGATGAGGGCCAGCAAGTGGTCGTCCTCCAGCTTCAGCCACGGTTTGCGGGAGTCTCGACGGAACGTCTGGAACCCCAACAGCTCCGTCACTGCTAGAGGGTCGACGTGCACCACACGTTTCTTAGGAGGTTTATCTGATACCATGGGGGCACTGAATGGTTGAGGATAAAGGTGTTAGTTGTGGTGGAAGTTAAGAAATGCGAGGCGACAATGGCAAATATAGCGCTACCATGGGGGTTATTTGACTAGGTAATGAGGTAGGGTGGTAGAGTAAGGGAACAATGATGGACTGGTGGTGTGGTTTGAGGTGTAGTCGGTGTCGAGGCTAAGCCACCATCGTTTACGGTCGACTCCGATAGCGAGACCTAAGGGAGCCGTTTGGTGATCTTCCGGAGTCACGCGCGGTTCGTGGACGAGTCGAGTCGAGGTCACTCGATCGGAGTCTCGCGCACCCCTCGATGAGACGAACACAAACGATCAATAGATTGATGGATTCACAACACCGAAAAAAAAGGGGAATTTGATGTTAAGATACTTACTGTGATGTGATGATATCGTGGTTTAAACCCTGTAGTTGGGAAACAGGGAATTGCAAGTGAAGAAGTGTCTTTTGAGGGACACTACCAATTTGAATCACGTGGAGATAAGCCCTAGGTGTCCGATCAACCTCAATCTAACACAATCATCTAGACTGGTTTTCCAACTGATAACAATCGTCTATACATCGATTATACATTGATGCCATTTTGATAGTCTCGGAATTCCATGTGAAAGGGCACGTGTGGGGGTGGCGACTTATACCTCGGTGTTTTGCCTAGTGAGCAACCACCACCTCCCCCAATGTCAATCGCCGATCTCGACCATGTCACCGTCCACTACGTGCCTCGTACGCGAGCCCTGAGGATCTTATGGCTTGTGGAAGAGCTTGGGTTACCTCATAAGGTGGTCAAGCACTCGGGAGCGTTCCCTCCCCAATCGCTTTACGAATTACATCCTTTAGGAGCCGTACCTCTTGTCGAAGTGTTCTATAAGAACCAAGCGGAACCGGTGGTGTTGGCAGAGTCAGGACACGTGTTCAGCTACCTTCTCCGTCACTTCGACCCCGAACACAAGCTTAGTGGTCGTACCGATGCCGAGCGAGAACAAGTAGACTACTGGGTCCACTTTGCCGAAGGCCTGTTGATGATGTTTGTCCTCCCATCGTTTTTGAATAAGCTTTTTGGAGTGAAGAGTGATGATGATGTCGTTACCAGTGCCTACCGTGTGCCTCGAGCCACGACCATGGTTGAGTATATTGATACCAAATTGGTGGAGCAAAAGCAACGAGGAAGCGACTACTTGGTTGGAGATCGTCTTACCGCTGCCGACATCATGCTTATGCTCCCGCTTTCGATGTATTTCATGCTCAAGTTAGGAGTACCGTCCGACTTTAGTGTTGTGGGGGACTACACCAAACGTCTTGAGGCTCGCGACCTCGAAGTCGACTTATCGCAAGCTTCCGAGTACCAGAGCAAGTTGTAGCAGTTGTGTATTAAAGATTATTACGCCAGTTTTGCCTCGCGGATGGCTCGGTTGTCGATCAACCGCAATAAGTTCCGCAACAACATGGCGATGGTCACCTTGCCGATCAGAGGCACGTAGAGCCCCGCCTTGTGCTTGATGTCGTCATTGAAATTCTTCGCCAGCGAAAAGTTGATCACGGTGGTGCCGTAGCTGACGAGCTCGGTGGGGAATTTGTATGATTCCAGCGGGACCCCGGTGATGATGACGTCACAATGAGGAGCGATCTTTTCAAGCGAATATTCATCCCCGTCGAGTTCCACCACTTTATGACGAGTATGACTAAGATCATCGCCTCGAGTAAACTGTTGGATATCGTTAATGTCCACCGAGTACACCGTAGCTCCGTCGTTGGCTAAGAGAGCCGCCAATGGTCGTCCGACAATCTCCAGTCGGTTGACAATAAGCACTTTTTTACCAAATAATCGATTACCATAGGGTAATATCTTATTGTAGATCCCCAAATACTCCAAAATCTTCACCATCGCCAACGGAGTACACGGCAAAATCAGCTTTTGCTCGTTATGAGGAGGGTCCAAGAACCGTACGTTATGGTAAAGGTTATGGTAGTAAACAAAGTTGAGTCCTTCGACGTCTTTTTGCGGCAGAATGAGCTGTTGAAGGTACTGGTCTTGACGATCACCAAATACGGGGAAGTAGACCATGATCCCATGAACTTGATCATCCTCATTAGCTTCGATGAGCTTAGCTTCCAAATCGTTCTTATCACACGTCCGGAGCTCGTAGTTAAACCCATGCTGTTCACACGTCTTCCCCGTCCAGTTAGCATACATTTTGGCAGCGGGATCGGAGTTGGCAAGGAGTCCTACCACCGTCGGCTTGAACGGAAGCTCCAGTACTCCCTGTTGGATCTCATCGATATAAGGTTTGGCGATGGTCAGGGCCAACACGGTACGGCCAGCGGGTTTGGGGTCGGACATGTCGATACACGTAGACAACGTGGGTGTTGGCACGGGTTATATATGATTGATTGCTAGCGGCATCTCCGAGACCCGAGTCACTGCGAACTCCGGAGCCCGAGTCGCTCTTAGTAAACGGTGCGATGTTAATCTATTAAGTAATTAGGTGCGTACGCCGCCCATAGCCGCAGCCCATCACCGATATAACAACTCAGCCCGTCTCCGATAGTAGCTTAACTTAATCAACTTCAATGGCTTGACTACATTGGTTCATCCTTGCTTTCCCTTACTTATCTAAAAGCCAACCAAATGACAGTATTATTCACAATGGTAGTAAATACCTCTTACTGTTCCTTGAATTTTCAGATTACCACACTAGATACTTTACACTATTCAACTTCACGTCAATTATGGCGACCTCTATTTCCTTGTCTTGAGATAAGTAGGTAATCTTCCACTCCCATGGTATAAGACGCGGTACCATCATCGTGATAAATCATGCCTTACGGTGACGGAAAAGAACTCCAGAGTCATCACGTACTACATCAAAAGTGATAATTTCACTACCACATTCGCATGGGTTGATGAGAATATTGTTTGGGTATCCTAACAAGCCATAATGAACCGAAGCCCATCCAAAAGACGGGTTCCACTTCGCACTCTTCTATTCGCCATTCAACGACACTGTAGCAAGGCAAACATGTAGCGGATCAGTCAGAGCATCCTAAAGAGCACAAGCATTTGACGCTAGGACCACATAGAACTTGACAACAAATGGTCATTTTACTACCCACCAATGAGTGAATACATCCTCGACACTTAAACCTGGTGGAGCCGGTCCATTTCAAAATTTCTTGCACTTGCCATAGTGAGTCTGGTGCCACTTTACACTACTTCCATGACCCAACAGCTCCATACACAATCACAATTTGATGGTGTTTGAGTGTCATCGCGTAGCACTCTTCATACTGAACCTTCAGTGGAGGATTGGACTGTGGTTTCGTCTACATCATCGTGCGTATAAATACGATGCTTATGACGGCTAATTATGCGGCGACTAGACACATAACGGGAATTCCCCAATCGGGAAAGCAGTCCACCGACTCCAATAAGTCACGTTACCAGTACGTTTTAATACTATAATAAGTAATCGAGATATTAGTGTGTGTAGTCTATTTGTCGTGGGATTTACATCCCCCAGAGCCAGCCCTGGTCGCCGACATCTCGGGTCCACAACGACGATTCGGTTTCGCCTCGCTTGACTCGAAGCAACGTATCTTCCGATAACCGGCCCCGCTTGCTGATCGATTTTAAATCGGCTCGCGTCATGTTTTCCCCGTTAACCCCGAGCTGACCTCCAAATAATGCCAGTCCCAGTGCCAGAATCACTTGCGATAGTGCTGGGTCAGCTAACGGGTGAGTCAACATCGAAAACGTCAGGTTCTTACCGCAGCCTTTAACTACGGGAGCCCCCGTAAATCGCAGTTCGATCCACCCGATGGCAGCGGGGATGCCAATAAACATATCGGTGATGTGGCCACCGGTTAAATCAGTAACGAACTCAAAGGAACCAATGCCTTGATCACACCACGCATCGTAGATCCGCTCAGCGTTGACGTGGGGGACAATGTCGTCCCATTGTCCATGGTACACCCAAAGCGGTACTTGAGGTACCTCTTCTTCGTCCATACCAAGGGTGACGTCATGAAGCACTTCTTGGACCACTTTATCATCGAAAAGATCCATCCCGTTTTTGAAGTAGGTGAAATTCGTGTCGGGAGTCTGCATCAACATGTTTTCTCCCGCCCAGTAGTAGAGAGATGGCACCATACACATGTGACGCAGCAGCACGAACTCGTCGTAATACTTGCCCAATTGTTTTTTGACAATGGGTTCCAATTGGGGGTACTCGCTAGCAAGTCCAGTGATTCCCAGAGCCACGAGTCCCGTGAATAATCCTCCGTCTACCGCAAGTACCGTCTCGGTGATATTGGTAACAAATCCACCTAAGGCAACTCCCTTAAGGAGAGGCTTCAACTCGGGAGCATACTTGGGCTGAAGGGCTGCCCCCCATCCCAGAGCTAACGATCCTCCCGAATAACCCCAGGCAATGATATCGGGCTTAGCGTCGATTCCCGTTTGGTTATGGGAATTAAGCACACCTCGAATACTATCCAATACTCCCTTACCGGCAAGTCTACCCGCAGTGAACGCCGCAGTCTGACCTTCATAATCAGGAATATTGACCCAGTAACCACGGTCTAAAAGTGTAGCCACAGCAAACATCTCCACTTGGGATGAGATCGTTGCCATCAGTCCTCCGTACATGATGGCGTACGACGGAGCACAATTATACAGCAGGGAGTCCTCAGCAATTTGGTACAGCACAAGCTTGGAGTTATCGGCATTGAACGGTTCCAATAACGACGTCACCGACCACGAAGCGTTCCCGTGGGAATCTTCTGACCGCACCATGATTTGCCATGAGTTTTTGATCGTCATGGGAAAGTATACCGTCCGTGGCACCAGAGGACTCTTGCGGATCTTGAGCACTTCTCCTGGTTTCTTATCCTTATAATTAGCCGGAGCTTCGTACCAAGGGTCTCTATCGGGGACATTGACGGTCGGAGCCGCCGCCACCATGGCGAGGAGAAAGAGCCAAATAAAGCGCATATTGCGTGTTTTGCCAGCGGAGCGGGGACAGTTGCTTTTAAATGGCTTCGGAGCATCGGCTAAACCTCGGACCATTATTATTGCCCGCTCTACCTTCCGCCATCACTATCCTACAATTAGAAATAATTCGCCATGCATGTTTTACATCGTGCATAGGCGCCGCATCAGGGGAAATAACGTATAATTCGGACCCTAGCTGTCGGCAACATATGGTGTCATTATTGGCGTCTAATTAACCCTAAACGAATTAGAGTATCAATTGAGGAAGAACTGGGTGATAACTAGATCGATTAGCTGGTGCTAGGGATCTTCACGATCATCGTTTACCCCTTGAGATATGGGGTTTTGTGGCACGGATTAACGCTCGTCGCACCCCCTCATTGTCAACCACAATCACATGGGAAGAAGGTGTTTGCCCCGGAAGCTCCATTCGAACCTAATCAGGTAATATGGGGAATTACATGGTAGGCGACAAATTGCTGCTAGGCGACGTATTCGATATCGCCGTTATCGTGCCGTTTAAGGTCTTCGGTAGCAAGCAACTCGTCCAACTGAGCCTTAAGCTCGCGCAGCAGCCGTTTTCGTGGCTTAGCATCGAAGTAATCGAGACACTTATTCATGAGTTGAGCGTAGGGAAGTTTGCGTTCGGCTTTCATCACTCGAATAAGCACACACTTACACTCCAAGGCGTTTCGTTGCGAGACTAATTCAGAAACTGCTGCTTCCTCCGCTGGAACCGATGATGACGTTGACGTCGTTGTTGTCGGAGCTTTATCTTTACCCACACTGAGCTTGATCTTTTTATCGCTACCATCATCAAAGGCAAAGTTCCATCGGTAGCGACCGTGGCCATCCACTTCAACTAACCCTTTATCGACTAACGGGTATAGTACTCGTTCGGCAGTGGTGGTATCGATACCAAGTTCGGTAATGATTTCTGCTTCGGTATATGTGGGAGCGGGGTCTCCAGTGCAAAGTAGATAGATGAGGGCAGCGTGGAACATGTTCCCTTGGACCTGACGAGTTTTCACATCGAAGTGGATGTCGATAGTAAGTTTATGAGTCCACCAATTGGTCCAATCGAGCCGCTGGCTTGCTTCTCGACTCGACGTGCCAGCATATTCACGACCAAACTGCTCCATAACCTCGGCGAGTTTGGTGGGGACAGTGAGGTTAAGGTTGTGACGAGGAATGTCTCGCCAGTCCTCTTGTTTGAGCACAAGCACATTAAGCTTGATGCCGGATTCAGGATACACCGACGAGTATCGAGTTCGTGACGTATCAAGATCATTGAGCATCCGATGAATGCTCAGAATGTTATTATCATCACCAATAATGGTAGCCATATGATTAACGAGTTGAGTTTCATCACCATCGACGGCACCTTCCAGAAGTAAAAGCCGACGAGCAAGCGATTGACGGTACGCCGCCACAAATGCTGTTTTGGCTCCAAGAGCATTGAATACCACGAGTACTTCATCCTTAAACTGGTCAAATGGGATTTGGCGGTGTTTAAACCAGTAATCACAGTATTTACAAAGTTGAAGCGTCACTTCCTTCACCACTAATGCCAGAGCGTTGATAGCAAGGGTAAATGCGTGTCGAAAGGCGTATTCCAAGTCGGGTTCATCGCAAAACGGAGCAAACTGGACCCGCCAGTGAGCGTGGGCAGCGACAAGTTCGGGAACTAATGCCTTGGTACGGCTGTGAGTGGCAATCACTCGGTCAAATTGTGCCTGTAAGTACCGTTCCAGTTGGTGTTGCAACGCCGTCATTGAGTCGTATCCATAATCGGCTTGAGTGTCACGACACATTCTGATCAATGCCTTTACCGGTACGTTAGCGTTAGGGACCAATAACTGAGGAATGACCACGGCTGCCACCGCATCAAACTGGCTAAACACCACTGCCCATTTTAGACGTAGTATAAGGTCTCGAATGAAGTCGTCAGGGTAGCCACATTGGCTCCAGTACGCTAATTCGTGCGATAGTTCGGTTAATGCCACCGACAAATAGTCGGGCTCGGACTGAAGCCATTGTTGAGCCTTTTCCGTGTATAGTAATGGTAACCGTTCAAGTAAACTGTAACGAAACCAGGCTCGGGGTAACACTTCCATCACTTCCGCAACGAACCGCAGCATGGCACTGGCCGACGCCAGCTTGGCTTTGAGTAAATCAAAATGCCACCGGTTGATGATATCTGGATCCACCATATCGACAACAAGTTCCATGAAGAACTTACGAATCGTCGGTTTAGTCAGGTGTTGACCAAGATAGGTGCGATCAATATAAAGCAAAATTTTCAGTAATGTGACCAGAATGGCAGCCCACGCATCCACTAGAGTCATAAACTCAGTCACGGTATCACTATTGATTGCTTCGTAGAGCCGAGGCCGCCATGATTCTTCAAATACTCCTCGGGACCGATCGAGAACGTAGTCAGCCAATTTCAGTTGTTCGTGGTGTTTGAAGCGACAAAGACGTTCCACGTTACTATAACACACTCCGTAGCTGGTTTCCAAGCGGGCTCCACTGAGGACGGTATCAATAGCGGTATAAACGGCGTGGCGAGTGGCATCGATGGCTCCTCCAGTAGACGGTGATCCCGTAGCTTTGTGACGTTTGAGCAGACGGAATTTGCTTGACGAGGGCAGCAGAGTGCTTCGTCGAGGTACGGGGACCGGCAGCGGCAGCGATGGCAGCGGCAGAGGACGGTTCATGAGTAGTGATAAGTGATGGAGTCGCGATCAATGCGGGTAGTGTCGGCATTCCGGCGTTCCGGCAGTGCGGAAGTGACGGAAGTGCGGAAGTGACGGATTGAACCAACACGTAACTCTCTCCATTTACGGTACCCTACACTATTAACTGACGATTATCTTTAACTATCTACTTTTATGAGCCACGTATAATTGCAAACATCTGTCTATTGGTATCATCTGTCGATTAGTATCACTTGTCTACTTGTATCATCTGTCTACTTCCTCGTCTAATGTATCACGTGCCATAACCACTCGCACTCATCTCATCAATAATCCCTTCTCCACCATCACCACACGCCTCCCTCCACCAAATTCTCCTAATTAAATATCACAAAATCCATCACCACTATTTTCACTCCATATTTCTCAACACATTTCCTCTTCTACTATCCCTTCCCTCTCCTTCCTCATCTCCGTGATTTGCTCATCCGTCGCACAGGGAAAAAAAGCCCACTTCCTGAGCCTTTCCACCACATCACCTCAAGGTCCCATCGTCACGTTCTTCCCCCTCCACCAATCCACTGTCTGGGCGTTTGATGCACAAGCTGAAGTTGACTCTCGGAATCCAGCGGTCCGACCAGCTGGCACCGACGAGGGAGTCGGAGCCGGGAACGTCCTCGACAACCCCACTGACTCCGACGACGGCACCTCCATTACGCCTTCCTACGCTTATTCTGGCCGGGATGCCGTCAGTGGCGAGTAATAACGAAAATGCTACTCTGGTGAAGCCTGGAGATTCCAAAATGGGTGGTGATAGCGACGATAGCGACGATGAAGATGAGCGTCCTCCGATCAATCCTGCCGACGAAGAAGATTTGAAAGATTACGCTCCCGGAGGGTACCATCCGTGCTTTATTGGCGAAACCTATAAGGATGGCAAGTACACGCTTGTGCGTAAGCTTGGGTGGGGCCACTTTCTGACGGTGTGGCTCGCTCGAGACAACGACAAGCAAAGCCATGTGGCGATGAAGATCGTGCGCCTGGCGCGCCAGTACACCGAGACCGCCATTGATGAGATCAAGATGTTGGACAAAATCACCACCCTGGACCCGTTGCACCCGGGACACGACCATGTTATCCAGCTCCTCGATACCTTCACTCACAAGGGAGTCAACGGTACCCACGTGGTGATGGTATTCGAAGTGTTAGGGGAAAACCTTTTAAGTCTCATTCGTCGCTACAAACACCGCGGCATCCCCATTGTCTTTGTCAAGCAGATCGCCAAACAGTTGTTACTGGCGTTGGACTTTCTCCACCGCAAGTGTGAGGTGATCCATACCGATATGAAGCCCGAAAACGTCCTTATTGAGATTGGTGACGTCGAACTGATCGTCCGGTTAGTGGAAGAAGAGGAAACTCAGCAACGGCTTAAACGGCGAGCACTGAAGCGGTCCAAACCTAGTGTCACCAGTTTGGTCGATGCTGACCTCCAAAAGGCAGCAGCAGCAGCAACAGCGACGGGACTGATGCCCCTGGCACCGCTGAACACCCTGCTTAATCACCTCCTGTTTCTGGCTCAAGCTACCACCATCCCCGGTACTCCTAGTCTTGGACGCAACGGACGTCGACTGCGGCGACAAACGTTGATTACGGGGTCCCAACCGCTTCCATCTCCCTTACGCACGCTTAATAAGTCGTTTACCAATGTCCGAGGACTTGCCATGTCGACGCAAAACACTCCCGTGCGGCTGCCACTCATGCTGGCCCTGGGAGTCGATATCAGTGCCTACGGATCGATCATCGAGATGGCGCAAGCGGAAGAAGCTGCCGAAGCCGACGCCCACGACCACGACCACCAGCACACGTTGAACCTGCTGTTGCTGAGCATGCTGATTCTGGGCACTCATATTGGCGGCGGGGGCCCCAGCGGGACGGCTGGAGCAGGAGGATACTCGGTGGACGACGCCGGCGCCGTCCCTCCGGATATCATCAACGAAAACGAGCTTATTCTGGTGAAAATTGCCGATTTGGGCAACGCGTGCTGGGTTAACCACCACTTCACCGACGAGATCCAGACGCGGCAATACCGGCTGCCCGAAGTGCTTTTGGGGTACCATTGGGGGGCGCTGTCGGACTTGTGGCTGTTTGCCTGTCTTATTTTCGAGCTTTTGACCGGCGACTACTTGTTTGATCCTCGTGACGGTAAAACCTACACCAAAGACGACGACCATATCGCGCAAATCATCGAGCTCATCGGTCCCTTCCCCCGGCAAATGCTCAAGGAGCTGTTCTACACTCGTGAGTTCTTCAACACTCGGGGGGAGCTTAATCGGATCTCCAAGCTCAAACCGTGGGGGCTCAAGGAAGTGTTGATGGAAAAGTACAAGTTCGACGCCCTTAATGCCGAGGAAATCGCCGACTTCTTGATGCCGATGCTTGCGATCCAGCCCGAAGCCCGTGCCGACGCCGGGGGGATGGTGAACCACCTGTGGCTTGCCGACGCTTTGGGGTTGGAAAACGTGGTGTTGGAACGTCCCGTGGGAGGGTCCGGGGAAGACATCCCCGGCTGGCTGCGGGAAATCGACCGAGACGGCAAAAACAAGATCTACTACCACCACCACAACCACTGAACCGCGACCTCTGATTTAGACCCGTTGTACTATTACTTTTGCATGGTGGCCGACGTGGGGCATTTCCCAATAAACAAACCTTTACCGTACCGTATATCGATCCCCATCGAGTTGTGGCTGATTACCTTTGTCCAGTTGTCGTTTGCCGCCTCGTCCCTAATCACCAATGGAGATAAGGCAGCTCTGTGCGACTGATCCACACTGTGGCGGAGATCTCCCTATCGTAAATCTCGTATCAAATATACCCCAAAGACATTGTCTGAGGGAGGAGCCTCGTCGTGGCTGGCTAGCCAATGTCGTTGATTACTGATGGTGGAGAGGCGGACCTGGTTTGGAGAGTTGGGGGAGGATAACTTTAAAACAATAGAGATGAGGCATTTGTTATCCGCGCTTACTAACAAGGCTAGGGCAAAGACTAATAAACACTCGAAGTAATGGTAGTAGTTCATCACAACATCCTGACAGCAATTAACACTTTATTGGACCATTGGATCACCTAGTTAGTTAGTATGTTTCTTACAAGAAATGTACTGGCAAATTCATGCTCGGCGCCACAATTTCCACACATCTGAAATTGATCATTACACTCCTCCTCCTTGGTAACAATATCACATTATAGTCCATCGGGAACTGACGTAATCAATGGTCAGCCTCGATCGTTACCGCAAGCACGAATCCGCCGCAACTAGACTACCAAGCCAGCAGGTAGCTCAAGGACACTACGAGCATTCCAAATGGAGGTGTTGTCGATGATAATTGAGTAACCAAGTGGTGTATTTTCCAACCACGTGTAGCGGTAAAAGGCTGGCTTGAGCTCCAAAGCGACGGACCAATGGAAGTATAAGTGTATCGGCAAACAAGTATTATTGAGTCATTTCCGGTGGGACGACTTCCGCCTCCGAACTCCGAGATTACCGTGATTGGCTAGACAATCATTTAGGGGGTTCCCTCGTTGTCATTCGTTATCCCGTAATCCTCAACCTCACCCGCTTTGCAGCCCAACCCTCACAATCTGGACTAAACTTCACAATCTTTCGCCAAGACTCGGTCGACCCGGTGCCTATCGCAAAAACTCCGGGAAATCAAAACGTTTAGGGCGACGGTTCGACAAAATCGAAACAATTACCGAGTACCGCTGACAAAGTCAAACGACGACACTGGAGGTCACACGTGGTGAAAAATTTGCTAATCGTCCATCGACACCACACTAATAATGGTTACCACCGACATCGCTCGTCTCCATCGACGGAAATCCACAATTTTTTCGTCTTCCGGACTAGTGTCATCCTATAAACCGACAGAGAAGGAAAGAAAACTGTCAAAGCTCCAGGGCTCCGCCTGGTTTACATGGTGAAAAAGTCTTGGCTTTCGGGTCGTAGCCGAGACCGTATCCGTACGACTCCGACGATAATAGTTCGCCGCAGGATATCATAATGTCGATGCAGCCTCTATGGCTTACACAATGGGCTACTGACCTTTGTAGTTGCATAGCCTCCGCTGCTCGCTGATATCGCCACAAACTCAATTTTACACAATCGACAAATCCTTAGTCAAACGGTTCTGACCCCACCCATTGGTGAGGTACACAATATCACAAAAGTTGCCCCATTATCTCCACCACCTCCAACAAAAAAAAATCCAACCTCTACGGAGCAAAAATCACCGTTTGTCGCTCGTATTGGTGTACCTTAGACATGACGACAGGAAGTGTCGTGGCTGGGACCACGTTCCGATGCCAAGAATTTAATCGAGTTGAAAAGTTACACAAAACGCAACCACCGGCAGCGTCTTTGTTCCCTTGCAGCGGCCATCCCTTTGCATCCACTTGAGGCATATTGCGTTTATTAGTGGCCATCATGGTGGGTGTAAAAAATACGTTAACAAACGGTTCGTATTTCGATTTGAACCAACGAGGCTTCGTAGCGTTTACACGAATTTTCCCCCATTTTTCACCATCGAAGGTTATGATGACCATTGACCCTCCACCAACGGAAAACGACATTAACCACTTGGTAGTTGGCGGTGAAACCTGGTGTATCTGGTGTGGCTTGCATATATCTAATGATTAGCGGAAACAATAGGCGGGATTAGGCGCTGGCCAGGTATAAAAAACTAGAGATTTCTGGTGATTCAATCAATGAATTCGTCATCTTCCGATAGGACCAAGTATTCCATCGATAATGGCACCTTAAGTGCTGGTCACGAGGTCGAAGCCTACCATGGTGATGAAAAAAAACAGGAAGATACTCTTCATCGAGTATCGACGCAAATGCTGACGGGGACGACGTTTCTGACGATGTTGGAAAAGGGGATCCTGTTCTTTCACCGGGACCTTGGCCCCATCCGGCGAAAGATCACCGTCAAAGTGGTGATAATGTACGCAATTATGGCGGCGTCGATGCTTGGGATTTACTCGATATATTGGGGGTCGATGATGCACAAAATCGACCACCAGAAATATTTGAAGATGTTGGTGATGATCGAGGATACCAATACCATTGAGGGTGTGCCTCCCATCATTGGCAACCGTCTTATTCGAGAAGTGGCTACTCCTGAGGCTCGGAAATTGGGGGATTGGCATATCTATACTCCGGAAAACATCACCTCGATCTGGCCCGAAGGAGCTACGTCGATTGAAGAAGCCATTGACATCATGGTCCATGAACAGAAGTGGTGGGCGGCGTTGCATGTTAAGAAGGATGCTACTTATAACCTTTACCAAGCGTTGTCGACGGGGAATACGTCGTATTCTACCAGTAAGGAGACGTGGGAAATGGTGTTTGAAACGGGGAGAGACTTCCAGACGATCCCGGCCATCATTGTCAAGAACTGTAAGGCGGTGCAAAATATGATCTTGGCTGACCAAGATTCGATGACGGGTCGGATCATCCATTACATGGAAGAAAATGGCAAGAATGTGTCGAAAGCATTGACTGAAGGGTGGAGATTGATCAGTCAACCATTGACGTTTACGTCGAGAGACTTGCGTCCCGTGACTCAACCAACCGTACTTGCGCCGGCACAAGTGGGGTTGATTTACATGATTCTTGTCACGTCATTTCAATTCAATATTTTCCGAGACTTGCACAACCAAGTCGCCGATGCTCGGTTGAAGCACCGCCACTACTTGGCGTACCGCATCTTCTGTCTGATCATGTCGTACTGGTGGTTATCGTTGATCTATTCGTTGGTGTCGCTTGCCTTTCAGCTTGATTTCACTCGAGCGTTTGGTAAAGCTGGGTTTGTCGTTTACTGGATGACCAACTGGTTGACGATGACGGCGGTGGGCACCGTCAACGAGATCATGGCCCATGTATTTATCTTGACGTTACCGCCATTGATTGGGTTCTGGTTGAATTTCTGGGTCATCACCAACGTCGCTCCCACTTATACTCCCATGACGCTTACGGCAAACTTTTATCGCTACGGGTACGCTTGGCCCATCCACAATTGTTATGAGATCATCAAGGTGATTTTCTTCGACACCTACAAGGGCCACTTGGGTCGAGCCTACGGAGTGCTCATCGCGTGGGTGATCGTCTCCAACACCGTGTTGTACTTTCTCATCCCGTTCTTTGCCAACGAGATGAAACGCCGAGCCCAAGTGAAAAAGGAGGCGGCGACAGCGAAGCAAAAGTCGCCAGTGCAAGAAAAAGTGTAGCGATTTTTCTTGACTGTGGTTTATCGCAAATGTATGGTTTGGTAGCTTCGATGTAGGTCAGCCGCTCTGCAGGTTAAGTCGACGCAGGTTGTTGTCAAATGCGCGATTAGGTATGGTACCTCTCTGAGGCTATACCCACTTTCTTGGCATCCGAACCATCCCGCCGGGGTCCTAATCGGTGACCCCAGTGGAGGGAGCGATGTCTTGATAGTGGATGAGCCATGTATCCGTAACCGTCGATTATTTTGCGCGCTTCTTCGTAATCGTAACCGCTAATCATCAAATAGTATTTCCACGACTACGGTGGGTTGAGGCCAGGTGTTAGTCTGGTTGTATTGCTAATTCCGGACCTCGTCACAGCCCCACTTTCCTCGCAAGGTATCGTTTCCGAACGTAAAGCTTAATTGTGCAATTCCGACTGCGCAGTTGGGTAACTGCGAGATATTTTCTAATCACAATGTATAGGGGTTATCCCCAGCGTCGCCACAGACCCGATTGCCACTGATAACAATGGAGCGTATCTGCCTCCCACAAGATTGGCTGATTTACTCGAGGCTGGTATCACCAGTCAACGGTTTGCGGCTGTGCCGACACTCGCCTAGATAACGGGGAGCTATTTTCGAAGTAAAGCTAGCGAAAGCAGCAAAAGCAGTGAAAGCAGCAGAGGCAGCGAAGCCAGTACCTGGTACATAGCGCATTTGATGTGTGAAGCACCACGGACATCGGGGTTTGACGTATGGAAGGTTTGCGCCCAAGCCATTTTTGCTCTTATACTTGCGTATATACTTGCGTAATATTATTGGGGGGTTTCTGTGTCGGCTTTTGATTTCATTTTTTGCTGTCGTCTGCGACATCGCTTTGTGGCTCTTCATCCATTAGCCGTGTGATATTGCCTTGTGATTTTAGATGGAAACGTTCCAGCCACAACGAGGAACATCATGCTTTTACGACATCGGGGGTTGTCGTTGTAGATACCGAGAGATCAAGTGGCCGTGGCGGTGTTGGTTGCTGATGTACGATGATCCGATGCTGGTGGTTACACGTGGATACGGCAATCAAACGACAAAAAAAAACCCGTTATCGTTACCGACCACGGCATTGCCGAAAAGTGTCGATGCACTCAGCGGGGATCACAAACCCTGATAGTCATCGCCTCGACTATCTAATGATTTTGTCGTCCGACGTTTCTTATCCCACCACTTGCTAATTATGGAATCATTCGATGGTCCTCAGGATTCTATTTTTTGGCCTCGGGTTAGCACAGGGTTAACACTAAGCCTGTTAACACTCAGCCTTTCATCGAAACGGCCTTACTCGACTCTGGCTTCTCCCTGGCTCCTGCCTGGCTTCTACCTTACTTAACTGTCTACCTACAACTTCGGAGTACGATGATGCAAGAAACTAGTTGAATCCTAATCACAGTGCTTTTACGGATGGTTGTGGTCCCCGTCTTCGATTACATGGTTGATTTGAACCTGACAAGTTGTTTAAACCACCACTCCTGAACTTCAACCACCAAACCTCAAACCACCAAACCTCACACTACCAAACTTCTTCCACCGTTTCATATCCTCAAACACCTTCACATCCTCAGACACCGTTTCAAACTCACCGCTGCCATAAACCTCACGTCGTCCCCTATTATTCAACCAGTCGCACTTACCAGTCGCACTCCACTCGCACACCATTATCACCAACCAGCAATATGCTCCAGATCGAACAGACAAACTTGTTGCTTGAAAAGACGGTGAACGAACGAGTGCACCATGCTGAGGGAGAGAACTTGCGCCTGGTCGACCGCATTGTCAGCGACTTCGACTTCTGCACCTTCCACGTGTCGACGTTCCCCGACCTGAAGACCAACCTTATCATCTCGCTCTACGTCAAGTGCTGGGACGACTTAGTCAAGTATGGTGCTCGTGAGTACTTGGATGGCAAGTATAAGGTCTACGACGAGATCACGGTGGCTCCCGAACCCGAACAAGGCTACAATTACACCATTGCCGTCGACACCGCCGCCATTCGGGCCCAAGGTAACCGCGAGTACCAGGACCAATTGGTGGGCGACATTGCCTTGCTTAAACGTCACGCGATGGCGGCTCCGTTCGAACAAGCGTTTGCTCGTTACGACGAACTCGCTCAACAATACCTGAACGTCGACACCTACGCCGAAGACATCAAGGCGCAATTGCTGAACGAACCGGTGCTTGTCATCAAGTACCGGGGCAACGACGAATGTATCTACATCAAGCCGCTGTTTGACCGGGTGACGGTGATCTTTTCCACGGTGTTCCAGGACGAAACCGACAAGATCTTCGGCAAGGTGTTCTTGCAAGAGTTTGTCGATGCTCGTAAGCGCCGGGTACAAAACGCTCCCCAGGTGTTGTACTCTCACCGCGACGCTCCGTCGGACATTGCTGGCTTGGTGCCCAACTCCAACAACGATAACAAGGGGTACGTGACCTTGGTGTTGTTCCCCCGTCACTTGTTACCGCAAAAGCGCGAATACTGTATCACCCACGTCGAAGTGTTCCGCGACTACTTCCACTACCACATCAAGTGCTTCAAGGCGTACATGCACTCGAGAATGCGGACGAGAGTCAAGGACTTTTTGAAGGTGTTGAACCGGGCGAAACCCGAGGCCGAAGACGAAGAAAAGACGCGGAAGACGGCTACCGGCAGACGCTTCGAACAGCGAGTCTAAAAGAAGTAACGACTATTACGATATATACACCTAAATACATTTGGAGTTTTCACTCCAACGAAAGCTCGTTGATCACTTCATCGACATCATACCGGTTTTGTAACTTCCGATCGCCTACGGGCCACGCCATCTCGGGACTGGCTCCTTTAAGGGTAACAATACACCCGTAACATAACTCTACCGCTTGTCCCAGTGATAATTCCGTAGTCCCCGTTGCCTTCTCGTAAGCCTGGTAGTTTTGGTGTTCGTCTTCAGTCTCTAAGGGAGCTGCTGATTCCACCGTGATCCGTTGAAGCCACTGCTTAGGGTTATGGTAAACATCAATGCCGCAAACTAAACACTGACCTTCGGGATCTCCTTTAGGAGTAGCAAGCTTATCTCCAATCTTCACCACTGCTGATGCCGTCAGTGAGTACCCCGTAGCCTCTAACTGATCAAAGTAATTAGCAGTGAGGTCTCGAATGGTAAGGTTCTTGGTGATTTTCAGACGAGGAGTCCGTGGCAGAGCTACCAAGTCGTCAAGGTTAGCAACGGTAGCGTAGGCTTTAAGTTCAGCGATGAGCACATCACGTAGAGGGAACATGATGGCGATTTCTTCGTCATTAACCGTTTGTTTGCGGTTATTAATGGTTTGGTGGATCCCCAGACCTCTTCCTTTGACTGTAAGGGCAATGATATCACTGGCAATCCGAGTTAAACTGTGTCCGTACAATATGGTATGAGCTTGCTCGAGCACTGCTGTCTGGAGCATTAATTGATGGTGAACGATTTCAATAAGGTCTTCGGCACTCAGCTTGTTGACACACATGTCTAGTAGTTGGCGTAAAGTGGTATTGGTGGTGATGACGGGACCCATGACTGCTGAAAACTCGGGAGTGATTCTGAGACGATGGATGGTATCAGAATCAAGATACGAGTCCAACTGAAGCGCCTTAAGGGTTATCGATACCGTAGGAAACCGTCGACTAAGTTGGCGAAGCAGTTCAACCACATCTTTATCGGTTTGTTCTTGTTCGATCGTCACCACCACCAATTCAAACCCAGTTCTCCCCTGATGAGCTTCAGCTTGGTCCTGAAGCATCCCTGCCACACAGTCTAGGAGTACCAAGGACGAGACTCCTCCGGAAGCAGCGATAATCACTCGGTTTCGAGGATCCAGCCCCGGTTTGGTGTGATAGCGTACCCGGTACCGCTCATCGGTAGTCATGGGTTTACGCTGTTTCCCCCGAATAAACCGGATGAAACACCGTCCACAGTACGGTTCCCGTCGAGCTATAAGCACGGCAGTGGCTTCCTTACACTTGCCGCAGATCTGGCTCTCTGTAAGCCATTGGATGGGGTCGTTCGATGATGACATTGGCAGTGCGATGAGATAAAATCGAAGGATATAATGTTGTGATTAAGTAGAGATAAACAAGGAAACATTGACTGGTGACTGCTAGATATACTAAATCATTAATATTATTTGTTACTACGTAAGCCAACTATTGTTTGCTGATGAATTTATACCCTATGACAACCATGTCATAGTTCATTAGATGAGTCGAGTTCGGTTCTTGATTCTACCTCCACCAAATGATCGGGCTGCCACATGCTTAAAGTCACTCGCCTGGAGACGACGCCACGCTTCTTCTATATGGTACGGCATAATGGGCTTGGCCAACTCATCGGGCTTATCGAACAAGTACTTGCGCTTCTGTTGTTTAGGTTTATTATCCTGAGCCTTTTCTTCCTTCAGTTTTAATTGGTGTAACCGTTCTTCCAGGTTCTTGATTGCCATTGCTTCTTCGGTCAACGAACAGACAATTTCGAATGTCAAAAACCCCAATATATCAATAACATCATCATTAGGTCTCAGATCGCAAAGTTGGGCAATGTGAGCCCACTCTCGAAACCGTTTAGCTTTACGGAACGTGAAACTGGCTTGCCGACACTCGGACCAGTGGACATACTCCTCTTTGGTCATATTCCGGGTACGATCATCGGCCATCTTCAACCGCTTCAACAGAGCTAACGATGCTGCTTTTTCATCATCATCGATCTGTTCCAGTTCTTCAGCTGTCTCCAAGTGCTGTTCACTGAACATAAACTGAAGCTCCCACGGAAGCCTAATCTTCAGCTTTTTATACCGACTGAGCATCTTCGCCGAGTCACTAGCAGGGTTAGCGGCTCCGGCTCCACCTCCAGCTGCTCCTCCAGCTGCCGCTGCTCCAGCATCACCTTCAATCAACCCTTCAGTGCCACCATTCTCTTGATCTTTGGCGTTTTTCCGGACATCCTTCCACAGCAAATATGTCCGCAACCGATTGACTTTTGCCTTATCGTGGCGTATGAGGAAGATCACATCTTCGGGAGCAATCGATTTGGTACCTCGTAACGCTGCTGTCTTGGTTGCCTGAAGGAGAATCTCGATCACTTGACCTCGGACGATCTCCTCGATTATATTGGTAGTTTCCACAGGAGGGTCGTTGACCTCCCCCGTGACAAACATCATCTGTTGGATCTCGATCTTGTATTTGAATTTTGAGTCCGCCATGGTGGAAGGTGGGGCGTAGTGGGTATGATGATTGGCGTAGTTAGATGAATGTGGTTCGCACCGTGAGATACGACAATGAATGAACGAGGATATCATCGACGATGACTAGTTAGTTTAGTGGTTGATTGTAATATACTGTTGGTGATTTATATTTACGGAGTTTTATAAAGACCTAAGAGCAATGTGTGGATGGTAAAGTGTGTTTATCTAACTATGAGTGTGATGGTGGGATGGATATATTTAGATATTCAAAGCACATGTTAAGTATGGAGCTGACATAAGTGGAACTAACTTATAGTAGTTAACCTAATGCAAACTGTTAAATATCCCTAATGTATGGTTTCAGTCTCAAAGCTTATGTAGTTAACAGGTTATCGTCGTTGGTTATCGTGCGCACCTATCCATTTCAAAGGCCATGGCTACTACGGAACCATCACAAGCTCCTCTGGAGATTAAGCCACCGGCGACAGAAGAAGGGAACCAACCACAAACTTCTGCTACTCCTACAACCACTCCGGTGAAGCTCGGATCGGATGCGGTCGAAATGGATAAGGAAAAGGTCGACTTTACCAAGGACGGTACCTACAAATTCTACCCCGACAACCCCGAAAACCATCGTCATAAGTACCGGTGGCTGACCAAGGAACCGAGTAAGTTCTATGACCCTTGTGAACAGTCTCGCCAGGCGCTGTTGGATTGTATTTTGCGCAACCAAGAAGACCGGATGGTGTGCCAGGACTTTTTTGACGCCTATCGGGAGTGTCGGAAGGACTTTCTGAAGAAGAAGCGTCAGGATAAGCGTGATGGAGTCAAGGGATGGAATTTTTGGAGATAAACCAAACGATAATAGCTAACAATACGTGTACATAGACTTAAATGGGGAAATGTCCCGACAAAAATCATAGGAGTTCCACTCCAATAGAGGTGATCTAATCCACAGGTAAATCTAATGCTTTGTCTCTTCGTATAACATTATTGTTACCCTTATCGACGTAACATGATAACAATCACGTGGACATAACCACAGCATTCACCACAAGTTGCGTACTCCTGTTCTCAATTAAACGTTAACAAACACCTTATTGATGGTGATTGTCTCCACCAGAGACTCCACAAAGAACTCAATGGATTTGTTGTCGCTTACGTGCTACCTAATCATTATCGTGTGCTACTGTATTATGCTACCGTCCCTATTCCAAGTTCATGTCATCAAGCTCGTCCAATAACTCGTCAAGACCCACTCCCGGAGCGTCCTCGTCATCGTCCATATCGCCCAGCTCCGCAGGAGTAATGGGAGCGGGACCGTTGCCGCTCTTATACAAGTTGATCGTTTGCCGCAACTCGTCATCTTCTTCCAACTCTTGTAAGAACAATTCGTAATCGCGTTCGGCGCGTTCCTGTTCTTGGCGAGCCAGACGAGACTCTTCATTGGCGACGATGTCGGCGTGTTCCTTGGCCATCCGCTTAAGCTTCCATTGTCTCGACTTCTTCTTCGAGTTCTTGCGTTGGTAGTGTTTCTTCACGAGCACCACTTCGGGGAGGTTATTGGTATCGAGCTCTTCCCATAAGTCCGAGTTAAAGTTGGTATTGGCTAAGTAGTAACCCATCACCAGATCCCCCGGGTGAATAATCGCTCCCAAATGAGTGCGGACGTAAAAGGTGTGGTCGTTGACTCCCATATCAGCAGCCCGGCACACTTCGACGTCAGCAAGCACCCATTTGCCCCGTTGTTCACCGGTGGGTTCGACATCCAACACGATGAACTCGACCAATTGCGATACGTCGAGGAGGGAAGCGAAGGGGGCTCGCCAGTAGACCCCGGCCTGGAGATCGGCGGTTTGAAGGGTGTTGACGTCGACAAACTGAAGCAGGTTCGTCACCTTGGAACACAACACAAGCCTCAGAATATTACCCATCAGGTGAGCCAACTTCTTCGGTAACACCACGAGATCATCACGACAAATGGGGGCGATTTCGATGGAGAACGAGAACTTGTACAGCGAATTACCCAGCTGAGTGTCGATACTAATGAGCTCACTCAGTTGTTTCAGCTTTATCGGGGCTACTGCCAGCAAAAAGTCCACCATTTTGCAGGCGTGGTTCTTTTGCGAGTAGAAGAAATCAAGCCCATCTTTCAGTTCTTGGATCAGAATGGTGTCGACGTGAGCATTATGCTTCAAAATCAACTGTTCGAGGTAGAGGAAGGTTCTCTTGTGGGGCACCTTCTGTCTAATTTGCACCGTAGCCTTCCAAGTGTTCACGGTATACAGCTTAGCACAATCGGGACATTGCATCGCCACCACGACGTATTCGACTTCGAACGTCTGCTGGACGATGGTGTTACCCATGGCTTCGCCCTGAACCGTCACCTTGACTCGAAGTCTCCGCGAATGGGGTTCGGTCCAGATGAACAGAGCATCGATGAGTCGTACCTTGTTGAGCCCCTTAAGCCGACGCAAACAAAGGGCTAACAACTCTCTCAGTTCCAATTCGGCACGAATCCACTGACCCGGAGGTTGTAAGAACCGCTCACAGTTACGACAGAACAGGACGTTGGCTTCGCGAGGAATGCCTTCGGTGATGTCGACATTGAGCTTAATACAATCGTAACACATGGCAAGCCCAAGCAGACCGTCCATGGGGACCCCACAGTTGCAACAGAGCACGGTGGCGACGCCACCTCCGCTCATCATTTGGTTATTCATCGTGGAAGGGATATAAGGGAGAGGAAAGGCATCGCATCGCACCTTTGAATGATGGCTACTGCATATAGGTGGGGTGAGTTACCCCATGCGGTCGTGTCGGACCCAATTTGTCGATTTTGGTCGTGTGGTAACGGAAAAATCCCCATGATTTTGTGGGTAAGTGCACCATTTTTATGGTACTAGGATGATTCTCCATCGTTGAAATACCAGGAACAGTTCGAATTATCGGTTTTGGACTCTTTTTGGTAGAGTTTAATTCGATTAAAGTGTAATTACAATTACACTAATTTATGGTATAATCTATAAATAATTAGAGACAATTGAAGAAGGACTACATGATATTACACAGTATTGGTTTCATCTTCTTTCTACGACTTTGTGGTTAGTTTTTCTGTCATCAAAGAGACCTTCCCAAAGTATGGTGTTCTCACTGGAAAAAAAGCCACTGATCGAGCCTCACCACACATACAGTTATCATCATCAATCGTATAGTCTCGCTTGATGACGATCAAAGGCAATGACCAACAGGTTGATTTCCGTCTGGCACTTAAACCAGTTGGGTTACGACGAGCAGGCAGTCCTCAGCCATCACTGACAAAGCTAAACGAACGAGAATCACCAAAAGGATGGCAAGAGATCAAAGAGTTATTGGTGGAGATTGAAGCTCAGACGAAACAAACTGGGATCGATGTGGGACAGCTTTGGGAACGGTCAAAACATAATAACCTGAGTCTTCAACGACTTGTTGCCGAAATTGCCGAGTATTCCAATGAGGTGACTACTGAAGGTAATGCCACCAAACAAGATATCCATGATTTACTTGCTAAGTTTGATCAATTACGTACTGAGATAACAGTGGTAGCACTGAATGCTACTGCCAATGATGATGATGGAATAAAGTCGCAATTACAACTGATTAATCAAATGGTTACCGAGTTAAGTGAACGACAGTCAACCGAAGCTAAGCTACAAGCGGAAATTGACCACCAAAAACTGATCATCGCCACTCAAGCGGAAACGATCGCCGCATTCGAACGGAAACTGCAACTGTTGGAAACCCTTGACCAACGATACCAAGCTCTTGTTGCCGACTATCGAGCTAAATATACCGATTTCGAGTCGCTTCGACGACAATACCACGATTTGACCTCCGATATCGACCACTTGAAGCAGCTGCTACCGGATAAACGACAACAACAGGCTCTCGATGATGCTTATGAAGGATTAGAAGAAGCCGCCAATACCAGTTTCACGGGATAAACGACGACAAAGCAACAACTAATGAATGCATGAAAATAGATCTTTCGTTAATTGTCATCGTAGTCATATCTTTCGCTAGTTAGTTGTCATTGGATCTATCACGGTGAGACATCATTATCACTAGGTGCAGTACGACGTAAACACTTGCCCTAATTTGTGGCGAATGTCCTGCACACAGCAGCAAGGATTATGGCGAATTAAAATTTTATCTCCTGGTGGTTAAATCAAAATCCCCCCCTAGGTCAGTTTTTTATGAAATGACTCGCTAATCCATCGATATTTATCATAAATGATCGCTATTCGATGGTGAGTTGATGGTTTGGTGTTTGGTTCCTGCTGCTCACTTATCCCCTTTTTGTCTGACCCCCCAGTCATCCCCATAAACAAAGGGTCTCAGACGTCAACGTTGCTCACAATGTCGATTTGACATTGATTGATGAAAATGTTAAAAATATGTTGACAAGACGACTATAAGTTATTGAAATCATAAGTTCTAATTGTTGAAAAAAGCAAGTTTTTGTCTACTAATATTTGCCACCCTAAAGTGGATGTCAATCACGCTAATTTGCTATTTTGTCCTTGGAGGTAATGTTATTGAAATCATAATCACGAAGTGTCGAAGAAAGGAAGTGTTTGTCTACTGCCACCAAAAAGTGAATATCGATTATTACTTGGACTAGGACTCAGCTCTTCAGACTAGGATTTAGTCCTTCTCCGGGACTAGGACCCAGTCTTTCTCCAGGACTAGGACTCTGTCTTTCTCCAGGACTAGTCCTTTTCCATCACTGGCTTTTATTGACCTGGCTTACGTTGGCTCAACTAGAACGGCTGAGTCCCAGTGAAGGGATCCTAATGAAAGGGTCCAAGTGTCAGTGAAGGGCTGCTTAGTCTTAGTCCGGGTCAGTCTTAGTCCGGGACAAGCGCTGATTCCGGGACAAGCGCTGAGTCCTAGTGTCAATGAAGGGCTTCTTCATCCTAGTGACAATGCTGGATCCTAGTGTTGGGTGACAGGCTTACACCTAGTTGATTGAACTAATCCATTGATTTATACTACACCTATGTGAAGGGGAAAATGATTAAAGGGAGAATACGTGTGGTAATGATGGGGGTGAAAAGGGGACGGGAACGCACCTAACGACGACTATTCACTAGTTTCTTCGTCTTCGTCGTCGAGCCCCCGTCGTTTCAACGCGGGCTTTTCCATCAGGTCGTCCAGATCCGAACTCTTTGTATGCTTCTTGTGGTTGTCATGAGTCAACGTGCGGCGCTGGTCATGTTCTCGGTCCTCGAGGTAGCGCACGATTATCTTCTGTTCGTTGGCCAGCCGCTCGAGCTCGTGGATCCGTTCCCGCTGAGTACGTACCTCCGTCTCCATCTTCTTGACGTACTTGAGGAGGTCTTGGTACTTTTCAATGGGGACGTACTTGCTCGTCTCCAACGGACTTTCGGCGTTAGACTTGGTTGGCAGGAGCATCGCCACCGCTGCCATGTCTGGCGACGTCATCAGTGCCGGAGCCGACGTCAGCGATATCGCTGATGCCAGGGGCACCGAGCCGTTGGTGGCGATGCCATTGGACATACCATTAGCATTATCCAATACCATCAGCGGCACCAATTGGGGCTTATGGCCATTTTGCGAGTTGGGAGGATTGTGGAGCACTTGAGGCACAAACTGCAGGTAGGGGTTGTTGGGGAACACCATCAGCAGTGCCACCTTGGGCTGGGGCAAATCGTTGATCCGGTTATAGTTCAGATAGTCGAGGTTCAGTTGTTGAAGATGAGACGTGGTAGGCACCGACAGCGTCAGCGGCAGCGACGTGAATTCGGGTTTGTCGAATGCCGGCGAAGTGAAATGCAGTTTGGAAGGACGAGACTGGAGCGGCGGTTGCGGTGGGAGCAGTTGTTGGGGCGTGGTGACATCGACCGACTCCGATTTGCACGGAGTAGCCACCAGCGTCGCCAAGTTCTCCAGCAGCAACGCCAAGTTATCCAGCAGGGCCAGGGGCCTCAGCAGCAGCGCCCGGGTGTTATTGCTATCGGCAGAGCTGCTGCCGTTGCCACTGCTTGAATCATCCGGCGAATCGCGATCACGGACGGGGATACACGCATTGGGCAGGTTTTGATGTCGAGCAAGGGCATCGTTACGAGTGAACTTCTTGTTGCACCGTTTGCACACGTGGGGCTTTTCCCCCGTGTGGAGCTTTTCGTGGCGTTTAAGGTCGTGGATGCGACGGAACTTAAGCAGACATACCAGGCACTGGTGGGGCTTAACCGTCAGGTGGATGAGCTCGTGCAGAATCATGTTGTGTTTGCGAGTGAACCCTTGGTTGCACGACTTGCAAAAGTACTTCTTGGGGAGGCCCAGCTTCGAAAGACGCTTCATCGATTCGTCGGACTTGGAGTCGCTCAGGCGTTCGTCGTCACCGCTCAGCAGGTTCAGGACGACGGCCAGCAGCGGGTCCAGCCCGTTACTCAGCCCCGAGGCCAGCCCGTTGATCACGGGATCGGTGGTGGCATTATCATTGTTCACAACGGCATCGATGGCCGCGGGGCCCTCGACCTTAGGGACAAGGGGCTGGGGGGTAGCTTTCAGAGTCATGGTAGGAGGAAGGAAGCTCTCCGACGAGAACTCCCACAACGGGAACGCTTGGAGGACGGTTTGGATCGGGGGTGACGTCGACAGTAACGGCTCCGCTAACGACGTCAGACACTGGTCTGGGAGCCCGAAATAGTGATCGAGGTTAGCAAAGATGGTCAGGAAAAAACGACCGAAGCCTTCGACACCGGTCTGGAGTCACTCACCGAAGTAAACGACGATCGATCGATCAGTGGCTTAGAAGGAGACCCTCGACCAACGGGAAAAAAACGTCGCGCCGATGGAGGAAGAACAATCGGCACCAACGGAAGGTCTAGACCACCTAGATACGGGTACTGAGCTGGTTTGTTTGTCGGAACCTTTGGTTGTTGAACCAAACGAAAGCGTTGGTTGGAGGTGTGGCAAGTGGGGGCAAACAAAACGTCGGCGCAGCGCCTTTTCTTGTAGTTTTCCGGTGGGTCGTGCCCCTTTTCTTTTTTCTTTTTTTTTTTCTCATGCTCGCCGTGCGGTGTGTTTATGCTCCGACATTTAATTGGTCTGGCGAGGTGTGGCTAGTGGGGGGAGAGGGGAGACCCCGAGGCATGCCAGAGCAACGGAGTTCCGCACCACGTGGAACGCCCGTAAGCAGGATTAATAAGGGAATAGGAGTCTGTTTAACTAAGCTAAAGTGTAGACTGGTTTGAATTGTAGGGGCTAATGGAACCATGGAGAAGGTGTCCGTCACTCGGGTGGCACCGGTACGCTACCTTTTTTTTTTTTTTTAGGGTTGTGCAGTGGGGGCGCAATCGACATCGCGCGCATTGCATCCATGCTTGTGGTCTCGGCTTACGTCAGCAACCCTCCTTACCGGTTTGGGTCAGTGACGGTGCATATCCCTCGTGATTGCGAGCGCGGACGCTTTTGTCATTACCATCAATTAGTGGTACACTGTCAGTCCAGACCCCCTGCCACCGTTAAAAATGATCCCACTACCATTAATTACACTTGCTACCTTTTTTTGAATGTTTAGGAGTTGTCTACGACGTGTCATGGCGGTTTTTGGTGTTTATTTGCGTGGCAATTGGTCCGGGTTATTTTCATGTCGGGTGACGCACGTCGTCGTGCTTATGTCATCAGCATCTGCCATTGTCTTCTTAAGTGGTTTGATTTTGGGCCCCAAGGAGAATCGGAAAGAAACCCGTCCTTGCCCCTCAGCGTGACCCCTGGTGGCGTCACTCTCCTCCCTAAAAAGTCGGCACTAGCCACCCCAGCCCGTCAACTTGGCGAAGCAAGGGGACAACGACCCACCACGCCATGATCTCTTCCTTTAAAACAGTAGGCTTACATTGGTTGTCATCAAAGCTGTGTGCAGTTGATGCTACCATCAATTAACACGCCTTAATCGCTAAATGGAGACGACATTCGGGAACGCCTGGAAGAGTGTGTGTGCCTGAGGTGCCTGGGACCACCATTCAAAGCCTCGATTAACGCTTCTTGACATCATGGTATCACCCATGAACCGTGGTGGAAGCCCTAGAGTAATCGTCAATTACTCATCGAGCATGTTTGTCACTCCCATCGCACCGAGTGCAGCAATACCTGCGTTGCGATGATGTCACATCGCACGAGCTCGGCCCGCCCGGACCTCCACAAAGTGGCTGGTGACCTTCCCTTAGCACACCCCACTGTCGGCAACTGGGCAACTGACAAAGCAGACACCCGACACCTAGCGATGTTCGGTGCATCGCGTTCGGATATGCGTTGTTTAAATGCCCTAGTAACGTCCCTATTTCCGCTCTCTCAACTAGGCTTGATTGTTCCAACTAGCACACTAGGACCTTCTCTCCCCCACGTATTGGGGGAGGTAATTGGGGGACCTGAGGTGACTGGAGTTAACATGTACGTGACGGGAGCTAAGTGGGGGCGGGGACCCACCTCTCGCTAATAGTTAAGTCACCAGTACCACATATGGTCCAATACGTCACGCTGGTGGCATCATCTCCGCCACTCGGAGACGTTGACGATCGACGGCAGCGTCAACGGTGACAATATCTGCTTGCGCCTGACGACGACGAACTCCAAGCCCGCGAAGGCGGACCGCTGCCTGCGCCATGAGTGCCATAGTCCGTAACGTAGGCAGCGTCCGGGGACGGTGAGGATCGTAGTGATCTCCGTGGCGGAGCATATCCATGCAGTTCAGGGCCACGGCCCGAGCGAATGTGCGCTGATGACGGAACGCTGCCGAGTGGAGGTGGCGCTGGTGGCGCTCGAGTCTCGCTAGCTCGATGGTAGCAGTGATGGCTTCACGAGTTGGTAGGGTTGTTATTTGAGCCACAAGGTGTTGGTTTTCTTGCCATAGCAGCTGGACGTTGGCTTTGAGGCGAGCATTTTCCGTTTGGAGGGGTTGATCAGCTGCTTCGGTGATTTGATGGCTGAGGCTGGCGTTTTCTGCCTTGAGCGTTTGTAGTGACGTCTCCCATTGTCGTTGCCGTTGTTCACAACCAGCGTGGAGGTGGTGGAGATGGTTCAGTTCGGCACTGACCTCATCATTGGTAAATACCGTATCCATCGAGTCCTTGGAGTCGATATAGGAGTGATTGGTGGTCGAACACGACTCTACCGACTCGGGAAGCCAATCAAGAGCCGAGATCACCGCCTCGGGGGCGTCCTGGCGAAGTACTTGGTTAAGCTCATCGACTTCACTAGTAGTTAACCCACCGTTAGTAGCCACTCGTTGAAGAAACGACTTTACCTCCTCCACGGGGTCTCCCTGATTGACAAGTCGTACCAATAATTCCAATACTTGGTCTCGGTTAAACCCTTTTGGGGTGTCGTTGATGGTACGATGATAATCACGGTATAAGCTCATATAAGCCCGGAAAAGCCGTAGTCGCTGAGCTTCTAGACTCTTATTCTCCGCCACCAATCGAGCATCTGGTACTTCCAGTCGCTTTTCTCGTTTTATTGAGTCATCACCCTCGCGATAAGTCATCGTGAACAACTGCTTGACGCCAGCATCTAGCTGTTCCATAGCCTCATCATCTTCGTGCTCAGTAATCATGGTGGTGGTTAGAGCTAGTAGTTCATCGATAATCGGGCGTTGCTGATCAATCACTTGTTCTAGCTTGTGATGTTGTTGGCTTAAATCATCGTATTCACGACGGAGCCGAGTCCACATTTGACCCCAGTGGTTAGCCTCATTTTGTGATTGGATCAACTGGTTTCGTAGGAGGTCACGATCGGGTTTGGGCGGGCCATCTCCGTCCATCGTAGCCCTTTCTATTTGGTAAAGAGTATCGTGGTGAATTATGCCGACACGCGTACTTCTGGTTATGGGCCCGGGGACACGCGACCAACTTCGGAGGGCTTTGATGACATAGACCTAACAACATAGACCTAGTAACTTAACTAGGTCCTGGGAAGTTATAAAAGTAAATCTGTGATAGCTTATCCACCAGACTACTGACCAACGTCACTACTGGTTCTCTGAGGCGTTGGAGGACTAATAGTACGTTTAATAACGTGATCGATTAGTTTACCACATCACAATCTAGCATTCTCTAAATTGTTTATTCGATGACATTTGTTTATCTATGACTAGCAATCACGGTTTTCCTTTACGTGTTATGCCTTTTATCTTTACACACTAGTTTAGCGTACTGAAGAAAACCCTTCCAATTCATTGGATTAGGTACGGAAAACATCACCTCAAACATTATTATCAGTCCTATGAACTATGGCGGAAAGCCTTGTTCCATCACATTCGTCTCTTTCTCTTTACGTTTGTCTAGTTTCTCTGTCTATTCTCAAATTTTGTAAATTTATGGACTCTTTCAGTATAACTTGTTTAAGCCTTCCCCAGGAAATGGCTGCTCTCATATGTTAGTTACAAACACGATATATTGTGAGGGATGAGTGGCACCCATTCCCATTGTAAGGACATGGAGATAAGTTGTTGGTGTCGTACAAAGATCGGCAAATCCGTGTGTCTGTTGCTAAATGAACTCTCATCATTGAGTCTTTGGCATTCAACCAAATTGTAAACGTTTACTAGTACCACATCAATTGCGGTTTCCTTTTTTTAGCTCGAGTTACTGTAAATCTCATGGAAATTGATTTGTTTTATGGCCAGGCTCAAAAGCATTAGTCATCAGATCCTATTCTTTCCCCAGTTTATTCGAAAAGTGACGGGGATGGATTACGGACGTTTGCAACTTCGAGACCGTGATGTTAATATGGTAGAGATCGACCAGCTTAATGGTGCCTTGTAAACAAAGTACATCACATCATGTATAGATAAAGGCTTCATGGCTGAGAGGGTGACGTTAAGTGGCATTGCTAAGTACACACCATTCATTAATACTAGTAACTATTTGCATTCCATAGTTGTCACGCCCATTCCATCCTTGAATGATGAAGTTGATGTAGAGGTGAGTTCCTGCTGGTAACATGTGAGTTATAGTACCGTCAACAGGAGTATTCGATCAGCTGGAGTATTCGACACTTAATGACAGACTAAGCGTTACAAAGTATAGCTTATAGCCGTGATTGGGTAGCTATCGAAGGCTAACAACTATTTAAAACTATGCACAGTTAATCGGCATAGACTAGCATTGAGTTAAACCGCTATCAATTCAATTCTGCAAAACTCTGGCACGCCAAATCCCCCACCACCACCCCACTTTTGAACCAAGTTCTTCTCTTTATTCTCATTATAGTGTAGTGGTTTTCATTAAATGTTTTTTATTCCAGACTGCGACATCCAACAGGTGTTCGATTCCCTACATTGAAATACGCCTTCATCATTTTCATTCCTGATATTGCATCATGATATCTAACCGTGTAAGTTTAAGTTTCGGTTACTCAGAGTCTCTTGGTACGTTTTTTACTATCAAATTCTTTTAAATCCCCCATCACCACCCCAGTTTCAAGCGATTAATTTTTGTTATTTCCATTATAGTGTAGTGGTATTCAACTACTGCTTTTGACAGGAGTTCGATTCTAGACTAAAGTACACTGGCGAAAACAAATAATGAATGGAAAACGTTATAATTTGAGTCTAGCAATCACCTGTTTTGATTTTAAAGTGGGATAAAGTTTTGCGGCAAATGCCTTCAGGTCCTCCTCGACCACCCCGCTTTTTAACAATTAATTCTTGTTACATTCACTATAGTGTAGTGGTGTTTTTCCAAAGTTTTTTCATTCGCGACAGCCGCAGAAGCAGCATTTTACAGGGGTTCGATTCCCGATATCAAAGCATGCTATAACCTTATTCAAAGTGTTGCATTTTGATGTAAAAGTCTATATATGAGTCTCGATTTGCCATTAACAAAGCGTTACCCTGAAGTTTCAACGAAATCACTCTTACATAGCACGCATTAGTAATCGGTATGTCCATGGTATAACCATTGATCTAACGATAAGCAGCTCCCTTACCATCGAGCCTTACACTACAAAACTACCTAAACCATTATATCTGATGTTCGTACCCATAACTTTATCATAGTAACCTCTACGGTTGTTTTTGTCTACCCTCTCTAATTTCTCATCGGTTACCACTTTTACCAGGCATCGCGCGCATCGCACCCATCCATGTCGCTTGCCCTTTTCATCGCGTGTTTAGCGGTCCATTTGCTTAGTGGCGGCCGTATTTCGGTAGCTATTGCTGCTTCCGTGGCAGTATGGATGTATTCCCGTCACCGGATCGTGTGTGAGCCGTGTAATGGACGTGAGGCGGTGACGAGATCGTCGCGAGCCAAATCCAAAGGTAACACCGATGAGAGCCCCATCTACGCTGTGGACTTTACGGGAAGTGTACCTGCTACTACCAGCAACATTCCTCAAGCATCCAAGCCTAAAAAGCTCCGTACTCGGGCGTCTAAGGGCACTCCTAAGGTGATCAAAGCCCGTCAGCCTAATGACCTTCCGTTGACGGAACGTCCCATCTACTTGTTCTACACCACCCTTACGGGACTGCTGCAACGGGTAGCCGAAGCCATGTATGATACGTTGAAGCAAATGGCGGAAGATAACGGACTGCCCGTCCCTAAACTTCTCTCGCTCGATGATGACGTCGATGAGCTCGAAGAATACTTTTTGAAGCTGCCGAAACACGCCATCTACGTGTTGGTGCTTCCTCTGTACGAAACGGACTCTCCCATCGACTATTTCCTCGAACATTTGCAAGATGTGGCTCAAGATTTCCGGATCGACAAACACCCGCTTCGCCAGGTATCGTTTGCCGTATTGGGGCTTGGTGACCGGGAAAGCTGGCCCCATAAGTTCTGCTACCAAGCTCAGCTTGCTGATCGGTGGATGGGGAAGCTTGGGGCGCAACGGTTGTTCCCGTTGGGACAAGTATGTCTTAAGAATGATGGAGAACCGTCAGCACACCAGTGGCTGTTTAAATTTGCTCAAATGATCCAGGAAAATGCTCCCGTGATGGCTTCGGTCGATAGCGACGACGAAGACGCCGGTAGCAACGATGACGACGCCGCTGATGTCGAAGACCTTTTGGCTAACGTCACCACGAAGGAAATGGTGGCTAAAAACTCCCCCACTTACAAGCTGCTTACCAAACAAGGGTATACCATTGTGGGGCTGCATCTGGGGGTGAAGATTTGCCGGTGGACGAAGCTGGCGTTGAGAGGTCGGGGGCTGTGTTACAAGTACGCCTTTTACGGTATTCGCTCTCACTTGTGTATGGAAACCACTCCTTCGTTGGCGTGTCTGAACAAGTGTGTGTTTTGCTGGCGTCACGGTACTAACCCCGTAGCCAAGCTGAACTGGAGATGGGAAGTGGACCCCCCGCAAAAAGTGCTTGAAGGTGCTCTCGCGGGTCACTACCAAAAGATTAAGCAAATGCGTGGTGTTCCTGGCATCCAGATGGATCGGTTCGACGAAGCATTCACCGTACGTCATTGTGCCCTTTCGCTTGTGGGTGAACCCATCTTTTATCCCCACATTAACGAGTTTACCGAGATGCTCCACGCTCGTCGGATCTCGCTGTTCTTGGTGTGTAACGCTCAACACCCGGATAACTTACGGGCATTATCCCGGGTGACTCAGCTCTACGTGCTGATCGATGCTCTGACTAAGGAAGAACTCAAACGGGTCGATCGTCCGTTGAACCTGGACTTTTGGGAACGGCTTACCGAGTGTTTGGACATCTTACGCACGGTCCAAAGCCACCAGCGTACGGTGTTCCGTCTTACATTGGTAAAGGGGTTCAATATGGGTGATATTGAAGGCTACGCCGATATGGTGGAACGGGCTCGTCCCTCGCAAATCGAAGTGAAAGGAGCGACGTTTTGTGGGTCATCTCAAGCTAATGGTAACCCGTTGACGATGCAAAACATCCCCTTCTACGAAGAGTGCCAGAGATTCGTTCGCGACTTGGAAGGGGAGCTTCAACGTCGGGGTCTTCCTTACCAATTGGCTGCCGAACACGCTCATCTGTGCTGTATCTTGATTGCCGATACCAAATTCAAAATTGATGGGGAATGGCACACTCACATCGACTACGCTAAGTTCTTCGAGCTCTTACTGCTGGGTAAACCGTTTGTCGATACTGACTACATTGCTCCTACTCCCGCTTGGGCGGTATGGGGACTGCCCGAAGGAGGATTTAACCCTGAAGATACACGGTTTGACCGACAAGCGGAAAAGGCCAAACGTCGTCAACAACGAGAGCAAGCTCAACAACGAGCTGCCGAAGTGGTGGCAGAAATGAAGTCGGCATAACATGTAAATTTCGACCAATGATCGTGAGCCAAATAGGTTTTGTCGGGTGGGACGAGCGGAGGTAGGGTGTGTGCAGTTTATTCGTCTGGGCTATGTGCAGTCCCAATGGTGCGATCGAGGTTCAGCGAAAAAAACTACCGTCTCTGCCAATCCCATTCCATCCCTCAACCATGCACGCCTCCAGAGTTCTTTTGCAAGCTGCCGCCAAGAGACAGACGAAGAAGACCCCCGTTCCCGTTGAATTGTACCCGCTTTTCGCTGCTGTGGGTGTTGCCATCGCCTCGGGCGTCTTCTTCACCTACAGACACTTTGCCCACGACAAGCAGTTGAGATTGTGGCAAAACCCCAACCTCTCCAAGCTTGACGAAGTGTTGAACGAAAACACCGACAAGAAGGATTAAGCCAATTGCATTCTAATACACATCCCTAGGACCGTCCCGTAGCCACCCCCTCAACATCATTGGGTTCCCCCCTGAACTAGCAACGTCATTCCCCACGAAACAAAAGCACCTTTTTGTTGCGGAAACATCAGCAAAGTTGCCATAATATATACCACTTTCCCCCTGGTGCCGATTTGGGCAGATAAATGACTCGGAAATCCTTATTTTTGCTATATACACTAGTCGCGGATGTTGCTGTAGTAGTCGACGACGTCGGGGACGTTATCCAATTCGTCGAGGGCTTTGGAAAGCGGTTTGCCAAACTCTTCAGGGACATCGACTAGGTTGTCGGTGTCAGCTAAGTAGCTGGTGCGCAGGTCGCGGAGCTGGTACCCCAATTCACTGATGGTGTTAGCCACTTGATGGAGGTCCAGCGGGTCGGTAACCATGCGGAACATCACGGTATTGCCATACTCTTCGGCATCGTGGTACTCGTCGACATCCTCAGCGCCAATGTCAATGGCAGTTTCCAAGACGTCGTCCAACGTTTCTCCTTGTTTGGGCTCAAAGATCACCTCACCCTTGCGGTTAAACAAGTACATACACGGGCTCAAGTTAGCACTCATTTTACTCATGGCGTTTTTAACTTGTGATACCGTGCGGGCCTTGTTATCGGTGTTAGCCACCACGACAAACAGCACGCCGTGAGGGCCCACGAACTCGTAGGTAACTTCAGCAAGCAGGGGTCCGTCACGAGCAATCTCACCAAGCCCTCGTTTGATGGCCAGTTCAATCACTTTTTTCGTGATACTCATCTTCTTGGCCTTTTCCACTAACGTATCCAACGAAGCGTTAGCTTCGGCCCCTCCCATCCTCACCAGGGTCTCGATCTTGGTAGCAAGCTGGTAGGCAAGCTTCAGGCGTTTGGCATCGTTTTTCGCCTTGTCATGACGAATATTAGCCCATTTGGAATGTCCAGCAAGTCGTAATGGAGACGTACCAAGCCGGCGGAAGGTGACGAGTCGGAGCGACATGCGAAAGATAGCGATGGTGATCCGCGCGAACATCCTTTGGGGTACCACTTAGACGTCCACAAGAAACCATCCCTAAACAGAGAGTTAGACATACGGATAGGGTTAATCGCACTCATTGATGGTATAATTAAACTGGTGGTAAACATTGGTTATTGTGGCAACCACCAGTGCGGCAATTGCCAACAATAAAAGCGTTGGGCATAGTCAGTTTCGGAAACGTCCCGGGTAGGGTCTAGATCACGTTAGGTGATTGTGACACAATCTCATCCGGAGATGGTTAGACAATCACGTTAGTCGATTGACTAGCATCGATTGCGCGATGATTATAACCATGACCAATTGTCGTGTCATTGCCCCACAAATCGTGTTAACCCCCGCAATCATCTCGTCAACGTGAACGATCATCATTAATGGCTTCATCCTCCTTATCCCGATAGAACTTTTGCCAAAATTGACTCGGTTCCTCGAACTGACCTCCCACTTGAGCTCCATCGCGCAAGTGGCGGTCCAACTGCTCCATCTTCACCTCCACTCGGTCCATCAACCCCGAGATCTCCTCCAATAACAACTGTCGACACCGGACAAACTCGGGACTGGCTCTGGCACTCGAGGTGTTGTCGTCACTCATGGTAAACACACAGATGATATCACTTGACTGTTATGAGCCGCACGCACGCGCGGAGAACCGGGCTTTCGATCTTCATATAAAACCTTAATGGTCCCTGATTATTTATACATTTGAAAATGACTGATAACGGGGCTTACGAGGTAATTGACACCTTCAAAGTAAAGGAGTATATTTGCCATCGATTACAATTCCAGTTACCGTTGGTTTACTCCCAGGGAAAGTCAGCAAACACCGATACCATCACCGTGGTGTGTCAAGTGATCCAAAAGTATAATGATTCCGATACCTTTACCATTGGCGATAAGGCTAAGCTTGTGTGCTACTTACAAGGCGGTCCTGGGGGGTCGTGTGCTACGTTTAATGGAGGTGGGTACGCTAAAGTGTTGGCAGATAAAGGGTACACGGTGGTGTTGATGGACCAACGAGGTACGGGATGGCTGACCCCGATCGAAACTCGTACCCTCATCAAGTTGGCGGGTGATAAAGCCGCTGATCAATTGGATTACTTGCTTAACTTCCGTGCTGATCTGATTGTTGAGGATGCTGAACGAATCAGAAAGTCTCTCATTGGTACTAATCCGTGGACGATCTTGGGCCAGCTGTACGGAGGGTTTTGTCTGTTTACTTACATTTCAAAGTACCCTCAATCGCTTACGGCGCTGTTGATTACTGGCGGGGTGCCTCCGGTAGGGTTTACTGCTGTTGACGTCTACACTGCTACTTATGCTCGTACCACCGAGCGCAATGTTCACTATTACCGTAAGTACCCCGAAGATGAAGCTAGAGTGAAAGCTATTTGCAAATACCTTGCGGACAATGAGGTGACGGTACCTAATGGTGGTAAGCTTTCAGTACCGCGGTTCCAACAGTTGGGGATTCGGTTTGGTGCCTCGGGAGGCACCGATGCCATCCACCAAATCGTCACCAAGTTTGCCCATGACCTTAGTCAGTTTGGTGAGCCCACTTATGACGTGCTTATGGCGGTGCAAAACCTGGTGTCGTTCGATGCTCTGGTGATCTACGCATTGTTCCAGGAAAACATCTATAGCGATGGTCCCGGAGCTCACCAAGCACCCAAATGGGCTGCTCATCAGTTACGCCCGGCGCTGTTTGTTTACTCTGAAGACAAACGGGTCAATTTCACCGGAGAAATGGTATATCCATTCATGTATGACGACTACACCGAACTTCGGCCGCTTAAGGCGGTGGCGGAGCTTCTCATGAACTACGACCAGTACTCAAATTTATATGACGTCGACGTGTTGCGCACCGCCGAGGTTCCCATCGTCGCTGCCACCTATGTTTACGATCAATACGTCGACTTTGACCTTACTCGCAAAGTAAAGGAGAACGTGTTCAAAGGCAATGGGAACTTGAAGCAGTACATCACGCTGGAGTTCTTCCACAATGGCATCGGCGCCAACCCCGAAAAGGTGGTGGGTACCCTCCTCCAGCTTCTTAAAGGTGGCGAGGTCGACTAGACCCATACATAGCCCCTGATAGAGACCATACATTCTATACATGCACATTCAAAACGATGTAGAAGTAGATTCTCGGTTACACGTACAGATCAATCACAAATTAACCAGGAACCCGCAAAAACCCGACCATACACTTTAGTTCAATATTGAAATTACGTCATTGCTAATATACCTATAGATTGCTTTACCCGTCAACAAAAAGTCAACCCACTGAATTTCCCCCACCATCTCCCATCACCACCACTTCAAAAAAACAGCGAAACCACGCGTTCATCAACTTATCGTAGATCTACGCCGACTCGGTTTTGTGTAATTTCAACCGTCACTTTCGGATTAACAAATTGCCATTACACATCTGCGCTTACCTAAGCCACCGGATAAAGCCACGAGCACTGACACCCGTCCCCGAATGGGAGTACGGAGGCTAACTATATAATAACCTAGCGATGTCCCCATTGTTAACTCTAATCCCAATTGCTCTTACCTGATGTCTGCTCTTGCTCGACCAACCATCGTTGTGGTGGGAGGTCTGTTTGCTGGGGTGTCGGTGGTCAAACAAGTGTTTAAACAATCACGTCCCGCCAATGTGATCCTCGTGGCGCCCCTGAAGCAAACGTATAATAATACCACGGCTCCTCGGCTTTTAGTTCGTCCCGAATTAGCAGAACAGGCATTGGTGGATCTTAGCCAGCTCGAACGTCGCAAAAACAACCATAACTTTAATCTTGTCGTGGGCACTGCTACCGACCTTAATGTCGAAGGAAACCAGCTTACCGTGACTAACCACGATCAACCAGTCAAGTACGACTTTTGTGTGGTGGCTACGGGTCAGCGGAGCAATATCAATGCATTTAAAGCCAGTGGTGATGTCGCTAAACTGGTAGCTTCGATCAAAGAAATGAACGAAGCCATCAAACAAGCCCGTCGGATTTGTGTGGTGGGAGGAGGATCTACGGGAGTCGAAGTATCGGGCGAGATTACTCTGACGTTTCCTCAAAAACAGGTGACATTAGTCACGGGAGATCAAGGACCGCTTTGGATGTTTGGTGCCAAAGTGAGTCGTGATGCCGAAAAGCAATTGAATGATTTGGGAGTGGATGTGGTCAACAAATTAGCCAAAGTCGATGGTAATAAGGTGACTTATCAGGACGCTCGGTCCCCAATAACCTTTGATTTGGTCATTCCTACCTTTGGATACACTCCAAATACTAACTTTGTCCCCAAAAAGTACTTGGATGAGCGAGGATACATCGTCGTCGACGACCATTTCAAAGTTAAGGACACCGCCAACGTGTTTGCCTGTGGCGACTGTGCGCTGTTGACGAATAAGTCGGCTGCCGATGTCAATATGGCACAACTGCTGGTGATGTCAAACACGATCAGACGGGAGATGTTTGGCGAAAAGATTGCTCCCAAATCGTATAAGCACGGAGCCACGTCGAGTCTTGTGCCCATTGGTCCCAACGGTGGTGTCGGTAAGCTTTGGGGGTATAAAGTTCCTAGTCTTGCCGTATGGTTTATGAAGCTGAAGGACTTTACCATCCCCCACTCGAAGGATTTATTGAGTTAGAGCACCTGGCGATTGACGATATCATAAGAACACTGGGACTCAACCTCGTCGGTTCGGAATGACATTACCATTTAATAATAGAAGATCTACACATTAAGTTGGTGTTGTATCAGATGTTACCGCTACACTCTTTTAGGACTCAAAGGCGTAATCCTTGGCTAACCATTTGGTTAACATATCAAGGGCACGTTCCGGTTGGTCAAAGGGAACCATGTGTCCAGCATCAAACACTCGGAGGAACGTAAAGTGCTTGTAGTTGGTAGCAAGTCCTGCTTGTTCACCATTAGTCGTCACCCAATCATGAGGCTTAGCCTTAGCGAACTTTTCGTCTCCTTTCCACGGAAGTACCTTGGTCCACGCTTCATTACCCAACCAATTACAAATCCAGTCTTTATCACCAGCGTAGATGAGTACGGGGATATCATTATCGAGTAATTCAGAAACAAACCCTTGGAATGGACGAACGCTATCAGCAGTGTCACCAAAGCTATAACCCACGGAACTATTGCACGGTTGGAACGTATGGACAGCTGCTCCGACTTGTTTGAGCACTTCCGGCTTCAGAAGGAACTCGGTAATATAGTCGATGGAAGCATAGCACAAGCTACCAGTACAGTTTTTGCGGATATCGTAAGGGTTTAAGCCAGTCTCGCTAAAGGGTCCATGGTACACGTTTGAACATACTTCCCCAGCAATCCGACAAGCAATAAGATTAGGGAAATCGTAACATAATTGCACTGCTTGTTGACACGCTGGCGTCCCCATTGCCATTTCTCGACATTTTTCAGGGCTTACGACAGCGGGTTCACCACCAAGGCCACACACCATTGGCTGGTAATAAGGCCATTGCACCAAGGAATCAGTGATCCCATTACCAATCAATACCGACGTCAAATTGAACTTACGTTCGGGGTGCTTTAAGATCTCGCTAGCAAACGCTGGTACGTAGTGCCCACCATAAGATTCACCGGCAATGTGGAACTCCCGCTCGCGATATTGAGGGAATTGATCAAAGAAAAGCTCGAGGAAAGCATAGACATCTTTGGCAGCAGCATAGGTCAGATTATGGTATTCCAGGGGGTCGTCAGTATAGGAATAACCCACCCCCACTGGTTGGTCAAAGAAGAGCACCAGGGCATTATTGTTCCACGAGTACTGGTTAAAATCGGGAACGATACTGGAATTGATCCATGACGGTCCCAATTCTCCAAAGAGACCAAGCGACAGCGAACACCCGGGACCGCCATTGAGCCAGAGCACCACGGGGTCATTAGTAGGGTCGTTTCTCGACTCAAAAAACCAGTAAAAGAAGTGCTTTTGGCTCAGTTTAACGTCCAAGTATCCAGTATAGTATTTGGCAACATCAAACTTGTACTTTGTTGTCGACTCGTCCGGTTGATGGACACGGAGAGTGTATTCGGGGTGGTCCTCGAGAGTATTGTAGATGAAGTTATCAGTGTCACCACCATCGACATCAAAACCGTCAAACACTGCTGCTGCAATCGTCACTGCTAAACACGTGAACCAAGTCAACTTCATGGCAGCTTAAGTGGAGGAAAGGTGGGAATGTCGTTATCATTTATCGCCACAGCCTGCATCCGCAAAAGGTTAGGAGATATCTTAGACCCCACAATTGGACTTTAGCATAAGTAAATAAAGTAAATTATTGTCTCTGGGACAACTAGAAAAGAACGGTGTGGTTCAGATAAAATTGTGACTAACTTACAATTACATGGCACTTGGTTTTCATGGAGACTTTCCAAAGATTGTACTGTAGTAGTGAGAAGCCGTATACTAACACGGCACGATAAGATTCACAAAACTACGACCTCGTCGCGATTACAGTTAACGTGATATTATAGTAACAAGCTAGCTGACGCTGTCTTGTCAATTATGAATTACTCTATCATTCCTCGGCTTTCGTCTCCGGAGATTGCGTCACGCGATAACGATTAAGGTAACCAATTGTGGCTGCTTTGCTAACCACCACACCACGCTATCGATAATTCGACACATAGGTGTATCATATAGTCAGTTGTCATTTAACTCAAAATAATCAGCTTAGACGTCCCACGGAGAACTCCAGAGAATTATACGGAAACGCTAATTAATTTAGATTTTACAACATCTATAATCTTTCCATCACCATAACTAGGCTCTCTTTCAATTATAGCCTATCTCTTTCGATATAAGGATTTTTACATTTAATCTCAAGAGTAATAGCGGTCAATAATTTCTTTCCTTCTATGTCTACTGAAAGAGACAGGGATGGCGCATAACACGCGATTACACCTTATTCATATTTCTTAACCATTCACTCATATTGCTTTGGGAACTACACTCCTTGAATCATGTCATTTGTGCTTCGTCGTTTTGTGTCGATCCTGTACTCAGCCGTTTGGCTCGATCCGAAATCCGTTATCGGTCCGATCTCATCAATGACACACCCCGAAGAGCCGACCTCGGAGACGTTATCTGCATACCAAGCATCACAACGGCCCAATGTTGGGTATCGGAGGGTATCTCCACGCTAAATTCGGCATTTTACCCGATAGGTTCGTGACACACGGAGTAAAGCCTCGCATCATACGGATATAAGCCACTACGCGCAAACCCAGCGACGACATCGGGTATAAAATACATGAAAAACCCCATCACCACACCTAGTATCATCTATCACCATGGTCATGGCATCTACCCTCACCATCGTCATCATTGGCGGCTCGTTTGCCGGTGTGGTGGCGGTGCGAGAGTTATTTAACCAACGCCAACCGGTAAAAGTGATCTTGGTGACATCGCTGATTAAGGCATACAACAATGCTGCTGCTGCCAGGCTTTTTGTACGTCCCGAGCTTACCGATCAGGCGTTAGTCGATCTTAATCTCCTCAAAAAGCGACAAGCTCACCACCAGTTTGAGATTGTGGAAGGTATGGTGACTCAGGTCGATGTCGATACCAACAGTATCATCGTTGGCGATGACAACAAGATCCTTTACGATTATTTGATCGTGGCTCTGGGCACGCGATACGAACTAACTGCATTTAAACCATTTGGTGACATTTCTGAAGTGAAAAACTCCATTGAACAAACCAATGAACGCATCCTCACGGCTCAGAATATCTGTGTGGTGGGAGGAGGTCCTACTGGACTCGAAGTTGCCGGCGAAATTGGTCTGATGTACCCGGAAAAGAAGATCACTTTGGTTGTTGGTAAACGCGGACCAGTACCAAGATTTGGTGCCAACGTCGTAAAAACCGTCCACAAAAAGTTACAAAAGTATAACGTGACGGTGATTGAAGATTATGGAGTTGTCAGTGGTAATGATGTCGAGTATAATGGCGCCTTACATCACTTTGATCTTGTGATACCTACGTGCACCCACACGCCGAATACCGAGTTTCTTGCTCCCCAATACGTTAATGACCGAGGGTACGTCGATGTCGATCGTCATTTCCGAGTCAAGGGGACCTCCAACGTGTTTGCCTTTGGGGATGTGGTTGAATTTACCACCAAGACTGCCATCGATATCAATGGGCTCCAACAAAAAGTATTTGCCGCTACATTACAAAAGGAGGTGTTTGGTAAGGATGTCACTCTTAAAGAGTACCATGAAGGAGCCATTTCGTTTGCGGTGCCCATAGGGCCTGATGGTGGGGTTGGCTACGCCTTTGGTTGGAGTCTCCCTAATTTCCTCGTGTGGGTGATGAAACTGAGAGACTTTACCCTCGGGCAATCACAAAAGATCTTAAGCTAACAACACCAACAAACAGAGATTGATAAAGACTGAGTTAATGTATAAATTGATGATTTAAACGATCCATGGTAGTTAGTATGAGGAAAATATAGATAGTGATCGTTTATCAATTTAACCAGCATTAAAAATTTAATAAAAAAACTAACTCAATCTAATGATGAGAGCTTCTTAATCACCTAGCTAGTAACTAGCACAAACATTAAAACTATAGTAACAGTAAATAATCATACTCGGTGTTGGGTGCGAGCGATGACCAATGAATACACCACAATAACACCATAAAAACCTATAAATAACCATCAGCCATTACCAACACAGTGCCTCTATTCCACTACATTCTCAATCACTCAGCATCTCTGCTCTAATAACCCATAACACCTGCCATCGACCTTGTCCACGTGACTTGCTCGCACCACCACTATCACCACAACTCCCAAAGACCGGTACACCCTAACAAACCTGGGCCCGGCACTCCTTGATGATCATCACCCCTGACTTGGTTAAACCGTCATTGAACAGCAAACCCGTCATCTGGAAAGAGTTCGGCGCCTACATCGACAAAAAGATCACCGTCACTCGGGGCGAACCCAACATCACCCTCACCACTCTGGTCCCATATAAGATCTGCAACAGCTGTCAACGTCCGATAGGAACCGCTCTGCTTGCTGATCACTACATCAAGTGTATGGAAATGAGACAACGCCTCAAAGAAGAAACCGGGGAGACCCCCGTACCCGCTGCTGCTGCTGCTACCGCCTCCAAACGCAAACGAGGCCGTCCTACCGACGATCCCCTGAGTGTCGAGTCCACTCGGAACCTGACTCCCATCCCCCAGTCCGGGAGCTCTTCTTCGGGAGGAGATCGACCTAAGAAAAAGTATAAAAAACTGGTGGCTCAGAAGGAAAAGGAAGGTAAGAAGAAGGAAGCTCGCAAAAAGCTGACGAAACCTAAACCTCCTGCTAAGGATAAGGGTCCCGTGGACGTGGAAAAGCAGTGTGGGGTCCCGTTACCTCTGGGAGGACACTGTAAGCGGTCGCTCACGTGTAAGACCCACTCCATGGGAGCTAAACGTGCTGTCCCCGGACGCTCAGCTCCTTACGACGTGTTGTTACAACAATACCAAAAGCGCAACCAAGCGAAGTTGGCAGCGCTGAATGCTCTTGCCGTTCAACAGCGGGAAAACCAAGAGTTACGCGATGATGACGTCTTCACTCAACGCGTGCTCGATCCCGATGAAGAAACGCATATGGTACTTGAAGGGCTTTCCAAAAACACCGCCTACCCTTTGGAACGTCACGTCATCATGCCGCTTCGTCGCAGACAGAAGTTTCTTGCCCTTCGTGAGGCATATGCCAACGCGTTGATTATCCTGGGAAATAACCAACAACAGAAGAGTAACGGCCCGGATGCCGGCTCCACTGACCAGACGTTGGCTAACCAGGCGATTCTGGGGCTGATCGGGGGGTTACAAGGTCGCTGTGCCTTGATTAATGTCGATCTGCCCCTGGAACTGACTCAACTGTACCTGCTGATCCCGGGAGAGATGTACCAAGTACGGGCTCCGTCGAAGGCAATCTCGTTGACGGCTCAATACAACCAAATGCAGCAACAGGCGTTCCAGCAAACGTTGCAACGCTACCAACAGCAGCAACAGCAGTTG
Organism: Diutina neorugosa; assembly: GCA_030578555.1. Taxonomy (NCBI): domain Eukaryota; kingdom Fungi; phylum Ascomycota; class Pichiomycetes; order Serinales; family Debaryomycetaceae; genus Diutina; species Diutina neorugosa. Next base: position 100,316 of record JAJMSK010000016.1, on the reverse strand, counting down.
ATGCAATTGCGACAGCAGCAGGCGTCGTCGTCGTCTAACTCTAACCAATAAGCCCATTGATTGGGTTGCCGGTAAGTTAGTACTTTTTCATCGCATATCCTATACTCCGAGACAAGTTTCCGGCCCTCTTTTTCGGAAGTGAATCCTGTGGTAATCTTTTAATATAATAGGAGCATAGCCAGGAATGAATAGGTATCGTATTCCGTATATACATTATACAACGTGATATTAGATCGTCTCTATGATTGTTTCAATAACGCCATGACCTCACCGGTGAGTTCACGGACCAAAAGCGATGATACCGACAGCTTGGCAAGAGTACGACTGATACGGTCGCGAAGATCGACAAGACTGTTGGCCATGGTCGATCCGTAACTGACGAAAATCTTGAGAATCCTGAGCAACGAGAGCTGAATGACAACGTTGGCTCGGTTCTCGTTCAACTTGTGTAAAATGGAATTGATCACGCCAGGATTGTATAGAGCTTTTACCAACGCCGGGTTGGCAGAAAAGAGTCGATAGAATGCATCGATGGTGGCTTCCATATTGGCCACTTTAGGTAATAGGAACCCCCGGTGGAAACACTCGATAGCCTGGCGCAGTTCAATGGCAATGGCCCCGTCCTTACCTTGAGACCAATGGATCAACAGATCGAGGGCGTTGCTTTGCCAGTAAGGATCAAGCACAAGTTGCCAGTATACCGGCAATGCATTGTGCTGGCGGAGCTCGTCTCTCACCAGCTCATCACAATGAACTAGCTCACAAAAGATCGGAAGAATGAATTGACGAGAATGAAGCTCGGACATGGCAAGTTCCTTCAAGTATGGTACCGCTCCCAACGTCACAAATTCGGTTTCACGACGGTGGTTAAGGTAGCAGCAGTTGTACAAGATCGGCGCCACACTGTTCATAATTTTGTCATAATCACTCGAAGTGCTAGCATTGGTAGTCTCCAAAAGCCGGTAGAGAAACTCGATGATCTCTGCCTTATAAAGGAGTGGAAGAATATCCGCAATGCACGACATCTGCTTAAAGAACTTGAGGATGCTCAATCGGGGACCAATATCCACATGGTTAAATGTTTTGATGAGGATTTTGAAAAGATCGGCGTGGGCGATGTTGATCCTCACTCGAGGCTCCAGAAGGGAAAAGAACAGGAACACTTCCAATGCATGGGTAACGGCGGTATTGATGTCGCTTTGGGTGATTCCGTGTCCGTGAGGAACCTCGAATCCCGGTCGAGTAAGGCGATGAAGCAACACAGCTATCCAAAACACAATGCCGTACTTCAGAAGCACCCGACAGAAATCACTCTTCAGGGGTACCAAATTCAGCACGAAGATTGTGTGTATACATTCCACCAGCATCAATGGATGAAGGGGGTACAAATCAAAGTCATCTTCGACAAATTTCAGTACCACTCGAAGCCCTCCGCTCAGTACAAGCATCAGCAATGCCTTTGGCAGCTCGCTAATCACAAAGAGTCGAAGGAATTTCACCACTTGCGTGCGTACCTGTGAATCATAAGACGAATTGCGCAATTGGAACACCATGGGAATACCCCCTAAGAGGCAAAAGCTCTCAAGCAATTCTGTCAGAGGAAGCGCTGCCAGTAAGAGGTGATTGATGATAACGACCACATGGTACCAAAGCTTTCCTTGCTTTGGAAGTTCTGGAGCTAACTCCAAAAGCTCCAAGATGCTGAGAAGTCCATGTTCACGAAAAAGAGTGACGTGGGAAGCAGGATATTTACGGACAATATGCAGCATTCTCGAGGTGATTTTCAATAACAGTGCCAACTCCAGGTCATCGACTGCCAGTTTCAACATCTCCACTCGCTTAGTAAATTTCGAAAGCAAAAACTCCATCTTTGTTTGCACTTCCAAATCTTTCAGGTCGTACACTTCAATTTCAAGAGCCAGGAACGGGTCGTCGTCGACCAGAGGTGGTGGTCGAGGCAAAGGAGCAAGCGTACGGTCCACGTCAACCCCCAGAAAGAGTCGTGTGGCGTAAATGTCATTATCTTCGGTGAACTTTTGGAGCAATGCTTCCTTAGGAACATCGAGTGACACCAGAGGTACCGCTTTTCGCGGAGTGGCAACATCAACGGTAATGGTTGGCGCCAGCGGTGGTGCCAATGGAGGTGTCAGTTTACCCACGGGGCGAAGACGAACGATTTCACCGCCAAACTTAAAGGCATTCTTCTCTTTTGGGGTTGGAGGTTCCAGAGGAGGTGATGACTTGGTTGGTTGGGTATTAGCAGGTTGGCCTTTAGCGGGGACAGTGATTTGAGGCTCGAACTTCTCCACGGGAAGCTCGAAGTCGACGTCCCAATTATCTTCAGCCAGCTCCAGATACTGAGGGAGAGGGAGCGCCAGCGCCATTTTCCGGTATCCCTGCTTTTCTGGAATGGTAGCCCGAACCGAAGTCGTCACCAGGACCCCTTCCGCAAGCCATTGGTGCTTTAGAAGTTGCTGGGCACTGCTCCGCAAGTTAGGGTGTTTTTGGAAGCATTCCAAAAGGAAATCGCGAGCCAATGTCGAGATACCTTTAGGTAACGGAGGGTGGTCATCGGTCAGAATGGCGTGAAGCGTTGCCATGGGGTTGCGGTCATGGTATGGAGGGTACGTCGTGAATAATTCGATGATGGTGGCTCCAAGCAGCCAGATGTCCAGAGCAGTGCACAACCCTTCGCCTCCCATCACTGTTTCTGGGGCCATCCAGTTGGGGGTCCCGACAACGGTATGGTACTGCGAGCTCACTTGAGCTGCCACTCCAAAGTCGGCAAGCTTGATGTTACCTGCTTCGTCGATGAGGACATTCGCTGCCTTGACGTCTCGATGAACAACCCCCTGGCTGTGCAAATAGGCCAATCCCTGGAGGATCAGTCGCACGTAGGGGACGATTTCGCTGCGTTCGTCGAGGCCGTGTTGCTGTCGTTTGTAGACCTGGCGAAGGGATCCTCCACTGCAATACTCGAGGAAAATGTTGAGCAGACCCAGAGTTTTGACGAACCCGTGGTACTTGACGATGTTGGGGTGTTTAAGGATCTTTAACAAGTCGATTTCGCCCATAAGATCTTTGACGTTGGTCAGTTCGTCGTCGAGAACGATCTGCTTAATCGCCACTTCCTGGCCCGTAGCTAAGTTGCGACCTCGGTAGACACTAGCAAACGCTCCTCGTCCCACCAACTCGGTGAATTCGAAGTTTTCAAGCGCGTTGTGCAGCCGAAGCTTCCCCGGTTGTTTCTCGAACCTTTGGGCGGGAGTCAACAGCACTGCCACCGACGTTTGTCGTTTATGAGGCGTACGACACTTGCTAGCCTTGCTAGCCTGCTGTTGACGACGTGTGGGAGTTTCGGGAGCTTCCGTGGTCGCGGGAGGCACTTCGTTCTCTTTATCTTCATCACTGTCACTCCATCGTTCTCCCAGAGTTTCCACGATCGGCAGCATCTGGCGTCTCCGATCACTCTTATAGTAGTTTCCATACACGTTAACGTCGTTTTCCTTAGGAGGAGCCGGGTGGTGGAGCCCTTGGATCGAATCGACAAACGGCAGCAGCGACTCCCCGCCAATGACGATCCCCAGCGACTTCTGGGTTCGGAGCCGCAGCACCAGCAGCTGGATTTCGTCGAGATCAAAGGCATCGCCAAAGTTGACCAGGGTATCGGCGTCGCGGTAGCGATAAAGCCGGTCCATTGGCGATGATGGATGAGGTGGAGAGGTAAACAGTGGTTCGCGCTAATGGTAAACATAGTGGACGGGGCTCACACTCACGAACTCTCCGCGACTAGAACTAGCCCCGAACCAGACTAGGACTAGCCCCGAACCAGACTAGGACCTAGCCCTGAATCGAGACTAACTCTCTGCCTTGAACTGACATTGACTTTTATCAATTTAGTTTTATTGTCTTAATTTCCCTTCACTCTAGTCTCTTAACTCAGTAGGGCCTCTACAGTATTATCGTAGCTACACCTTAATGGTTCAGCAGACATTGACAAAAGGCGAAATCTTCAATTATGACGATAGGGTACGTTACTCATTGCATCATGACATCGTACTGTTAGTGGAGGTCACAGTGGAGACATCTTTCAACTTAATCATGTAACACCAAGATATAGACAATGTGTTTGCTGCCAAACTGTGACTTTATGGTGTCTTCTGGGGTTGCTTACACATATACTACGACGTGGGTGTCAAACCTACAGTTTCGAAAGTTATACTCATAAATTCATACACCAATTCATCGCTCATCAGGTCTCATTACTGCTTGCATGGGCTTTTCTCAATGCAAGCCATGGGATTTTCTCAATGCATGCTTCAAGTAGAAGAAAACTTTAGGTCGTGTCACATTGGCGTGCTGAGCAACCGCTTTCTCAACCTCATTATCCAAAACGGCTTTTTCAATTTGCTCGATTTCCTCCTTGGTCAATTTGGCCACGATCTTATCATCATCTTCAGTAAATCTCTTTAAGTGGGAGGGTGTAATGTCTTCAAGCGGGGTTGGGGACGACAAATCCTTCTCCATCGCCTTCAGTACCGTCACACTTAATCCTCGATCGTTTTGCTTAAGCAAGCGCGTAGCACTTACCCGTACATCGGCCAGAGCAGCCAACAATAAGCTTACCATCTGGGATTTGGCAGTGTCGGAGGACAAGTCGGGAACTCTGCGTAAAAGCCATTCCGAACACTTGCTAGCGATTGCTGGTGATGCCTTCAGTCCCTCACTTAATACCGTGGCTAAGGTTTCAGCCCGTGCCACCGACGAGAGCTTACCAAGGGCAAACGTAATCATACTTGGGTTGGATGTTTGACTCGAGCAACATACAATCAAACCCACAAGTTCTTGACACTGTGGACGTACACAATTGGCAAGAGTGGGATGTTTGGCAAAGTTACCAATCATTCTCAATACCTGACAGGTGATACTCTTCGAGGGGTCGTTCCGAAGCACCGATTTCATTCCTTCGAGATAGTGTGGAGCTTGGTCGAGCGGCGGCGGATTGGAGATGAAGTGTTTAGCAAAGTGTTTACACACGTCGCTTTTAAGCTCCAACGGCACCGTCAGCAGATCCATCATTTGCAGGAACTCGGGGCCTTCAGGGTACGTCGGCATTGTGTCTTGTGCCAAAACAGTAGAGCGAAAAGGGGTGAATAAATAGGCAATTGAGTCTGTTCAGGGGCTATCACTCATTCCCCAGAATACTTGGTTTGAGGAAGTTGCAAGACCGTTGCCATGTGCCTCCCCAATCCCCAATATTACCCCACACTTGGCTTAGTGTGGGTTCGTGACCTTAAACCGACCCTTTGCACAGTGCCACTAGGTTTCCCGAGCTCCACCGTTATTTGTTTCTCTTGTGTTGATCTGCAATACAGCGTTAATCGCTTCAATTAATAAGGTGATTTGGTAGACATCAGCCACGACTCCTCCTCATTGTTATCGCTCTTTAGCGTCTGGCGATAACTATAGTATAATCGTCGAGACACGGTTCTAGTGATGAACCGAGGTAATGATGTGTTGTGGTGACGTCATTGACGGTGTCCATCTTCGAGAGGATAATGGGCTCATAGCCAGGTGTCCGCCCCGAACTATTTGTCAGCCCCATCGATTAGTCACTCCATCACCAACGTACTTTCTTCACGTGATCAGCCCCAAACAATACCTTACCTTTGAATCATATAGGCTAGTAAGTGTTATAAGTAGTTCGAGTGTATCATGGAGGAAGATATTTGGAGACAGTGATCAATATGATTAAAAGTCGCCTCACCAAAGTGGTGCCATTCAACCATTAGTGTGTTGCTACCCCATCAGAGCCAAAACGTGGTTCAACCTGAAACCATTAACCCTCGATAGCTACGACTACGTGCCGTTCTTTGCATGGAAGGGCTGTGGGGTCTAGCCCCGGCAATCGGAAAAGATTGGCGTGCATATGAGACGCAACGGTCCCTCGGCACGACCGTTATCCGTCATGATTCTTTTTCGCTAAACTCCATCGCCAACGATGCTGTGGCTATGGCTTGTGACCGTGGCGTTTGCCCTTCTGACGGTGAAGACGCTTCCGTTCGCCTACTTTGCTCGCTTCTACCTCCAGGTGCTCCGGACGGTGTACTTGCCCATGGCAAAGTTCTTCCGTAATGGCAAGCAAAACACGTTCGGATTCACTCGTCCTGATGACGTGTTCTCGTGGGTCGACTATAATCTGTACGTGCTGCCGCTTGAGATCGATATGTACTTGCACAAGTCGAATCTGACCTACTTTACCGACCTTGACATTGCTCGGACCAAGTTGGTGTGCCAAGTGATGCAACGGATGTTTATTCGGTTCCGCAATAACGATAATGGGGATTTCAAGGGGAAGCTGGTGAAGAACTATCCGTTTGTGCCCGTAGCTCTGATCAAAGGGTCGTTTAAGCGGGAAATGTTGGTGTTTACTCGGTTCCGGATCGTGTCCCGCTTTTTCGGATGGGACGATAACAAATGGGTGTATGTGGTGTCGAAGTTTGTCACTGGTAGCGGCAAAAACGAACGGGTGATGGGCATTTTCGTCACTAAGTACTGCTTCAAGAAGAAAGGACGCATTACTATTCGTCCTCGCGATATCTTGAAAGAAAGTGGCTTCTACTCCGATGAAGTGTATGAACAAGGACTTAGACAAGGGGAAATTGCTTGGACTGATGATTGGGATACCCTTTGCCAAATTGCCGATGCCACCGACTAGACTCAGCTTTTTAGACATTTCACTCGACTGGCGTATAGACAATTATTCGAGCTTAGCGTATAGACAATTATTCGATAGACTATAACTTTGTAGACTTTCCAATAACCTCTTATGTGTGGGAAGCAAAAGTCTTAACCAGATGTAGATTGATATTTAGATCGATGTAGACTTAAATCGATGTTTATGTTTTAGGAAGGATGTTGTATTATTTGAGGGGTCATTAATTATTAGCATAAAGGTGAAGGGCTGAGTCCTAGAGGTCATTCTAAGGGTCATGGTCGTGGATCATTTGTGGGAGCCGAGCTTGTCTCGACGCTGTTGCCAGTACGTCATCGCCTCCTCGGAAAGGCCAATGTCATGGTTATAATTAAGCTGGTCAATGGTACACCCATTAAGGAGAAGCAACTCCGAGATACAGAATAGCCGGCGTTGCTCATTCTCCACCGTGAGGAACTTGCGGAGCGAATATTCGAAGAGTGACACCACTCGTGGCGCGGGAGCTAATCCCGTGGTGCTCTTTTGTGGGACGTTGATCTGCAATTGCATGTTGACGTTGCCTCCTTGAGCAATCGCCTTAAGCACTTGAGGAATGTCGATGTTTTGAATGGCACCAATAAGGGCACTATCGGGGTTTTCCACCGCTTCAACAAACTTACGGTCACGGTACTTGGCGCGAATAAACTCAAGACGCTGGGCATGGCTCAGTTGAGGTGTGGGTCTTGTTGGACGCAGGTATTCCAAGTAACGGTTAGCATCGTCATTGTTCACGTACAGCAACAAGTAGCGTACTTCTTGGTCAAACTTATCGAGCTTCAACAGTCTCATTTTGGAAATGTGCAGCCCTAAATTGCGGTGACACAGGGCACAATCAACGCACACACACGTCAAAAAGTTGATCAGTACCCACTCCACTTGCTCGGTCAGTCCACAATCGGCACAACGGTTATTGTTGGCAAGGGCTCGTTGCCGTACCACCAGCAACACGTCGTCGTTATCGTCCATTTTGCGAGAACTGATCAGTACTGGCGATAACGCTGCCGCTGACTTTGCTGGAGGGTCAATGTCAGTAACGAGGCGAGATAAGGGGCGTGCCGGAGTTCGTTTATCACTGCTTTTCCGTCGCAGGGGGATCGCTGGCATTTGCGAGTCGACCACCACTTGTCCCGCTTGGTATAATGCCTTCATCCACTTTGATCGCTCATCGGCATCAATGGCTTGAAAGATGTGCTTGTTTCCCGACGAAGTGTAGATCCCAAAGCAGTTTTGGCGTTTTTCGTAGGTCATAGGCTTAATCAGGGCAAGAGCGATAGCAATGGGGGTGTTGATGGGCTTCAGTCCCTTACGCCAATCCAGATACTCCATGAGGAGCCCGTTACGTAACACTACCCACTCCTTGTGCCATCCTGGCTTACCCTGGCCTCCCAACGCATAGAGAATCAGCAGCATATCGGCTGTCTGGTCCGCTTGCGGTCGAGGACCAAATAACGATCCCAGATCTTCAAAGATCAACAGGAGCGAGTCGTGAGTGACAACGGTGTCGTTAGTATCACCGCTAGGGTTAAGCAGGTTGTGCTTCATCACCGTAGTTAACTCCTCGTTCAGTTGCAGTGCCTCAATGAGCTGACGAAGCTTGGTCTTTTCCAGGTTAAACATCAGCATCGCGTGGAGATAGATGGAGTACTTATCGTTGACGAGAACGTCACGTTGTTTAGGGTCTCGAAATTGGCTAAACAGGAGTAGGTGGGGCGATTTGGTGTCATAGCTGAGTTGAATAAACTTAAAAAGTCCTTCGAGCCAGTGGTTGGCGTATTGGTTATTGGTGACGCCGTCCAACTGGTTCATATAGTCGTATTTCAGCAACTCAAACGCCTTGCGCTTAGCTAGAAGTTTCAGTTCGGGACGGTCTTTTTCGTTACTCAAGTATTTGTTAAGCCACAGGTAATAGTCCTTTGAGTTCAGCTCGAATCGTTTCTTCTTTTGGTAGAGCTCATTGGTCTCATTGCTATCGGTACCCCCAAGACTAAGGTTGGAGAGTATCAGGGTGATTTTTCGAAGCGACGGAAGGTCAAACACTTCATTAATGACAAACCGAAGGTTACGTTCCATGACATCAAATACTTGTTTCATTCGCAAGTCAAACTCCGATACAAAGTGAAGCTGGCGTAACATTTGAGGTCCATATGACTCTATCACCACCGTAAGAAGATCACTGACCTTGGTACGACTGGTTTGAAGCTTACGCACCTGAGTATCGATAGCTCGAAGCTCATCATAAAGCGCAAGCGTTGCCTTTTTGTATTGGCCAAAACTCGATTCGTAGCGACTGATCCTCGATCGAAAGTCGGGTCCGTCTTCAAGCACAAACGTAAACTCTCGTTGGTAAGCGTCTACCGAAACTTTAATGTCTTTGGCCACTGGGGTCAGCGGCGTGGCTGGCGTGGTGGGCTCAGGAAGCTGTGGTCCACTTCCAGCAGCCACCACGGGAGTCACCACACTGTTATTAGCGTTATTCATCGGTTTAAGGGGTGGTGGTTGGGCGTAAAACGTGAAATCAAAGAGAAGCTGGTGGGAGTCAGTAACCGCATCGTATTCCCATACCAGCACCTCGATAAACCCCGTAAGCTTATAGGCATCATTGATAGTGATTCTCTGTTTGGCAGCGTCACGATCAAGTGGTAAATTGGTGTATACAAGCTTCAGCACCTCGGCGCCAGCGGCAAGGGTATCGGGAGCCAGCGGTCGTCGATTACGAGCGGGAGCCTTGATGATAAGCAACAGTTTGTTTTCCATATCTCGCGGAATTGATGAGATCGTCACCAGCATCTTCAATCGACAACACTCGGCAGGGACCTTGACGATAAGCGGCGAGTGACGATGGAAGCGAAGGGTACGTTCGTCGGCATCGGATTTGGGAGCCAGCGGTACCGGACTCGTAATATACTCCAATCCACTATCACTAGGAACGTTTCCGGGCTGGCTACCACTGACATAACCCCAGCTAGCCACCAGTTTCTGATCATCTAGATCAAGCACAAGTCGGTAGGTATCGATGCTCGGAGTGAACTGAACTCGGGCAAGCGACACTCCCAGAGCTATGCTTTCAGCATAAGGGAATATTAGTGCATTAAGCAGCATTACCACGGGGATTTGGCGTCGGTATTGGTATTGGTTGAAGTGCGGAGATGATGGTTAATGGTGTGGATGGGAGGGTCGCTTTCGTTCTGTGTGCAGGACGAAACCTCTCCCGTCAATGGAGATGCCATGATGTTTTTCAACGGTAACGGAAGTTTGGCAGTGATGGGGACGGTTGGTAGTGATGGGGTGACATCGTGGAAGTGTCTGATGTAGCGATGGGGACCTTTGGAGGTTTGGGAAGGTATAGACGACCCCGGGAGAATGTTATGATAGAGCTAAGTCACAAGAAATGTGAGAGGAGAGTATTGGTAGAAGTATATGACTGATACGCGACTGAAATAACTCGATGTTGCTTTTGGAACCTTAATTTGGGATTTGCGGGAGATCGCGTCACGTAAACAACAAAGGTCCTATGGTTGATATTATACCATGATTTAGTAGCAATGACGATGACAGGATGACTGAGTAAACGACAGTAGAAGTAGTTGTGGCTTAGTAAGAAGAGTCCTAGGTTAGTAGGAAGAGTGTTAGTAAGAGAAGAGGTGAGAGTAGGTTAGAAAGAGGAGTGTTACTGGGAAGCTGATGATGGATTAGTGTGCAGAGCACATAACCAAGGAAAGAGAATGATAATTTGGCATAAGGATGTCTCTAGAATTTGTTATCATTGTAAAGTTGTAAGAGAAGTAGGCAGTATAAGTAGTGAGGCAAAGTTAGACAGAAGCTAGAGCGAAGCCAAGGTAAGCAAGCCAGTTTCGGTGAATGGCTGAGTGCTATAGTCGAAGCTAGTCGAGTAAGTGAGTGTAAGTACATTCCTCGTATTACCGTGGCAATGGCTTTAGTGTCTGACGTTTACATTTCGGAACTTCCAGGGGTACATCGCGTTCGATGCCAGGGGTTGGGTGTCACTCCCAATGAGGAATAATTCACCAAAGCACATTCCGTAACGACTTTCCCCATATATAGACCCAGTAGATTGGCGTATTTCCATAACTAAATTCAGTGATGGTTTCGTTGGCTCTTATGATGGCCCCGGTGGCAGTGCTCGCTTCGGATATCGTCAAGCAGTTTCGACCAGCCAACTCGAACAATTTCGCCTTGGATAGCCAATGGTACGTTCAAGATGGCGTTGGTAACTGGCCCGAACAAGTGCAGAAGGATAACTCCAAGTTCAGCTGGACCATGGGCGATGATGATGGCAAACGGTTCAAGCAGATGGGCACGAGTAATGCTACGGAGAAAGCGATGAATAAAGTGTGGTGGGACGAAAAAAACCCGGGGAACTCCAAGGGAGGAGTGAGTTTTTACTACTCTGATTATACTCGGAAGTATATTGATGACGTCGGAGCGTTGAAGGCGATTGCTGCTCGCTATGGACCCAAGTTGGCTCAGTTCTGTAAGGACCGGTTGGGACAATTTGTCGGGGATGGCATCTGTTCTGCCCTTACCGCAGCAGCACAAAAGTCGGTGGGAGCCCTCGAGGGTCGTGAGCTTACGGTGATGAAGATTGTTGACGGGAAGATTGTTTGGCAAGCCGATGAGATTCGTCAGGGCGACTTAGTGCTTACGCCGGAGCACGTCCAATTGGTAGACAATGTCGTGTCTAACGATAACTTTTCCGTGTATCAGCAAAACGTGGGAGGATCTCCCGTGATATATTCGTGGTACAGTGTGGGGCACTATAAGGAGTGTAAGATCCAACGAGTGATTCCTCAGGAATTCGCCAATCCCTACGACGAAATCGTTATTTAACACTTCTACAATATCGATAGTTTGTAGTTGACAATATGACAAAGTAGAGTAAACTACAAGGAAATGATAGAAGTAATACTGTTTAATGAGGTATGCACAAAGACCATTGAGTGTTTAGAGCTCACAATACTCAATTGATGATGTCAATTGTGTGTTACTTTAGTGGGGTTATGGATACTTTTCATTTACTGTTGGGAAGATAACCGTGTATTGATTTGGTCTCAAATCAATGTGGACTGTGGTATTTCTCCAAACTCATCACTTGGGATAATTGCAAGTTTATGGCAATATGAAGTGTTTGCTGCTATTGCTAAAGCTAACGACGACCCCGTAGCATTCACCTATAACAGAAGTTCTGTACTTTGTCCAACTCATCTCGATCTATAGTCTGGAATCACCTACAATTGTTTGAGGTAGAAGTGATTCTTACATAACAAACAGAAAACATATAATGAAGACATCAAACCATCATTGTGCCGACTCTTCGGCTTCCGAGTGACGAGGGGGTTGCGGCAACGTTCTTACGATTGTAACGATCCTTTGCACCTGCCGTTCGGACTCCTGAGCTACTTCCAACATCGCTTGATCGAGTTCTCTAATTGTTCCTTGCTCATACGATTCACTGATCCACCGAAGTTGTTTCGAAATGAACTCTGAGTATTGTTCGAAAGCACGCGTGTGCAATTCCAATATATCGAAATCGGGCGACGCCACATTACCATGATAAACATAACGATAAGCGCCTACCAATTCTTTGATCAATTGACTGAATATCAACATTGATTGCCCGATTCCGGGCGTGTAATTTTGCCCAACCTCCTGTTGAGTGAGACAAAACTGCTCCATTGTCGCTGCCAACGCCGAATGGATTTCCTTATGTTTCGACACAGCCTGACAAGCCGTGATGATATCGGTCTCTGCTTTTTGATCCTGGGAGCTTATGATGGTCACATCTAAGGGGATGTTATCAGTTTTATGATTATCTCAATATGCTGGACCTGCCTCAAAAATGGTCGACGATCAATGGGCTGTTATTCTGATTTTTGTTGTCATACAAGTTTGCTCTCCATACTAACTTGTCCAACTTTACAAGTTGAAACCCCATTCGGTACCAATAAATCGAATGACCCAGATCGCTTCCTATTAATGGATTTTGGGGTTCGGACGCTGTTTGCAGCACTACCCACTGATAACGATCGTTAATGCTTCATCAAGTTTATTGTGGGTGTCAATGAACTAAAGGAAGAGCAATATGATGGTAATAGCGTGGTAACGTCAGCAAACGATCAACTCAGCAAAGATACCCAAGGGGTTAGTACCTAAGAGCACAGCACTATCTTCCATAAGCTTAACGAGTGCTTCGATGCATGCCAGCGAGAAACTTCAAGGGTACAAACCGACTTATACCTGAAGCTACGTTGCTAAACAGCCCGACAAGGCAACAAGCTTCGTCACTCTGAGGCCGCCGCTAAACCATTGGAATTGTGGCGAACACTGAAGTCATCCACACATGATATTAGCCATGAAGAACAGCAAAAGCTTGATCAGGTTGTTGATGATCTCGATCGACACATCAATTCACCAATGATCTCGTCTCAAGAGCAGATTCACCAATTTGCTGATGAGTCAGCACAAGGGATTCATCTCATACCATTAGAGTATATGAGTTTGAGGATGAGATGTGCCCTACATCCAGAACTGGGTTTATCAGAGTTGCTTTGCGGCTTGGGGGAAGAGAGGATGAAATGAATGAGAAAGACCAATGGTTTGTCGTAGTGATACTCGTGTATTCATCGTCCATAAAGGAAATCAGTAATTGGTGTAATCGCGGGACATCTGGAGTTAGTGATGTATGGTCCTCGGTGCGAAAGTTCTTTCACCTTCCATTGGAGATTGCCTCGTTAGCTTACAGTCGTCGTCGTCGTGTCAACATCATCGTACTAAATTACCTCGGTGACGTCACTCAAGAATTTAGGAGCAGAGCACTAACGTAGGTACCGATGGCCACCTCCACGTGACCATCGTATTAGCCAGCTAACATCATCAAACACAGCTTAATGGATGGAAAACAACCCATCATATGGCCGTAGATAGTTTTGTATCGAGCAATCCCATGGTCTAGCTTCCATAGGCGTTGTGCGGGGGCGAGTAAGGGAGGCTATGCGCCTAAGGTGTAGCGTGACAACACTATTGGTCGTCAACGAGAAGGCAAGGGTAACAATGAAGACCAAAGCCTCGTTTTAGTATTGAATTCTGCGAGCTCCTTTGTTGCGTCGTCACCCTTGGATCGACGCGATTATTTTTTTCTTGTCAACTGGAGGTTCGAGAGCCCCACGCGTAATGCCCGACACCACCAGCCGTGTAGTTCCTCACGTGGAGAGAAACAGCTGGGGTTTTTATCGCTTCATACCCAGTAGTCCATTAGGTATAGTTTACCACTTCCAATTGCCACTTTATTGGGGAAAGTGATGTACTTTCCATGGAGGTCTAGCTCGCGATGTTTGACGATACTAGAAATTGGTGGCCTCCACGTCGTTTCTTTTTGTTCTTCGTCGACAAAAGTGGTAAGGCGTCGGGAGACTTAGAGTTGTGCGTAGATTGGCGATCTCCGTGGGGTGATGAGGTTTAGTCAACACACAAAATCATACTCGAACCCCAATCTGCTAACAAACCAACGTAGCACTGTTAATTTGATCCTAGTATTGGGATTGAACTCTGAGACCCCGATCGACGCCGAGGCCCTGAAGGTGAGGGAATTTTAGCCGGCTGATTCGTGGCGTTCGTGCGTCACCTGGATATAAACAACCAGGCCCCTCGCCCTTCCGTTCGCACCACCAACACTATGCTGAAGAAGCGACATCGAACCTCCCTCATTCTAGGGGTGTTAATGGTTGCACTCCTAGTAATTGGGTTCTTGGGTGTCTATCTCCTTTCAGCTTCTGAGGGTATTACCCAGATTTATGGAAGTTTCGTGGCTGCGTTGCTCAAGTGTGCTCCAACATTGAAGCTGTACGGCACAACGCTTGCAAGCGCAATGATTGATGTATACCATCATACCAAAAACCACATGGTTGGAATGCTGCATTATGTGTATGAAGCCCAATTGGTGTGGTCGTGGTACCACGAAGGGGTGCGGCTTTTCAGTGACCGGTTAGTTGGTGTCGATGATATCAAATGGCAACACCTTGTTGATATCGTCACTCATTATTTCCCTCAATGTGATGTGAGTGATTTTTGCAAAGACCCCTTGCTCTTCACCATTTTTGTTATTGTGATGGTGCTTACCGTGTTCGGTATCATCTTCAACTTGGACGCTTTCTCTGAACAAGAGGACGAAGAGAGCGAATCAGAGCCACCACAGCAAAGCAGCTGGACGTTGCTCGACCTCTTATTGACCTCATTTGTCGCGGTGTTGTTGTCGGATATCTTTGGCGTTACCAATTATCTCCTTGCTTATTTTAACCCCGAGCAAGAAGACGAATGGATCCCACCAAGCCCCGCCGAAATCATTTCGCAGCTGTTGATGCTATACCTGGAGCAAAGCCGTCTCACTTGGCTAACACTCAAAGTAACCGTGTGTGTGTGGCAATGGTTCTCGGATGCACAATTATCGACTCCGTCTAACCTGGAATGTCAGCATGAGCATACGGAGATGGAGTTGTCTCCTCAAGGTGTCCCGGTGATTCCCGTACTTGTGTTCGTGGCCTTCGTTGTCATTTTTTGGTTGATTTTGAGTTATCTTTGGGGATTCCTTCGTGGTAAACTAACGTTGTCACAAGCGGCCCGAGTTGATAACGCCGATGCCGATGGCAAGCACGAAAAGATTGACACACAGCCGCCCCAGGCGACACCGCCACCGAACCGATTCCGCTGGATATCATTGACACGCACCTTGCTCCTTTGCTTGATAGGTGTGTTGTTCTATATCCGGGGTATCCTTGGGGATGATTCTTCTGTTGTTGCTAATGTTAATCAGCCAGACACAGCCGGCGATATCATTGCGCAATGGTTCGAACTGCAACAAAAGCAGGCTTGGTCGGCGTCGCTAACGCTGAAGCTAGAACTGGTTATGTCGTCGCTCGCTTCGAACGTTTCTATTCCCACTCCACCTCCGCCAAATCCAAATGATACTCTGGCTTTGATCATGATGGCCCTCCTCGATCTTATCATCATGGGTAGAGTGGCCGTCTTTATCAGGCTTGTCTATCGCTGCTTGCGTGGTGATATCTTCAGGGTCATTTCGAGCTTGTTGGCACTGAAAAACGTTAACAAGGAATTACTCGAAGCCCACAAGATCGCGATCGAGCGATTGAAGAAGGACGTTCAGAATGAAGTGGCTCTAGTCAACGAGGCCAATACCCAACGGGATGCTTACAAGCGAAATGCTGACCTATACAAACTGCAACTTGCGAGAGGGATCGTCAAGTACATAAAGCTCTCACGGGAATTGCAATTGGTACGCGACCAAAACGACAACTCGCAAAAACAGGTTGAGGACTCCAACAAGAAGGTCTCTGAGCTTGAGCTGCAACTCATCAATGCCTCCGAGCAAAAGGACGAGGAAGTTGAAGAGTTGCAAAAACAGGTTGACGACTTCAAGAAGAAGGTCTCTGAGCTTGAGCTGGATCGCACGAAGCAAGACGCTATCTCCAAGCAAAAGGACAAGGAAGTTGAAACGTTGCGCGACCAAAAGACCGACTTGGAATCACAGGTTGATGCCTCTAAGAAGGAACTCGAAAAGGTTAAGCTGGATCACGCACAGCAAAGAGATGACTCCAAGAAGGAAATCGAAAAGCTTAAGCTGGATCTCAATGCCTCCAAGAAAAACGAGGAGGAAGTTGAAAAGTTGCGCAACGAAAACGAGACCTCCAACAAGAAGGTCTCTGAGCTTGAGCAGAAACTCATCAATGTCTCCAAGCAAAAGGAAGAGAAAGTTGAAACGTTGCAAAAACAGGTTGACGACTTCAAGAAGAAGGTCTCTGAGCTTGAGCTGGATCGCACGAAGCAAAGCGTTGCCTCCGAGCAAAAGGACGCGGAAGTTGAAAAGTTGCAAAAACAGGTTGACGACTTCAAGAAGAAGGTCACTAAGCTTGAGCTGGATCGCACGAAGCAAACCGCTGCCTCCAAGAAGGAAATCAAAAACCTTAAGGAGGATGTTGACCAGCACAAACAGTACTATGAACTGGCATGCCACGAAAACGGCAACTTGCAAGATAAGGTTGCTAAGCTTCAGTTGGAAATCACGGAGCAAGGCGCTGCGTCCGAGAAAAAGGACGAGGAACTTAAAACGTTGCACAGCCAAAAGACCGAATTGGAATCACAGGTTGATGCCTCTAAGAAGGAACTCGAAAAGGTTAAGCTGGAGCACGCACGGCAAAGCGATGCCTCCAAGAAGGAAATCAAAAACCTTAAGGAGGATGTTGACCAGCACAAACAGTACTATGAACTGGCATGCCACGAAAACGGCAACTTGCAAGTCAAGGTCGCTAAGCTTCAGCTGGAACTCAAGGAGCAAGGCGCTGCGTCCGAGCAAAAGGACGCGGAAGTTGAAAAGTTGCACAACCAAAAGACCGACTTGGAATCACAGGTTGATGCCTCTAAGAAGGAAATCGAAAAGGTTAAGCTGGATCTCACACAGCAAAGCGATACCTCCAAGAAGGAAATCGAAAAGCTTAAGCTGGATCTCGATGCCTCCAAGAAAAATGACGAGGAACTTGAAACGTTGCGCAACGAAAACGCCGAATTGAAATCACAGGTTCATAAGCTTGAACTCGGAGTCAAGCAAGAGCGTGATGCTTCAAAGGCAAAGGACTCAAAGCCTCAATGCATCTGCCAGCAAAACAACAAGCTGGTAGGTGAAGCCGATAACTTGAAGCAAAATCTTGATCTTGCACAACGGGCAAATGAGGTGTTGCAACAGGAGAATGCAGTCTACCACAGAGACATCACTGAGAAGGCCCTGGCCCAGAACGAACAGTCCCAGGAACTCAAGCGTCAAACCCCAGTTGAGAACGACCTGGGACTGGAAAAGGTAGTACCGATGCTGCGCAATTCCTCTCCTGTGGAAACCATCAAGCCCCACATCCCGTCGACCGATGGATCATCGGGGTCGCTGAAGCAACCTATCGCCAGTGGTGAGTCTCTTGAACCACCTTCGTCGTCTGAAGATGGCAATTGTGTCACCGATGGATCGTCGGAGTCGCTGAAGCAACCTATCGCCAGTGGTGAGTCTCTCGAACAGCCTTCGTCGTCTGAAGATGGTAATTGTGTCGCCGATGGATCGTTGGGGTCGCTGGAGAAGCCTACCGATAGTGGCGAGTCTCTCGAACCACCTTCGTCGTCTGAAGATGGCAATTGTGTCACCGATGGATCGTCGGAGTCGCTGAAGAAGCCTATCGCCAGTGGTGAGTCTCTCGAACCGCCTTCGTCGTCTGAAGATGGCAATTGTGTCGCCGATGGTTCGTCGGAGTCACTGAAGCAACCTATCGCCAGTGGCGAGTCTCTCGAACCGCCTTCGTCGTCTGAAGATGGCAATTGTGTCACCGATGGATCGTTGGGGTCACTGGAGAAGCCTACCGATAGTGGCGAGTCTCTCGAACCACCTTCGTCGTCTGAAGATGGCAATTGTGTCACCGATGTCTCGGAAAATGACACTGACACTCCTCGTGCCTCGGGTGATTCCAACTTGTCGGATTCGTCTGAGGACTTATGCGTGCGGACCATATCGTCCGATCCAAATCAGTCAACATCACCACTCCCATGATTCATAAGGCGAACGACGTCGACGATAAAGGGGAAGCAAAACCACTGGGTCACAAGCGGCGTAACTCCACTGGTTGGTGCCGGTTGCAAGACATCGGATGGCTTTGAAGGTTTAACAAAACCTCAATGTTGATGGACCTTAGGTGTCCATATCGTTTGTATTTTTTTGTTTTATGTGGTTAGTAATTCCAGTGAAGGAATATTCAGACCCTTGTAGATAGTCTGGTAGATTTCGTGTAAGGTTGACGGCCACAGTTGTTGTGAATGTTTTGTCTTTTTGGACGATGTTTCACCTCGTTGTCACGTGATCTGCAACCCTAGTGGTCATTGCTTCTAATTAGCTCACTTTTTGTAACGGCGAGCCACCTTAATTACAAGCTCTCCAATACCACGATAATTGATCGGATATTTTATTAAAGGAAGTCAGTTACTTCTTTTTCGTCTTTCTGCGCTTTCCGTATGATCTATGTCAGCAATGGTGAACCAATCAATAACGAGATGAAGATGGAGAGCGAGAGAGTGCCATAGTGTTATATATAACAGAGCCCCATGGTGGTGGTGGATCTGAAGGCTTGTTAAATTTTTGCATATATCTGAATGATAGTGGTCTAACTCGTTGTTAGTCCTTGCTAGGATTGTGCATAGTGTTTAATCGTTGTTAGTCTTCATAGCTGTATAATCACGGAGTATAAGCTATAAATTGTAACGCATAGTCGAACAATCCAGCTGACGGTAGCATAACTCAAATGTACTCATTAGCAGTTTAACCTTCCTTCTACATCATCCCGATCACTTAAAAGTGGAGAAGGGCACGACTATAAAATGCAAATAGTTCATGGTAGCGGTGAATGGTGTCAAATGAGCTTTAATCCCGAATTTCAAAGATTATCAGGTCATTAGGTTTCATTAGTTTTTTATCGATTTTTCATACCCTTTGTAGGACTCAAGTGCTCCATCATCGTGAATGGCATTCAGGTATAACCCACAGACGTGATGTTTTAACTATGCAGATCATTGGGTTCTATAGTACAATTTACAGATAAATTAAACTCGATCTATAAGAAAAGAATTAGCCAAAAATTCAACTTTCTAACATCTAGGTAGGTTCTTTCGTTAACAATCAGTGCCGACATTCAAGTTTAGCATTTCTGTTTGGTCTTATCAGTTATTATCTAATTAATCTATCATGTCGTATATATAAAGGTTTTTACACTGGGTGGACCAAGTCATCGCCGTCGCCGCGCAAATCGATCTCGGAAAGCCCCACCTTTTTCCCAAACTTATCGAATCGTTCGTAGTACCGTTGACGTTTCTTTTCCGCCATTTCTACCATCACGGGCCAGTACTTGGCGTGGTCATATTCGAAATTGACGTCACCACCAAAGTCACAGTCCAATTGTTCCACGGGGACGTAGTTGGGGAACGGTTGGTCAAACACGAGCTTTTCCCGGGTTAACGGGTCGATGAAAGGGTAAATAATGTTCATGAACGTGCGTCCGAGCCACGGGATATTGGTAAGAAGAGCCTTACCTAATCTTTCCGGGTAATGCGTCTGCAAAATGTGAAGAACCTGGCGACCAATGCTTACCGGGGGGATCTTACCACCTTGAGTACCGACGGGGTGAGCCTTAAAGTCGATAAGTAACGCAAGTTGGTCTTGTCCCAGTGGCATAAAGTCAATCACTCGCTCCAACATGTAGACCAAGTGTTGTACTTGACGTTGCGAAGTCTTAGTGTTTTGACGTCCTGGCTTAAGGTAAAGACACGGTCTGCAATCATTTTCGTACCCCAAAATCACCTCCTTCCCGGTTTCGTTCTCCTCCAGGCACAACTTGCCGTTGACAACATTATCGGCTTCATACTTGCCAGCGACACCAAACTCGCGTCTCCATGCCAACGTAAGCTCAATACGATCAATAGCATCGTGGACGACCCACTTGGTGGCTCGCAAGTAGCGTAAAAAGCACTCTCGAGTCAACCACGCCTTTTCACTATCGGTAAGCGGCTTCATGTGGCTGGGGTCCTTGTGCTTGTGGGACTCCTCCAGCAGAGCCACCTTGAGGTCCGGTTGAGCAAAATGACCGTACACTTGTTGATATTTGTCGAGCTGAGTGTCGGAAAGCTTGGGTTCGGGAGGCACCTTCAGAGCACCACAAGGATGGTCGAAAGGAGTGTACACCACAGGGCCCTTATGAGCGGTATCCTCAGCGGGGTGTTCATCCTTTTTGCCTCTTAACTTGTTGAGTACCATGGTGGAGGCCAGAGGGATTATTAATATGATATACGTTTATAACGGTAACGTTCGTTAGAATCCGGGTCGGAGACCGGCGTTACCTTGGTTATGCAGCCCTGGCCCCGCATGCCTCATCTCCGTGTCATGATATTTCCACATCCACATTGCTATCGTGGTGTTATAAGTGATGAATCATACACTACGAGAACGACTAAATCATGACGTGAATTTTAATTTTTTGTTTAACCCTTAAATTACCCCCGTTTGCTCACACGACGTTTATACGATCGGTCATCGGCACCCGGATGTAATTGCGATGTCCGGTACGCGCGACCGATTTTCTTTTTTTTTTTCGTTACTTTCTATGCACTTGTATGCAGTACAAGCTATCACTAAAATTGACATATCAGTTACTAAATGTAGAATTTACGACGTCTTCTCCACGTCGAGTTTCACTTTCCCTTCGACCACCAGCACCACACGCAGGTATTTGTGTTTGGTTCCGTCGACTTTCAGAGTGACTTCGAGGTTAGTATCCAAGGAACCCCGACCGTGGTTCCCTTTAGGAGTGACGTAGTATTCCAGAGCTCCCGTTTGCACTTCCAGCACTTCGTGGGACATTTTGCGAGCTTTGACCTTAAGCTGACGAGTATTGGAAAGTGCCACTTTGAAGTGGGTCTCGTCTTCAGTCTTGGGAGTGAAATAGACGTAGTGGAGACCTAACGAGTCTCTCAGAGACACCGTGAGCTTATAGTCCAAAGCCGTCGAGTTTTCATCAGCAGCCACGGCTCTTTCCAGATTGATCACTTCGGTTCCGTGAAGAAGACGACGGTCCCGGAAATCGTCTTGGTACTTCTGGAAGTTACCCACATTGGAGACAGAGGAAGTGGTGTATTCCACTTTGTAAATGTGAGCATCATCACCTAAGGTGAACTCAAGATGGCCCAGCACCAGAATTTCTTTCGTGACATTCACCTTTTGGATATATTCTCCCTTGTTAGGTTGGTCTCCGCTATGATTTTGACTGTTTTGTCGCGTCACTCCACCAAACTTACCCTTGGAAACGGTGACATTGGGGTGTTGGTAGGCTAATAAGTTCGCCGTGGTGATCCAGTTATTGCCCACGTGTTTACCTTCATGATTGACCACTTCAATGCGCAAATCGCGATCAGCATTGGCTTGATGGTGCCAAAGTAATGGTAATAACGGAGTCAAATCCACCGTGGTCAGGGGTACTTCAAATGCCGTGATCGACACCACTGGTCTCCATAACGCTGGCGATACTGCACCGGTGAAAATCACCGGTTTAGTGGCTACTTCTGCCACTACTCGATCTCCAAATCGCACTCGAATGAACCGAGCCGGACCGTAGCCAGCAGTGGGAGGGTCTTGTACCACGTCTTTGTAGCGGTCAAGGGCGTTGCTGTACGAGTCTTCTTCATCAGCGTTGCCCAGAGCAAAGATCTCGAGTTTCAACAGGGTGGTATTACCATCAACACGAGGCAAGTCGAGTTTAAACGGTTGTTTAGGAAGGTAGCGCACAGGGAGGTCATCCTTAGCGTTAACCTTAAGCGGGTACACTCTAGCTGCTGGTCTGTGAGTGGCAAAAAGCTGTTGGCCAACGTCTAAGTCGGTATGGTAATCAGCATGGTACAATTCTACCGTCAACGACGTGACAAATGCTCCGGTCAACTTTTCATCGATGTTGTTATCAAGTTGTACCGTGATCTTCTGGTCATGTTTGAGTAACAGAAGGTACGCCGTAATGTCTTTAATCGCAGTAGAGTGGACTTGTTTCCCACCGGGTTCGATCGTCAGCAGTCGCCACACTTGGACATCGCCAATGAAGATATTGACGAGTCGATCGTATTGCACTCCATCGACAGTGACGTTAAACTTCAACACTGCTCGATTGTAGTTGTTGGAGTCACTAGGAGCCTTCCACTCGCCATGAGCAGGATGACCATACAGTTGTTTGAACGTATGTTTAACCACCGTTTTCGAATCGACAAGTTTCCAGTTGTTCTGGATAAATGGGAATTGAACGTTAAAGTACTCATTGGTGTCGTGGTCGTGGTGGTGATCATCAGTCTCTAATAACAAGTGGTGAGGCTTCAAATTAGACGAAGCAATTGATGAGCATTGGGGGATGCTAAACCATTGGAATAAGTGGTATAATCCAAGCACACCCACGGCAAGCCATAACCCATAGGTTAACCAACGTCGACAGTGCCGTTTACGAGTGATGGGCGAGTGCTTCTCATTATACAACGGCAACTGATCGTGGGCAACGGGAAGATTCACGTGATCCAAACCCGCTTCTGTCAATGGTACTGCTTCAGGAGGAGGCGTACCAAACCTCAATTGGTGGAGAAGAGTGTGTTCACGGCCTCGAGTCATGATGATAAGCCACTATGGGGATGAAGCAACCATTTATGGGGCTCGGGTTATGTGCCCAAACACTCACCAAAGCCATAACTATGACAACGAACTATAGTAGAGTCTACCACTCACTAGCCCAGGAATTAGTAGGATTAAAGTAGATGGAGTTGGGGTAGTGGTGAATTAGTTGGAAAATGGGTTTAATTGGATTTAATGGCAATGACAGAAACCAACAAAAGCGTTACTGTGGCGTAGTGGTAACGACGTTGCTACTTCCCACAATTGATAAATATCCCCTAATTAATATTGGTTTTACCCCCTGAATAGAACAGAGTTTTGAACGCTTCAAAGCTCACAATTGTAGCAAGCTTTGTTCGATCCAATTGCTTTGTCAAGTTATGCCAAATATTGGAGAAAACGTAAACTGTACCGAACATTGAAAAGATATAGGATTAGTAAGTTCGTGGCATAAAGTTAAGTCGACCTTTGACTGTTGAACAATGAGTTCATATCAGATCGATCAGCTGATTCATCAACTTTGACGACGAATTGACTGTTGTAGAGACGAATGAACAGGTCTAGAAGGTCAAGCGTCGAGATATCTACAAGGTAGTCAAGAGATTGTGCTTATTAATTAAATGTCATTCTCTATTAGCCCGGAGGCATTTGATTTTGCAAATAGGTCGATACAACTTGAGCATGTCGCGACTTTGTGAGGAAAACGATCCTCAAAGTAACAATAAATATCAACAGGTCGACTGAAGCAACGGGATTTTCGACAAAACCGATGAGTAAATCCCTGGGAATAATCTTCGTCGGTAGTCTATCATAATCAAGGTTAAATTCAAGATCAGTGTACCAAAAATGCAGCAAGGGGGTGAGGTTGGACGTCTTGATTAAGGCGCCACGGTGGTGTTGCGGGTATTGTATGCTATGATTCGTTAGCCAGTTCCATCACGTCGTCAAAGTATGATGTCCATGTAGGTCCCAGATGGGTCAACGTGAGGGGAGTGATGGGGGGCTCTTCGAGAGGAGTCTGGACGGGGAAAAGCACCGGCAGCATCGCTGGCTTGGGGGTGCTGCGGATATACATTGTCTGTCTTGGAGCCACCACCAGATGGAACCCGGGAACCACCAGCAGCGCTGGCAGGGGCGACTCCATCGACGACGAGGTCACCAGCAGCGATAGTAAGAGTCTCAGCGGCGGCAGGCCTCCTAGCAGGGTTGGGTCGAGGCTAGGCGAGTCCGGTACTGGTATTGGCAGCACTGGAGTCTCGGTAGGAGGCAGGTAGACGGTACGGTAGTGGTGTTTGCGCTGCTGATGAGCAAAGCTGTTTTTGCGGTCTGACGGTTGGGGCAGCATCATCATCGAGGGAGACCGAGGGATATCGTTCAAGTTCAATAGCAGAATGCTCAGGGTCAGAGGGATGAGTCTGCCGTCGGCATCTTTACCACAACTTTGAGGACGGAATTCGGGTTCGGGATGGTCGTCAGGAGACTTGCGGACCGGCTCCATCTTGATATATATGGGAAGCGTCATCACCACTGGAAATGAAGGATTAAAGGAACGACAGGCACAGGCACAAGCCACGGAGTGGGGAGGGTCGTTGTCAAAGGCCAACAACTAACGTTATCGCACTAGGTGCAAAATCACGAGCGGCGCGCACACAGCAAACGGAATGAATCCCAAGGAGAGGGGAGGTCGACGCGAGGCGAGGCAGCGCCCTAAGGCTTGGAGGCGAGTCGGATGGTTGACTAGACGAAGTGGGAGGCTCGACTAGTACGAAATGGGAGTTCGTAGGGCAATTTGCGGGGTTTTCCGACGATTTCTCGAGGAGTCAGACGTTCACTAAGGATATGAAATTGAGAGAGTAAAAGTAGGGAAAAGTAAGGAAAAAGGTAGACTTTAGGAGAAAGTATCTTTAGATTAAGGTTTCGGAAATGGTGAGATTTGAGCCAAGTAAGTTAAGTTCACGGGGTGGACGGACTTTGGAGTGGTGAATGTGGTTAATTCCAAGCCAGGGACGATCACTGACTAAATGAGGGGACCAGAGCTCAAATGAGGGGTGGTGCCGGGGCTCAAAGTACTCACGCATCAGAGAAAAAAAAAGATGGGGATAACGGAGGGGGATGTAAACCAATCGAGGCGATAAGTACCAATGACGTCATCGAAGAGAGGGGAGGGGGAAACAAGTAAGGAGGGTCTCGCCCGGATGGCTAAAAGGGTAGTAAATTCCCCGCCGGGTCGGAGTCCCCAGATTTCGGACTCCGAGATGGGTCTCGCCACCAGTAAATTGACCATGAGAAAAGCTTAACCTTTGATTCACCGAGCATGTGCAATTAAGATATGATCCATTTATAAACCACTATCATCAGTTGCTTTCTACCACATTTCATGATGGAGTATCAGGAATACTTATTCAAATGGTACGTGATGATCACGGTGGCTACCGTGGTCTACTTTGGTGTCCAGAAGCTCCATAGCATGGGGCTTCGTCGCAAGCTCAAGGCGCTGGCGCCGACGGTACAATTACTGGATGGATGGCTTGGCTTTCGGGTTCTTTACGCCATGGTAATGGAGAAACGGATTTACCAGATGGTGTTTTGGTTGCAAAAGCAAGTGGGACTGGTGAAAGGAGTGGGGACAGTGCAAACGTGGTTGGCGGGAGTTCCCGTGATCATCACCAAGGATCCCGATAACTTTAAGGCGTTATTTGCTACTCAGTTTGATGATTTTGGTCTTGCTGGACGCTACACTGGGTTCAAACCATTCTTGGGAGAGCTGGTGTTCACCATGGACGGACCCAAGTGGAAACATTTGCGAGCCTTGCTTCGCCCTCAATTCACCAAGGAACAAGTGGGTCATGTCCAAGCACTTGAACCTCACCTTAAGACGCTTGTGATGCTCATTCGAGAGACCAATGGCGAACCGTTCGAAGCGATGAACTACTTTATGAAGTTTACTCAAGATACGGCGACGGAGTTTTTATTTGGGGAGTCGTTCTTTTCTCAACTTGATGGACGTCCCGGAGGTAAATCGGAAGCGTTTAAGGAGAAACGGCTTCTGTTCAACGCTCTGGTGCTTACGGCGATGAAGTTTTCCACGTTACGAGTGGTATTATCTCGGTTATCGTGGTTCGTCACTCCTAAACGGTACCGAGACGCTTGTGAGGAAATCAAACAGTTCACTGACATCCATGTGGCTCGAGCGTTATCCTACTCCAATGACGACCTCGACAAGTTGACTCAACATAGCTACACCATCTTGTATGAGTTTGCTAAAGTGACGAAGGATCCCGTGGTGATCCGAGACCAGCTTCTTTCCATGCTTTTAGCCGGCAGAGACACCACCATGAGTACGCTTTCGTTCCTCTGGTACGAACTTACTCGGAACCCAGAGATCTACGCTCGGCTTCGTGAAGATATTGGCCACCAGTTTGGTCTTGGTGAAGATGCTCGTATCGAAGACATCACGTTCGAACTGCTCAAACGGTGCCAATACCTTAAAGCGGTAATCAACGAGACGATGAGATTATGGCCCGTGGTCCCCACCAACACTCGGGAAGCTACTCGTGATACTACCTTACCTCGAGGAGGTGGAGACGATGGTCAACTGCCAATGATTGTACGCAAAAACCAACCCATCGTGATTCTGGTATATTCGACTCACCACGATCCCGACATGTTTGGTCCTGATCCCGATGTGTTCCGTCCCGAACGATGGTTCGAAGCTGATAATCGTAAGTTGGCGTGGGCGTTTGTTCCGTTTGGTGGAGGTCCTCGAGTGTGCATTGGCCAGCAATTTGCCGTGACTGAAGTGGCCTACGTCACCACTCGGCTCATCCAGGAGTTTGCTAATGTTCGTAATGTCGATACCAAGTATCCTCCCGAGGTTGAGGCCCACATGGGTATGGTATTGAAGGACAAGTGCCAATTACAAATGTGGTAATGTAACTAATGAATCAAATGACTCGATTAATCAAGCAATAGAACTACTCGGTAATTTCTCTTGTGGTGACGTAGTAAGGAGCTATTTGCTCAAAATATAGGTGGTTATCGTCGTAAACGGAACAACACACTCAACTAGGTCAATGGTGGATAAGACATTAACGTCGGGACTCTAAATGTCCACGTCTTGGTCTATATCTTTGTCTAAGTCTTAGGGAAATGTGTCACTAGGTACCTTGTGCCGGGCACGTAAGTCGCCCGCCGCAATGAGAACCCGGTTGCTGATCGTTCTAGAATGGGTTGTAGAGAGCAGCAGTCGTGGAAAGCATCCTCGAAAGGAAGAGACCGATGCCCTACAATAATACCCACCCATTAAAATGAGTGAAGAAAACAAATTATTGGCATCGCGCTTTTTATGGGTGCGAGGGTTTGGTACTGCAGATAATACAATGAACTATAGGAATAAAGGCTAGGGTTAAGTGTAAGTGTATATTTAATCTAATAAGTGGAATGGTCATTAAACGTCGTTAAGCTTCTTCGTCCTGTTCAAGCGAAGCAAACGGATTGGCAACTTTAGCAAGAGTAACGGTAGCTTCTTCTTCTTCATCAACCATGATGTCTTCATCCATGGCGTCGCCTGTCAGCGGTTTCAGCACTTCCAGTTTATCGGTGGTAGCCTTGACTGCCTTATTAATCTGTTCCCAACCGGCTTTACGAGCTGCTTGGACCATTCGAGCCCGAGCCACCGACTGAGCGATTTTGGCCAGCAACACCCCCAGCTTGTCCGACGTTAAGTTGCGTTTGACGTGACTGGTGTGACTCTTGGGTTTAAGCTTCTTCATCTTAGATAATTCCATCTTCTTCACCAATAAGTTCTCATTGGTGATGGTAGTCCGAATGATACTCTTTCTCACCAGTTCCGGTTCGGCCTTGGGGAGCTTAGCCAAGTCCAGAGCGATGCCTTCGTCAATAAGACCTCTTCGAGCGGCTCGGGAGTGTTTCAGAAGCTTTTTCGCCATGATGTGTTGGGTAGGATAAGGTGATGAGAACGATGGCTCTGGAACCCTAATTAGGCGAGATGGGACTTTCAGGACCGGGCTGCGTAACCCACGTCTTTCTTTTTTTCGCGCGCGCGCACTCGATCTCACCATCACCGTTCTCCTTTCCTCCAGCCTTCCCGCTGACTGAGACGTCTCCGTGTGCCCTTGCTCGCCTCCTCCCGTGCCTATCCGTTGTGACTGCCCTTTATGAACCTCATTCCCGTTAATCTCTCGCAACCGTTGGTGCTGAAACCTCTTGCCGGCGCCGCCAGCTTGCGAGCGGCTCCACGGCTCCAGTACTGTCTTTGACGTCGCTATTCGTCATCAACAACCCACCCTGGTGCAATTCTGGGTCGGGACCGTGGCCAACGTCGTTGCTAGTGGCTGGTGTACGGCGGGGATGGCTCCCGACACCGGGGTTGACCCGCTTAAGCCGGGCCCCAAGCATTTGTGGGTGCTACTCGAGCACGAGGTGGTCCACCCCAGCCTCTTGGTAGACCTCGTAGACGCTGCCACCGACTCGTGGGGAGTACACACGCTTTGGGTGGTGATTTCGCGAGAGGTGGCTCCTCAAGTGATGTCGGTGCTTCGACGAGTGATCGACGCTCGACTAACGTCGCCAGTGGCTCGGGGGCCCTTCGATCCGTTTGACTGGGTGGTCATGACCGCCGCCATCGCCTAATCCTTTGCATAGACTATATCATTCGTCATTTCTTAGGGGGAAGTCATATTATCAGTCTCAATTAACATTATAGTCCATTAGCACCGTAGTCGGGCACATTTAGCTGTAACCACAGGAGTAGTCAAGCGAATGGTAGAGCTTATAACACTACCAGTTAACGATCATCTTCTAGTCTTCACGAGGTCAATGACTCATTCCAAAATCGTTACCAAACAGTAGACTTTGGAGTAGTTAATGTTTTCTATGAAAACTGACGACTTATAAGCACCTATCTTCTTATGTCGTCTTTCATCAGTTTTTAAATTATCCAGAAACTCGCAACATTTGAAATTAATATTTTACTACTCAATGTATTACACATAATAGCAGAGATACTGAGAATGAAACATTAGTTTATCAGAATGAAACTATGATTTTGATGAAGTGACGAAGTTAAAGGTGATGGTAAGGCTCATTGATTAAGTTTTCTCCACACTTGGTCATCTCAAGGTCACAATACCAGACGCTACAACTTCCTTATCCCAAACAGAAACATAACTGTGTTCTAATTACCTCCATACCTATCAATGTCCAGAAACTAAGGGAGTTGTGGAACTGCTGAACTATCAGTGAGATCCTTTGTTATGCGACTCTGGTTCTTTTCTGTTACATTAGCCGCACGAATGGTGTTGAAACCGTGTCATTTGAATCTCCCTAAACCAGGCGATCATTAGTGTGGATCCTCCATCGACTAAAGGGTGTTTGGATACAGGTTGGGTGACTTGTGAAGCGATATTCGCGGGTCATCGATCGCGATGATTCAACAATCCAACTCCGAGATGAGGATGATAGAGGACTCCAACAGGGAGCACAATGATCAAGAACATGGATTCCGGTTTGGTCAGTGGGTGCTCGTAAACAAGGAAGCGTGGTATCCAGACCACCAACTGGGTCGGCAAGAATATGATCGTTTCTACGGTCCTTTTCAGATTCGCAGCCAACACCTGGATGATCCGACGATGATGATCGTTTGCCCTGATCTTCTCGATCCTTATTCGAACTCAGAGCTCTTTCCTAATGGTTTTAGAGACGTCAATACGAAATATCTCAAGCCCCATGTTAAGGACGACAATTCACACTCGTCTTCTGCCCGGACAATTGACAACTCGAGTCAACGGCCTACGAGGACTCACGCTCATGAAGATGAGGCGACTAACACCTCAAAAGCACCCAGTGGACGTCGCACCTCTAGCCGCTACGAAATTAGAAGGGAAATAGTTACAGAGTCACTGTTGCGTGCTTACTTTGAGAAAAAGGATTGTCAGTGGCAGAGATCTCCGTATATCGGACTGTGTACGGATCTCTTGACGCTTATTGAACAGTTTGACGCCTCCCAAAGATTTCTCCGTGCCGTTGAACGGGCTGTGTTCCGTCTCATTGATCCCGATGAAGTGTTAACGGTTGAACACTCGACATTTATCGCCCGCCTCATCGTCGAATATCTTGAACTTTACCAATGTTGGTACAACAAAGAGAAGATGGAAGTGCTTTGTTCCTGCGAGACGTTCTCTGATTTTGAAGCAGCATTTTGGAAAACAAAGATCATTCCTCCTCTAGCAGGAGTGGCAAAGTTCTACTGGACAAGACATCCCGAAGAGTTTCTGGGTGCACTTCGGAGACGGCCTGAATATTTCGAGGGGTGGGATTTATTGGAAAAGCTTCCCCGTTTCGTGACTGGCCCAGACTTTCACTTCGTCTTTCTATTAGAGGAGTGGTCGTACATCGTCCAATTCATGGCCATTGCCTTCCCAGAATACTCCAAAAGTGTCGACGATTGGTGGAAGCCTAGGAAGAGTCGGATGAATAAAGAGGACGTTGCACAGCGCTTGTTGGCAGCTGGTGTTGTCTTGGAGCCTAGACCAATTGGTGGAAGTTTCCTCTCGAACCCCGCAGAATCGTCTGTTGCTACTGAAACTAAGACGTCAAAGCGGAGACGGAGAAATCGTCGCAACCGAAACTAAATCGATGTGAAGTCCCAGGACGCGCTTGGAGACATTAAGTGGTATCCATCAATGAGACCATTGAGGTCAGTAGAACTTATAAGTGTTATTAATAGTGACTGGGATGGTACTAACCATGGAAATTGATTAATTGTCCTACCTTGTGAATAATTTAGAGTTTTTGCCATAATTTCATATCATCCTCCATACCTTCCAATTTAATGTCAATTGTTTTCTTCTTTGTTTAGTAGGTTTCCACCATCACCAACGCAAACTTGAGCGATTGGGGACAATTGGATTCACTTTTGACAATCATTCATCATCGTACAAAAATGACCAATGTCAGTGCCATTTGTTGTCACTTGAGTCGATGATTCTTTGCTCTCTTATAATTTGTAGCACACTCGTCAATTGACTAGATCATGAAAAGTCGCGTTAGTGTTTACTCGGGGTTAAAGACTTGACGGTATCGTCAACGACCTCACTCGGTGAATGCCGTGCGTGGAGTCGTTCCCTACCCATTTATCAACCATGTAGCCGTGCTGCACTAAAGGCACTTCGGTTATGCAAGCAGGGTGCAATTACCACATCGAAGCAACGATGGTGTTACTCAATGGTGGTAGTAGCAACGTAGCAGTCAATTAGCATGGTTTCAGTACCACAACGTCCTCTTCTTAAGAGCTATAGAAGTAAACATGTTCTCCAGTGCAAATGGTATTTCATGAGTTAACGATTCCACTCAGATGTACGGCAAAAAAATAGTATACGATTGTCGCTGGAGATATTTTCCTACAACCTGTAGACAAAATATCTCTTTTTTTGCTGTGCATCATGAGATATTCAATTTAATCGAGTTAGACTTGTAGATTACGCCTTTTACATCCTCAGGGATGTCTTTTATCGGTGTGATGGACTACTAACGTATAAAATCGAGCTCAATAGAACCTTCCCCAGTTGTCTAGACTCTCAACTCAAGTCTAAGGTGCACCACTCCACGTACATTCATGCTGCTGCAACCACGTCACCTTTTTGTGAGATCCTTAGCTAACTAAATCTACCTCAAAAGCCAACGACATCGGAATTGGAATAACGCAACAACCAGTAGACCTCTCCAAAGCCTGAGCCCTAATCATCGCAATCATGGCTCGATTGGGAATGGTGCTCATCGCATTACGTATATGGTGATCATATGGTCTGATTGTTGAGGCGTCACTCGCCAAGCCCTAATTTGTCGACTTTTCGTCGTGATCGTTAGTCCCTGGCTTGCTCAGACGAAATAGGTCACAATTACGGGCCCTCAATTATGACTGACTAAACTGTAAACACTACACCCTTGTATGGTACTGGCTAGCAATCGCTGGCACGGGTGCTCACTACACTGTAGGACTTTTGTGCGAAAAATTGTTACACCTTGGCACGGCAGAGGGTAACCTCACGAAGCTTAACCGAGCCAAATTTTCCATTCGCAGAATGTGCTAATGAGAAAGGAAAACGTTAATCAGCGGATATCGTCACTAGAGTCACGAGAGTTGGGTCACGAGGACTGGACCACGTGATAAGGTCTAACGGAGCCACCATTACCACAATCATCGTGTCGTTGCCGCGGCTATTGCGCTTGGATGGCTCGGTGTGGTAGGGGCGGAGTCTTAGGGGGGCGTGTCGAGCGCAAAGCGCAAGTCGCAGCACACCCAGTTGCCAAATATTGGCGTGGGCGATAACATCCTAAACACAACCAGTTTACCGGTTATAACCACTAGACCTATCTCTTTGTAATCTCCGTTATCTGTTTAGTTAAATCACTGGTTTAATCTCCGGTTTTAGTCGAAAGCCGGCTTGACAGCCGGCTTTCTCCTCCGAAAGTGGTGCGGCTCAACGTGGTATTCGGTGCAGGACTGCGAAGCCAGACTCCCATCACCTTCAACACATCGCCTTCTCTGGGCGGACCCTACTACCGATGATTGGCTTCAAACCTGACTGGCAGGTGGGTTACCGGGTGCGTAAAGGGATCCACCGAATAAACCTTGTCATCCGACCGGTGGCGCGCCGGTTATTGCCCAACTTCCGAGCCGTCCACTACGCCTACATCATCATGATGTCGCTTATCGGGCTGTGGACGATCTTTCCCTGTCACAACTTGCGGTACGTCGATGCGTTGTTCTTTATGGTGGGGGCTCTGACTCAAGGGGGGCTCAATACCGTCGATGGTAATAAGGTCTACTTGTACCAACAGCTCATGATATACCTTTTCACGACGCTCACGACCCCGATCTTCATCCACGGACTGTTATTACTCGTCCGCCTCTACTGGTTCGAACGGGAATTCGATAACATTAAGGAAAAGCTGACCCTTAACCATAAGATGCGGCGCTACCATACGTCGGAATCCAATAACCAACGGCTTAACGAGAATACCGCCCGCAACCAAGGCATTGGCCTCACTCATCTGGCGCACATGGCTCCGACGAAGCTGGAACTGCTGCCGCTGTCGTCGCTGGCGCTGCTGCTGCTGGGAACGATGGCTCCGGCTGAGGCCATCCCTCCAAAGGACCCCAGCCACGACGTCACGTTCGGCGCCCTCCCCAAACCTCTGCATCAACGTCGTCAACAACCTGACCCCGAAGACATGTATCGTCTGATTGCCATGCTCAATCTGGGCGAACACAAGCTGGACGATGAAAACAACGACCTGCCCCTTGTGGTGCGTCCTCCCAACGAAGTCGAACGCGGCGACGGACCCGCAGTCCTGCGACGGAAACTGTTTAACTTCCCCACGCTGCCGCTGGACCTCAGTTTTAGTTGGAAACGTCCTCGGCTCACCAAGCTCAGAAAGTCATTCACTAGCGATCGCAAACCGCTGGATTTACCTCGGACGGCCACCCTGACGTTCGATAACGACGACGACGACGATGATGACAATGACGAAGACGCTCTGATCGATCTGGAAGTGGTGTCGGACGACGATGACGATGGTCCGGACGGTACTCCCAGCACTGCTACCAAGCTCAATACCCGTTCGGGGCGCAATCTGAGTCTGGAACCTCACGAAGGCAATAGTGGCGATCGTGGTGCCCACCTTCGAGCCAAGGCCAAGCGCCTCTGGCGAGAAACGCTGGCGTTTATCAAGGACGAAGGCGTGGTGCCTTCCGAACTCAAGGCGGACTCCGACACCTACAATAACCCCTTGCACAAGCTGATGCTGGCAAACTACTTGCTGTGGACTCCGACGTTAGGGCGTAACTCACAGTTCATCAACTTGACCGAAGAACAAAAGGAAGAATTGGGAGGGGTCGAGTACCGTGCTACCAAAATCTTGGTGAAGATCGTCTTCACCTACTATGTGGGGTTCCATCTCATTTGCTTCTTCATGTTGCTTGGGTTCATCAACGTTCGTCACGACTACGGGGAAAAAATGAGAGAACAAGGCATTAGTCCTAACTGGTGGGCAGCGTTTACCGCTCAACTGCTGTTCAATGATTTAGGGCTTACCGTCACCGAGGACTCGATGATGACTTATCTGCACAACATCTACGTGCTTCTCGTGCTGTCGTTTTTCATTGTCATTGGTAATACTGCGTTCCCGGTGCTTTTACGCTTCATCATTTGGGTGATGAAAAAGCTTAGTAAGAAAGACGGCCAACTTGAAGAACTGTTGGGGTTCCTTTTGGACCATCCCCGGCGGTGTTTCACCCTTTTGTTCCCGCTGGGCCCTACGTGGTGGTTGTTCTTCTTTGTGGTTATCCTTAACGGGGTGGATCTCTTGTTCTTTATGGTGCTTGACCTCAATAATTCTTACTTTGAAGATACCCCCATGGGCATCCGAGTGGTCCAGGGTTTGTTCCAAGCATTTTCTACGCGGACAGCAGGGTTTTCTTGTGTTGACGTTGCTAGCTTACATCTGGCAGTACAAGTGCTGTACGTGATCATGATGTATATTTCGGTGCTTCCGGTTGCCGTGACCATTCGTCGGACCAACGTCTACGAAGAACAGCTGTTGGGGCTTTATGGACGTCAAGAACAGGTTGATCCTAACCTTGAAAACACCCCGCGTCACTACATTGGCCAGCATTTGCGTAACCAGCTTTCGTTTGACTTGTGGTTCATTTTCCTTGGTCTATTCATCATTTGTATTTGTGAAAACTCCAAGTTGGATGCTAAGGATATCCGATTCACTCCGTGGCTGGTGCTCTTTGAAGTGGTGCTGGCTTACGGTACGGTGGGGATGTCGTTGGGGTACCCTGATGTCAATACTTCGCTCACTGGGAAGTTCACCACTCTTTCAAAGCTTGTGATCATGGCGATGTTGATTCGTGGACGTCACAGAGGGCTTCCTTATACCTTGGATCGGGCCATCATGCTCCCATCGAAGCAAATGCGCCAACGGGACCAAATGCAAGAGTCCCACGAGCTTCGTCGTCAAAGCACCCTTGACCATAGCAACACCGACCGGCTGGGCCGTCTGGGAAGAATCTTACCCGATCTGAACTTCTTGACTCGTATCATCACTGGTGAGGGTCCCGTATACGGACGTCAACGTCACCAGCGCATCCCCGAGCATCGTTCTCATGACCATCGCCCCGAAGAAATCCTGTTTGTCCCTGGTCGACTGCGAGGCCATTCTGGTGGTGCTTACGATGAGGAACAACCCACCAACGGGTCCCCCGAAGACCCCCATACTTTCCACCCTGATCAATCGTCGCCTCCCGATCTGCCAGAGCAGAAACCAGCTCAAATCGCCGTGACTCCAGGCTACGCCGTCGTCAATTTGGATGATGAAGACATGCTGGTGGAACAGCTTCGTAACAAGTTGGGTAAAGACGGAGGTCGCCACGTTGTCGACATGGGGGATGATGGTAAGCTTCGATTGCACCGACCCAAGCACGGGATCCATTTACACCGTCACCGACGGGGACTGGAACATCCATCGACGCGACCGCAATCAGCCGAGCACCAAGGAGTGTCTTCGAGCGATGCCCTGGTGTTTTCCGATGATGATTAACGAAATATAGATAGAATCTCTCTAATAAAGTTTGCATGATACCACTCATCATCGCACCCTACCCAACTAACGAATCCTGTGGAACGACTAGATGGATATTTACTACCTGGTAACTGTTGTAGTAAACGCTTTGATTTAAGGTAGAACTTAAGTTCCGCCTGTTTTGGAATTTTGCTACGAACGAATGACAATAGTTTTAGTAAACGCTTGGTACTTATGTTGTAGTATGTAGATACTACAGTTATTGAGCTATGCTGTAAATTTTGATCAAATAACACTCGCTTACTCTGCACCAATATCATGGAAAAATAGATGTTGTACTCGTGAAGTCAACATGACAATGTTGTTGAAGCTACAGAACTGAAGAAGGTTTTGTCGGTGTAGATGATGGAAGATTAGTGTCAGACTTGTTGGAACTTGTCGCAGTGGTTTAAGGTTTGGTTTGAATGAGTTACTATGGGAGATACACTTCCAGAGTGAAATCAAAGAGGAAAGTATACCACAAGCACCTAGCAAGTAGCAACTATATAAGTGACCGTATCTGCTAATCCTCCTTCCCTAAAATCATGGCTTCCACTGAGCTGACTACTGAATCCGAGGGAGAAACTCCTCTTGACCTTGAACATACTTCAAACCTTGAGCCGGTTCTGGTGGAAGAAGTCATCAAAACCTTGACTGATGCAGACGAAGAACTCATGAAGTTTATCCTTGATCAAGGAGAGTTGTTAGAGAAGGAATTGCGTCGGGCCGCTGCCTGTTTCCGACTTGCGGTGATTGCTGAAGTTAATGACTGGAAAGCATCGTATCCTTCAACATCGGGAATGTCTGTGCTTTCCATCAATGCTGTAAGTCGAGTTGAATTCCACAAGCGACTCGTTCACCACCTTCGGCAGCTCCATGAGGCTCTGCAACGTCAGATGAGTGAGTTTGAAAGTCTATTGAACGAGGCGACACGCCTTGTTCGGGAGATTGATACCGAGATGACCAATCGCCTTAGTGACGACGATCAGGAACGACTTGCTCGATGCTATGGTGACTTTGATATCCTTAACCTTTGGCAAGAATCACGTGTTCGTAATCAATAACTCACCTTAATTGTTTCTTCCATATAGCTATCACTCGGCCCTAAACCGAAACTAGAGCACTCAGCCCTGAACCAAAACTGGCTTACGTTACTCTCACTTATGCCACAACTTTGGAGTACGTTAGAGTTGCAAAATCTATGCTTTATTTCACTTGAACGACTTTTAGCAGTTGAATAATTTAAGTTTTCACAAGTAAACGTCTTTTACTTATTCGGTAACGTGATCACCTCCCGCACCATCACTGACTCCTGATTGTTCGATTCCTATTATCCTCTCCTGGTACCTGCTTAGCTAGACCCTTCTTGGTTACCTCCACTTGGCCTTCGAAGGAATGCCACGTGACGAGGCTCAGTCAAACCCCCACCAAAGTCGACTCCGCCCCTGCTAAGAAAAACGTCAGTAAAAAAATAGGCGTGACTTTCCGCAAGGTCTAAACCTACAAAAAACGATGCCATCAAAGTGACAACTGAAACATGGCTAAAATTAGATGGGAAGGGGACACTCCCCCCTCCGCTAATGTGACCTGCATGCGTGCCCCGAGATGATCTTCGAGATGGTGCCGACGATGGGCCCTTGATTGCTGCGCACGCATGGCAGAAGGGGGGGCCGTTGTTCCCCGACACTCGAGGGTGGGGGAATTTCAGGGACGCGGTTACCAGGCGTTGCTACGGAGCCTCGAAGACCTTATGAACAACGAAACAGGGCCATGTCCCAACTGGGTAATAGCCGACGAGTATCAGGTGACTGATAACGTCGACGTACACGATCAGGTGACGCCGCAGACGACCCCGAGCGGGGAGGAAACACCTCCCCGTCCGGCCCTGGCTCCCCGACGGCTGTTCCGGGGGGGACCACTAA
This sequence comes from Diutina neorugosa, assembly GCA_030578555.1. Classification (NCBI taxonomy): domain Eukaryota; kingdom Fungi; phylum Ascomycota; class Pichiomycetes; order Serinales; family Debaryomycetaceae; genus Diutina; species Diutina neorugosa. The sequence goes on along the minus strand of JAJMSK010000016.1, from coordinate 62,749 downwards.
CGACAATTGCGGCGACGGGTTCCCGAGCCCCCGGGGTTAACGGCACATTTAGGGTCAGCGCCGAACCCGCGACTATCGCGGCTGGCGATGCGCGGCGCGTGGTGCCGCGCGTCGTGCGTCGACCTTGTACTGCCGACGTCATGTACACGCCCTATATGCAGTACGACATTCAGGACAAACGGGACACAAAGCCGACGAACCCGTAAGCCCCCCAAGGTACACAAACGCGTAACCGTGGTGGTAGCGAGATGATAAGGGGGAGGGAGAAAAAAGGAAGCTAGCACGGGTGAGGAGACGCGCCCCCGGGGTTTGTGTGAGAGGGACGGGTCGTGCGTGATTCACTAGGATTTCTCGGGTATAAACTTCTTTCGATATCTAAAACTGGGCCCCACTAGGCTCTTTGCTTATGGGGGGGGTAACTATACCCCGTTCGGCAGCGGAGGAGGCGCCTCGTAAGCGCTGGTTCGGCGCTCGTCGGCGCTCGCCTGCCCCAATGGCGGTTACAGCTGCCCTGAACGGGCGATGGGCCATGATCCCGGAAGTTCGGCAGTGACACAAACCGCTTCCCGAACCTAAACCCATGAGCATCCACGGGGGCGAGGAGCCGGTGTCAATTGGCGACGTACGGCGCCGGCTTGTTCCGAGGCACCGTCGACGTCAAAACTCCTACGGGAGAGAGTAGACGAACCTTAACAGTAGCTCATCGTACCCCATAGCCGTATTAGATTCTTGCATCAACTACTCGGAGCCGGGTTTAGCAGTTGACGGGTTTAATCGACACCTTAATTTGGTAAACAATAACACCGGCGCGCTCATCGCACCATTGCACCATTATTGCTTAAACTTATCGTCGTAAGGCGATAATAAGTTATTGATGGTGGGCATCTTGGTGGGGACGGCTAGGAGCTGGTCTTTGGCTGGTGGAGTGGGCTCGACGTCCATGGCGTCACTGGAGACCGGAGGGGCCGTCGGAGATGCCGCCGGGGCGGCCGCCGGGGTCAGCGCCAGCGCCAGCAGGGTCCGATTAAGCACGCCTTTAAGCCAAGGTTGCGGCGCGGCGCCGGCGCCGGGAGTAGTGGTGGTGGCGGCGGCGGTCAGTTGGGTGGGCACCGCCGGCGCCAGTAACAGTTGCGGCATCGAGAGCGCCGGCGGCGCCGGCGCCAGCGTCGGCATCGGCGCCGGGGCGCCGTTGGGCTGGATGGGAGGGATCCGGAGGTTCAGCAGTAACGCCACGAACCGCGGGTGACCGTTCTTCACCGCCATTTGGTTAAACAGTTGGTGGAAGAGCGGCGACAACGGCAGCACGAGATTTGGCGTCAACAGCGGCACCGCCAGGTGGGGCGCCAGCAGCGCTGGGGGCATCGGCAGCGGCGCCGTCAGACTCACCAGAAGCGGCAGGGAAAACGTCAGCGATTGGCCCGTGTTCTGGGAGTCATGAACGAACAGATGGGATAATTCCAACGGGCGCGGGCGGCGCTTGGGTTTGAATTGGTTCTCGGGGAGTCGGATCAGTCCCAGCGGCGGCGGTTGCAGTTCCAGCGAGTCCAGCAGCAGCGTAGGCGACGTGGTGGTGATGGTGGGCGCCGACGCCGAGTTGGGAAGTGGTGGCATCCCCGGATGACCTCCGTTGGCAGTGGCGCTGGCGGCGCCACTAGCGGCGCCGGGGGCGCCGCCGGTAGCAGTGACGGGAGCGCCGGGAGCGCCGGGAGTATTGGCGGCGGCGGCGCTAGCGTAGTACGGAGACGGTTGCGAGTAAGCGTAGCCATAGGGCGCTTGGTAATAGGGCAGTTGAGCCAGAGGCAGCATCATATGGGTCATTCCGTACTGCGCCGGGGGCGGCGGCGGTAGCGGCGCCGTCTGGTAGCCGTAGCCAAACACGGGGTTTGTCGGCGTCGTCAGCGCCGGCGCCGGCGCCGTCGTGCACTTCAGCCCCTCCTTTTGGAGGAAGGTTTCGTAGGCATGGACCGTCTGTTTGTGCTGGCGCAAGTTATCCAACCGACTGAAGTTTTTCAGGCAATAAGGGCAGGTGAACGGTCGTTCGCCGGTGTGTTTGCGTTTGTGACGAGCCAAGTGTTCCAGACGAGTGAACAGCATGTTACACCCAGGGAACCCGGTGCACTGAAACACGCGGCCCTTGGTGGGGCGCTTTTTCAGCAGTTTCAGGTCGACGTCGGCGTAGGGCTCGTTGATCAGAGTCATGCCGCGATTAAGGACGAATCAAATAAAAACAACCGTCAAAGGACAACGGAAAGACAGAAAGACAACGGAAAGACAACGGAAAGGGACAACAATAATCGAGTAGCTGTTGCTGTGTCGTTGTGTTGTTGTGTTGTTGTGTCGCTTGCTGTCGCTGCTCTGTAAACTTCTCTGGACCTGGGTGGTGTTGGTGGACGAAGCGTCGGAGGAGGAAGGGGAAAAAGGTGGTGGGAAGTCCCGTCCGAGGAGACACTGAGAACCGGAGGGGGCGACGAGGTTTGGGATGTGAAACAGGGGACAACGCCGGCACTGGAAACCGGAGGTGGTGTAACAAGGGTGAAACGGCACGTAAAACACTAAAGTGGGCGTGCGGTACCTTAAAACCAAGGGGGCGGGCGAAAAAAGGTCACTGGCGAGGTTAGGTTGGCGTGCAGGCGTGGGTGTCGATGCGACGCCCCAGCTCGACGCCGCCCTTGGCGTTTGCCGGAGGTGGGTGCCGCCAAGGGAGGAGGAGAACGCGCGCCCGGGCTGCGTAACCCGAACACCCAGAAAAAAAAGGGCCCCCATGGTGCAGAAATAATATTCCACGATTATTATTTCGACACCTGGCGCCGCGGGGAGCCGGGTCGCCGCTGGCGCCTCTAGGACATGGCGGCGTCATCCCCTCCCCCACCCATGACTAGGCTACGTAACGTTGTTACCATCAGTTTTTGTTTAAATCATGGCCTTGGTTTGGTGAGAGGGTTTATCTGGTCGGGGGGTGCTCCCGGGAGATGCCGGAGGCGCGATGGTGTCAGGGACGGTCCCGTTTCCGAGCGTGGGTTCCCCTTAGGTGCCTCGACCCTTACCTCAGGGACCACTCCGGTTCACCTGGTTACACGGTAGACACTGTGACGGAGAAAGTGGCACATGTCGAGTCACGCCACTCGACGTCAATCCCGACAAGGTTATCACATATTTGTCATCGTCATTAGCGTCATCGTTAGCAACTAGGACACGATACTACACAACGACTAATAAAACGACTAATACATCAAATCATGCAACGACTAACACAACAACCTATTATTAACTCTATTACTAATGGTAGTCTTGCTTGGTTTACGATAACTACGTCAAGTCTACGTTAACATCACTATCGTGCTGTTAACGTGGTCGTTATCGTGCTGTTAACGTGTTCGTTATCGTGTCGTCAAGTGCCACTTAGGGTGCACCTCGAAGTGAGATACTATCCCCTGAGGGGGGTCTCCCTAAGGGTAATAACGCCGAACCCCACTGTGGGAATTGTTGGTGGAGCTAAAATTAACTCTGGCTCTCCCGGAAAGGGTTTGGTGCTCTTTTGATGGAACTGGCGGTATCTCCGGTACGGGTTTGGTTTGGTGCTAGTCTCGCCCTCCGTCTTGAGGCCCATGACGTCATCGCAACCTCCTTACGAGCCTAACCTAGCCTAATTAAACTAACCCGTTCCACTTGCTGTTTCAAACCTGGTACTGTCAAAACCATAGTACTGTCAAAACCACGGTTAGCACCGTGGTTTGTCCCGTGGTTTGTCCCGTGGTTTGTGGTTCTCGGTGATAACGGAACTGAGGCGGTTTGTCTCTTTGGCCTTTCCCCTAATGCGGTAACCCTCCGGCAAACCCTGTGGGGTAACAAGCTTCTTCGGTAAGGCACCAACCGGGGAATGATCCCTCCAACCCCACCATGGTAGTCGGTGACACAATCTTAACCCGTCGTCCGTGTCAAGCGTCCTTCGCTCGACTTTCCCTAAACGGACACAACCCCATAGACTACCATATAGAGCTGAGTCAAGTGATTGCTTTTGCCTAAGCCTCCCAAGTTCACAAAGACACGGCTTTTCGTGGGTCGAAACCCTTGAGTCCAGCCCCAGAGTCTTTTTCCGTTCCCGATTAACCGTTACCTTTCAATCATGATTTATCCGATGACATACCAGTCTCCAAACCTCTCCAAACCTCTGCAAACCTCTCCAAACCCTAAACCGTTCCCGAAACACGAGCCTAAACAGAAACCATCGATGAGGAGATTGGTCTGTCGCTTGGCGCCGCCTTTACGAGAAACGGACGCGCCTTCGAAGAGTCACCGATAGAGAACGGCAGACGTGCATGGGTAACAATGGCTTTCGTACTGTCTACCAATACGGCAATAGGCGCAACTCCTCGATTGGGTTAAATCCGGGGGCCTGGAGCCGTAGATGGTGGGGCATCACCTCCACCCGAAAACGGCACTATTCGTTTCTACCTGCCACCACTCAAAGCCCTACCACCACTCAAAGCCCAAAGTCATGCCTAAGCCAGAGTCATGCTTAAGCCCAGAATCATGCCTAGTTACCAACGGGGCTTTTACTCTGAATAATATCGTTAACTAGTAATATCGTTAACTAGTAATATCGTCAAATAGTGTCGTTTGTACGTCGGGTCGACTACCGTATTCAGTAGTGTTCATCACGTATCGTTCTCAGCGTCATCACCACGCTCTAGAAGTGATTATGTTCGATTGTGGCTAGCTTTGATTGTGGCTAGGTTCGATTATGGAAATAATTTTTCACTCCTAGCTGGCATTGTTAACTACTGTAAACGTCTAGTCTTTCCGCTTTCGATTACTAACTTACAATTTATTCACCATGTCCTTTGGGGAGTGTCATAATAGATAGCTCCACATCTACAAAGCCTCTCTGATCATGAGTGATGCTATCAAATCATGATCAAATCCAAAATGGCTTAATCGGGTCTCATCGCACTCCGATGTCGTCATTGGTTTCTCATCGCACTTCTCAGATCTCATCGGTGATGCCTCCTAAAGTCGCTAGCCTCTGTGAGCTCTGTCATGGGCGAAAGGCGGTGATGAAACGTCCCAAGAACTCGCAAAAGCTTTGCAAACCGTGCTTCTACCTCGTGTTCGAGACGGAAATCCATAATACCATCACCCTGGCCCAACTCTTCCGACATGGTGATCGCGTCGCCATCGGAGCTCTGGGAGGTAAGGACTCCACCGTGCTTGCTCTGGTGCTCAAAACACTTAATGAACGCTACCAATATGGCCTTGACCTCGTGCTTTTGTCGATCGACGAAGGTATCGTCGGCTACCGGGATGATTCCCTCGCTACCGTGAAAAGAAACCAACAACAATACCAAATGGACCTCGAAATCCTCCTGTATAAAGAGTTGTATGATTGGACCATGGACGAAATCGTAGCTTGTGCTGGGATTCGCTCCAGCTGCACTTATTGTGGGGTCCTTCGTCGTCAAGCTCTCGATCGAGGAGCCCAGAAATTGGGGATTAGCCACGTTGTCACCGGCCACAACGCCGATGATATCGCTGAAACCGTACTCATGAACTTGTTACGAGGAGATACCGCTCGTCTCGAACGCCTGACGGCAGTGATGACGACATCCGAAGGTAGTCCCGTCAAGCGGTCGAAACCGTTCAAATACACCTACCAAAAGGAGATCGTCCTCTACGCCCATTACAAAAAGCTCGACTACTTCTCCACCGAGTGCTCGTACGCCCCGGAGGCGTTCCGGGGCACCGCTCGCGAGTTACTCAAACAACTCGAACTGATCCGGCCCCTGTGTATCGTCGATATCATCTATCTGGGCGAGCATTTGGCCTTAAAGGAAAAGAAGAAACGTACCACTCAGCGGACAAAGAACTTGAAGAAGGTTGAGGAGACAGAAGTGGAAATCACCACTAGTAAAGGTGGTAATCGTTGTGGTCAATGTGGCTACATTTCGTTCAATGAGATCTGCCAGGCGTGTGTGCTTTTGAAAGGGTTGGAACGGGCTAAGGTACAGATCGATGGTGACCAGCTGACAGTAGGGGCCGCTCGTCTCGGTAAAGAACTTGAACAATTGACATTCTGATGAAGATGTCAATGAAGTCATACAAACGAAAGAGCATCCAGTATTGTCCGCATCAGGATTCGGGCAATATCATCAAACTGGAATCAATATCATTAGACTGGAATCATCGGCTAAAGGACTAAATCACCAGGTAAGTACCCATCAGGTAAAGGACCCATATCATCAGGTAAAGGACTGGATCATCAATTGGAAGGAACATCAGTACAGAGACATAGCTTTACCAGCCTTGTTCCAATAGTTAGCTGTAATGAATTAGATACAATGAATTATCATTACAAATCAAACCAATTTGTACTCTTGAGATGATCTTTTTATATTGAGTTAGAATAAAGATACAACGTTACCTTCACATTTACGAGATTATAATGCTATACTGTTATTCTTTTGCTATACTTGTCTACGATCTTCTAAATACGTGCGACGCCAGGGCTTGGTGAGAGGGGAACACAAGCGTCTCGGCAATCACGGTGTTGGCACGACGAGAACACCCAAACACGATGATCTCGGCGATATCTTCCGCCGTCAACGGAGTAGTACCATCATAAGTCTTTTCGGCGGCGTCAGCATCACCGTGGAACCGCACAAGCGAAAACTCGGTCTTGACGGCACCAGGACACACTTCCATCACTCTGATGCCAGTGTTGATCAATTCCTTCCGTAATGAATGGGAAAAGAAGTTGACAGCAGCCTTGGAGGCACAGTACACCGCCCCACCCGGGTAGGGGTCCTTGCCAGCCACCGATCCCAAGTTAACAATATCCCCGGCATTCTTCTGCTTGAAGTGAGGCAACACCGCTTGCGTCATGTTGATGAGCCCCAACACGTTGGTATCCATCATCCCCTTCATGTCGTCGTCGCTGATTTCCCCTACGGCCAGTCGTCCAAGCGCCTTGCCAGCATTATTGATAAGGATATCGATATCGGCAAAATCCTTCGGAAGTCCCAGCAAAAACGGACCAATTTGCTCCTTCTTGGTCACATCCAACTTCAGAGTGTGGATCTTCAACGAGGGAAACTCCTTAAGCAATTGGGACAGCACTTGTTGGAGCTTTTCTTCCCGTCTGGCAGCGAGGACAAGGCGAACGTTACCATTAGCAGCACGAGCAAATTCCTGAGCGGTGGCTTCTCCGATCCCCGAGGATGCTCCCGTGATGAGGATGATCTTATTTGCCAATCTTTCGGCGGCTTTTCTTCCAAACAGCATTGGTAAGGATTAGAGTGGAGATAAGTGTGGAGAAGTATGGAGACTTCCGCGGGTGTCCCGGCTTAGGTAAGCGTACTGCACAGCTACGCTCAGCTTACACTCAGCCCTTCACCGACTGATTTAACTCTAACTTAACTCTGCCTTCACTTAACTGTCTACTCCACCACTAGTTTAACTTATACTTTGAACTAATAATTTTTTTTCATTAGTTCGATTGTTTTATCAAGTTTAGGCAAAATGTTCCAATTGAGTAACTACTCTTTGAGTTTGTCATTTCAAGTATATTCCGTCTATAGATCCAAGTATAGAAGAGTGAACATCAAACTCGTTGCGTTGCCATCTCACTCAGTTCAGTTACAACTCACTCAGTTCAGTTACAATTCACTCAGTCCACAACTCACTCAGTTCAATTACAACTCACTTAGTACGTTTAGGTTCTGGTGACTAAAAACGATAGCGAACCCTACAACTCTTCACGGTGTAAATGTTTATCTATTCCATCAAATGGTTCTTCTAAATCTTGGAATCATCACGGTACAAGTGCAGGGCCGACGCCTGGTTGGTGGAAAACACGAGAGTTTCCGCCACCACAGTGTTTTCCTTACGAGTAACGCCAAACACAATGATTTCGGCAATGTCTTCCGCTACCAATGGCTCGGTACCAGCGTAGACCGCCTTAGCCTTTTCCTTATCCCCCTTGAATCTGACATTGGAAAAGTCGGTCTCAACGTTACCTGGGTCCACTTCCAACACTCTGATCTTAGTGCTGATCAATTCCTTACGCAACACGTGAGAAAACGACTTCACCGCAGCCTTAGTGGGACAGTAGATCCCACCACCAGGGTAAGGGTCACGTCCAGCAATCGAGCCAAGGTTGACGATCGTCCCCAGGTTCCGTTTCTTCATTTGGGGAATGATGGCATTGGTGAGAGTAATGAGCCCCAATACGTTGGTTTGGAACATCCCTTCGATATCTTCGGGCAAAATTTCACCAATGGGGTCACGGCCAAGCGCCTTACCCGCATTATTAACCAAGACATCCACTTGAGCAAACTCTTGGGGTAAGTTATCCAAAAACGGTTGGATGGTGTCCAACTTCAGGATATCAAACTGGACGTTGTGGATCTTGATTCCAGAGTATTGCTTTTGGAGATCAGCAGCAATTTCCTGTAATTTTTCAAGTCTCCGAGCGGTAAGGATAAGCTTAATGTTACCGTTGCTAACATCAGCAAACTCGCGAGCAGTGGCCTCGCCAATTCCGGCCAGGGCTCCGGTGATCAAGATGGTCTTGCCAGCAATCCGTTCAGCAGCAGCTTTCCCGTACGACATGGTTCAATGGGATGGGAGAGGTGTTAATCGTTGACTTTAAGTGTATCCGGGGGATTAGCGTGCGGCGCGGGGGCTAGTTGGGGTCGTCGTGCGCCTACCAATTACCCCACTGTGGCACTATTTTTCTACAACGTTGTATCGATACCATCGTAACTAGTAAGATATGTAGACGACGCTATCGATGGTCGAGGATGGGACAAAAGAATGATGGCGGCAACTTCTTCAACCCAAGAGACTTCAACGTCATAGTGGGGGCGCCCATGGCTTGCATCATCATCTCGGAACAGGTGATCTCCAAATGTTGGAGTTGAGAAGGATCCTCGAATTTGAGCCACAAGTCGGGGGTAGCGCAGTCAACTATCGTTAATGTCTTCACCGTTTTCGGGATGATGAGAGGTGTTTGTTGGGAACAACTCATTCTAAAGCCCCGGATGAGGAGCCGTTGCAATTGAGTACACTCGACAAAGGCATCGGGACGTAAGACATTGTTGAAGAAATGAGCGGGATAACAGGTAAGCGCTTCGACCTCCCGGATAAGATAAGGGTCCAAACAAGAAGTTCGTAAGTCTCGACAGACGACATCGAACACGGCCTCGACGCCATTAACGATCATCACGTCAGCCTCAATCGAAAGTTCGTTACGAATATAACACCCGTTGATATTGACGATAGCGGCTTCGGCATAGACGTTTTCCACGTTGACATCCTCTAACGTCAACAGCTCCATACGGTGGCCAAAGTGCAACGGGTCGCGTAAGTCACTTTGAATGCATTTAAAAGCAGACAACGTCAGTAGATTGTTGAACTCATTCTTCGACCGTCTATTCACCACAGCCTTGTTCAAGTTAGGGGCGTCGATATTCACCTCACCTTTCACATTTCCAAATTCCAAAAGTCTAAGCTGAGGACACACAAGCGTTACATTTTGAGCACAAGACACATAGACGTCACGTAAATTGGACGAATCAATCGTCACGTCGAGCATTTTGCGGTTGATTTCAACGTAAAACACTTTGATTTGTGGGGGGATGCCTTCGACGGAAAACGTGGTCGAAGCGTGGAGTTTTTCCAACGTAAGTGGCATGGGGAAGTCTTGCGTTATCGGCTGCTTGAGGATCACTCGAAGACTCCGAAGCAGGGTAAATGGCTCAAAGTTCAGCAAGGAATAGTCAGCAATGTTCAATTCAGTTAAGTTTGCCATCTGGGGTTGGGTAAAGAGAACCGAAACATCGGTACCTCGAGGATGAAGTTCCAATTGCTGAGCAATTGCTACGTTTTCAAGTTTGGGACACTCCGCTCCTTGAAACGACACCCGCGGACCCATTCTAGTAATGGCAATCTGCTTTAAGTTAGGCAAGCTATCTTGATTGGGGATGCCACAACCTTCAACCTTCTCCATTTGTTGCCAGGGAAGAGTAGACGGATAGTCAATCGAAGCAGTAGTAAGTTTAGGTAAACCTTGAGTTTTCACTGGCCATTGTAGGGGAAGCCTAATCTCAACAATCGATCGCGGTAATTCAACATTATCGGGTTGGTAGGAGCCAGTTTCGGCGTGCATATCATCAGATTCAATCGTTAAATCATGGAGCTTGTTCATATTCTTCAAAGACGCAAGATTGGACATATGACAATTGATCATCGACAACAGGTGTATACTCTTAGGAAGGTTAGTAACATCGATAGTCACCGACGTAAGCTTAAGGGTTTTGATGGGGTGGTTGACGAATTTGAGGTCTTGACGTAAGGGAGAGAATTCTCCTTCAATTTCCACTTGAAGCAGCTTCACCTTGGCTTTATTGAGTTGATTAGCAGTAAGACGCCAATTGCCAATTGTCGCTTTAGCAATAACATCACACGGTGGGAGTTTAGTAAGTAATGACACCTTAACCTCTTCCAAGCTCTTATCCAAGGCATCCACGGTTACAGTGACAGAACAGGAATTGAGATAATCGGCAGCTGGATCAGCACATGGTCGAGGAGCGAAAGCCACATACGCTCGACACACCAGGGGTATATCAAGCAACGAGTAGACGTCTCGTTGGATTTCCACAGGGAGACTTTCGAAGGTGATCTTAGTACTCATTGGTCATCAATTCGTTAAGTAAATGAGTCTACGATTTTATCTTTGGGATGCGAACCGATGGTGCGTGTTTAGAGATGATCCGTTTATGGTAAATTTAGCCACATGATGGCAATAACGGTTAACATGGATCAATTGAACGAATAATGACTCGGCATATATCTTAATAATTAACTGAATGATTTCGAGATCCAATTGTTGAATGTTTTGGATATGGTTTAAACAATTAACTTACCACTTCAGAAACTAAACGTAAACAACATGATCTCTTCGTGTATGTAAATTGCGTAACTATGAAGAACTCAAATGCTAGTGTGTTCATGTTAGACGTTGTGAAATATACGAAAATTTTGAAATATGTTATAAAATGTGATGATCTCATGATTACATGAAGGGTTCAAGCCACAAAAACCCTTACGTCTGTACCATGGAGCATCTGGTTATTCGATTCGACTGCTCATCGGCTCAACATGCCGTAATGCGATGAACAACGCGATTTAGCAGCCACATCCATTTACATGCTCTCACATGGTGCAAGTGCAACTTTAACCCTTTCTGCCTAGCAGGGTGTGACTGTGTAATGTTGTGATTAGAGCTAGGGTTGAATGTTGTTTGCTTGTAGCGTCATCGTGGACGAATGTTGACTGCTCGTAGCATTCCTCATAGCTCGCGTAATTGCACATTCGAAGCGATCTGCTCTGTGTATTCCCTCACATTAAAATCCTAGACCTGACATTTCATAATGATAGTCAGCTTTGTCACGAGGTCAGTTTGACCAGAAGTCTACAACGATGTGGTAAGCTAAACGTAGTTTTGAATGGTTCGATAGAGCTCTGGTTGTCGTTTTCGTAGTTAGTGGTTGTTTGTCACGTGACCTCTCATCCAAAAACTATGATAACTAATAGCGAGATGATGGTGAGAGATTAGTATCGCTAATGCCCAATAAATAACTAAAGATGATGACTTGGATTTTCGCTGGGTTTCCGTAACTTTCTTTGGGTCCTGTCGCTGACGATATCGCTGACGATATCGTCGATGGGTGACGTTAGGGTTTCACCCCTAGTCACGTGCATACCCACAAGCGCGCACCACTGGCATCCCCCCGGCAAAAGTGAAAAACTCTTTCATTACCAACCCACCTTTCACCACTTATCGAAAATGATGCACGAATATGCCGTGATTGGGAGACGGCTCCCCACCGAATCTGAACCTGAGCCCAAGCTCTACCGTTTGCGCATCTTCGCCAAGAACCCCACCGTCGCCAGATCTCGTTACTGGTACTTCATGAGACAGTTGCACAAGGTGAAGCCCGCTTCGGGGGAAATCGTGTCGTTGAACGAAATCTCGGAAGACAAGCCCACCAAGGTCAAGACCTTCGGTATCTGGATTAGATACGACTCGAGATCGGGTACCCACAACATGTACAAGGAATACCGTGACGTCACCAGAGCCGGCGCCGTCGCCACCATGTACCAAGACTTGGCCGCTCGTCACCGTGCCAGATTTAGATCGATCCACATCTTGAAGGTGGTGGAAATTGAAAACGTCGAAGACATCAAGAGACAATACGTCAAGCAATTGGTGTCCAAGGACCTCAAGTTCCCCTTGCCTCACAGAGTCGTCAAGTCGAAGAACTTGTACGCCTACAAGACCCCCTCGACCTTCTACTAAGCTTGGTGTATATTAATGAAAAGTAATAGAAAGGGAATATAAGGAAGCTAGTATCCAGAATACACTGTAGAAAGACCACATACACTAAATACACCACCATTCTAGATTCTCCTCATAACGTCTATCTTCACCTAGCTCATCATTTTGATTGTGATGTTTGAATAACCGATGAGGTACTCTAACAAACTTAATGTCGTGAAAATATCAAATCGAAAACTCCATGGTAAGACTACGGTTCTTTAAAACAATAGATCGATCACAACCATTACCAAACTCCTATATTGGTGCTAAACATACATCCTCCGCTTCAGTAGTTATCGTCGCACTAAGTCTCCCGAACCTCCTTGCTCCATTGTCACCCCTAACTCCCGGTTAATCCCACGCCCCGACATCAATTTCATGTCCCAAGTACCTGATTACTACTATAACGACGATCCCAAGTCGTTTGGATACTCCACTGCTCGCTCCAGATGGCCCAAGATCCTCACTCAAGCCATTGACGATGCTCAAACTTTAGTACCTACCAACGTCAGATCACAATTTATCGAGGGTCTTCAACTGATTCTCGATCAAATCAATAACGATGATAAAGTGGTTCCCTTCACTGATGCTGAAATCGAGGCTAACCCGCTGCTTAAGACGTATAACCACTCGCTTGCCGAGCTTAATCGTCACCGGCAATTAACCTGGCAAACTGGACCTTGGCTTTATTTGGAGTGTCATTTGTACGAGATGATTGAGGCAATCAACCTCAGATTGGACGCTCACGTCGATATCTTCAGCCATCTTAAGGATGCTACGTTCAAACAACTGGCAGCCGGAGTCGCTGAGCTTGCCAAACACGTCAACCATCTCGACACCGCCCAGCTTGACGACGATGCCCTTGGCCTTGTATTCCGTGAGTTTATCGACATTTCTCTCTGGGGAAATGCTACTGACTTATCGCTCTTAGCAGGAGGAGTCACCGTCGACGAAATTAAGCTGCTTCAAGGTAAAGAAGTGCGGAAAAAGAACGAGCAAAACATCTTGGTCAATGATATTGACCAGGTATGGCAACAATTGCGGTCGAAGCCTTCGGGGAGAATCGATATTGTCCTCGATAACTCTGGATTTGAGTTGTTGGCAGACTTATGCCTTACCGTGTGCTTATTGAAGAGTAAGATTGCCAAGGAAGTCCACATCCACTGTAAGGAGATTCCGTGGTTCGTGTCGGATACCATGCCTAAAGATGTCGACCTGTTATTGCACCAATTGGATGACGCTGACTTCTTCCCTAAAGACCCCGAATTGGTCACGCTCAAGCAAACCCTTCAGCAGTACCTCGATTGTGGAAAACTTAAAGTGGACCACCACCCGTTCTGGACGCTTGACCTCAACTTTTGGCACATTCCCGAAGCCAACGATTTATACCAAGATTTGCTCGAGTCGAACCTCATTATCTTTAAGGGCGATTTGAACTACCGCAAGTTGACGGGCGATCGCAAGTGGGACCCCACCACTCCCTTCACCACTGCCATTCAACAATTGGCATCGTCAAAGCTCCCCATTGTCACTCTCAGAACGTGTAAAGCTGATGTTGTGGTGGGGTTAGCTCCTGGTCAATGGGAAGAAATTGCTCAAAAGTATAGTGATATGGGTCAAGATGGTCAATTCTGGGTGGCTCTGGGTAAATGGGCCGTGATTGAGTTCAGCTCGGGACAAAAATAGACTTTGAAGATGAAATAGATGCTTAAGGAAATATAACAATAAGGTAAACGAGGACACAGCTTCTAACTACCTTCTAAGATATCATCATGATAAATAAAGCTTAATGCTGATAGACATGTCTAGTAGTGATAAAAATGTATGGATCTGAAGCTATAGGGAGAGTGCTACCTTTTGATGATTTCTTTGTTTTATTACGTTATATCATGACTTTTTTGGGGTATCTACTGATCGCTGGCCTTTCTTGAGTTACAGGCGACGATCTTGAACTTATCCACCATAATTTCGTTATCACCCGAGCCTTCGCCCAGCGAGTCCGTCATTTTGATGATCACTTTCTTGATGATGAACGTCCACACATCGTCACAGAACCGGTAGGTATCCAAGTTTCCTTTGAACGTGAGTCTCAGCTTAGCAATGCCGGCATCTTGCTTCAACTGTTCGGAGATGATGCGGTCGAAGTTCTGGAGAATGCGGATAGCCAACTGGGGCTGGATCTTCTCATCACTGATGAGGGTGTCGAGAGCATCGGTCAACGTCGAGCCAATGGTCAGCCGCCGGTAGAGCTCGTAGTAGGATGTTGTCGACATGGCTTCCCTTTGGTAGTCGTCACGGAAAAAACTATTTATAAGGTCACGTGCATTGCCCCCCAAAGTTAAGGAAGTTGATGATAAATAGTCAATTCTCCAGCAATGTGATTCAAAAAAGGTTATGTTTATTCTGATTATAGGTAAATTGGGTCAATTGGATGGTTGAGACTATGATTAGATGGTGTTTCCTCATTAAAGTTAGAGGCACATTCCGTATACTCCGTGCGTACCGACGAGGTTATGTCCAACTCCACTCTATCAATCCATTAAATAATAACCACTCCAAAGGATACTGTCTTCTTTTTAATAAACACTAAGATCTCCATTTACTTGTTTATGTACCCGTCAATGTAATTCCTTTTTTGTCATAACTTCTCGCACCCGATCACTCCTCACTATGGCTGAAGACCTTTCCAATCTTACCGTCAGTGAACGGTTTACTCGGGATACACGAGTATACCGTGACCTTGTGGACCATCCTAGTGGTCGTCAGGATACTCCCGAAGCACAAAAACGGTTGTGGGACTTGTATCAAGAGTTTGCTCTTGTGGGACGGATCATCGACAGTCTCCACCTATTCAGTGATAACGAGCTGATTGATGAAGTGAGCACCTCGTATCTTCCTTTCCTTAACTGTCCCTATTATGGAGCCCGAGTCGCTAGTCAATTGATGGTGGATTTAGCCACGGGCACCGATATTAATGTTGCTCATAAATCGGCTGCGCTTGGTGCTGCCAAACGGCTCTACGTGAGGTTTCTTATCGAATGTCTGAACTATCATTTGCTTAACCAAGACCAGCAGAAACTCATTGATTCGTTTAAACATCTGTACGACCCGCTGGTGGCAGAATTGGCAGGGCAAACAAACCCAATGGCGCGACGCCAGCAGAAGATCGACAGCTACAAACAAACTCGGGAACTCGAGTCCAAACTCAAGATACTCGATGATTACTACCAACCTAACGATGATGACTCGTTCGGTAAGCTCGACGAACTGGTGGTGCGGCAAGTGTTCTTGGACCAGATCCAATACCATATCCTCACGACATTTGCCAACTTGGAGCTGGTGGCGATGGAACTAGAAGTGCTTGGTAACATCCCCGACCAGCCAGTTCCCCCACCACTGCTGCAGCAACAACAACAACAATCATCGGTTCCCGAAGATCCCACTGGGTACACGCCACGAGTCGAATCCATCAGCCATAATGCCACCCCCGGAGACCTTGTTTCTCGCCAAGGGAAGATCCTTCGACCATTCACGATCACTCTGGACCGTAACCAACTCAAGTCAAAGGTATTTGGTACGGGACAAGTGCTTCCACTGATGACGGTGGAAGAATACTTGGACTGGGAACTCAAGAACGGGAAGATGGCAGTCGAAGACCCCAACGGCTTGAAACAGGACGTCGATAGCGACGAGTACGATCTGGATGAACAACGAGAAAAACGGGAATGGGACGACTGGAAAGATGCCAACCCTAAAGGTGCGGGAAACATCAAGGGCAACATCGGTTAACTTGGTAATTTGTATGTGTGTATTAAGACATCGTCATCGTAAATCAGCTTTATTATTGTGCCATGCGTTTATAAGCAGCAATCTTGCCTCCCTCCCGGGCGTTCTCCTTAAGATCGTGTCGTAGCTTGAGCAATGGTCGCACCTCAGTACATAGCCGTTCAAGCACCGGCAGCATCTTCGCCTCGAGGTTGCGGACCCGACGCTCCAAGGCATTGAGAACCTCCTGGTTCCCCTTGGATAACTTCGTTCCTCGATTCTCCAAGTACAGCACAAACGCAAGGTAACGGTAGAGGATACTTTCGTAGACGACGAACCATGAGTACGCATTGACGAGTCCTTCGTCGCCGTCTTCCTCCTCAATCTTCTGGAGCCTCAGAATGAACAGCGCATACGTAGCCACAAGCTCGTTGCGTCGGTTGGTGTACGCCTCTCGCCGGATGCTTCGTCTTCCACTCATGGTAAGCTTACAACTGTTGGATGTGGTAGTGAATGTCGAGTGGATAGCGGGGTGACAACCGTGCGGCGCGAAGCGCGCACCGAAAAACAAAAATCTTACACAGTGTGTGGACGGTAAGGAAAAAGGCGATGGAGAATTCAAGGTTAGCGGAGGAGTGAGGATTACCAGAAGGGGGGGATGCTGCTCTCAGACTGACATGCAAATCGAATTGTTTTTAAGTATCACCGGTGACCCTCCACTTAAAACGAAAGGTATAGTCGTCATCACCGAAGGAGCGATCGATCAAGAAACCACCCGCGACCTCGGGACGGAGCGCGCCTGCGTTCGATTCCCGAGGCTGAGGGCCATTCTACGAGAGGAGGAAGCGTGTGTCGTTGTCAGGAACCACGGCCGGTCAAGGCCTAATTTATCATCACAAGCGGAGATTAACAGTCCCCGCCACAGTAGACCGTCGTGAAAAGTGTGGTGTGATCATCATAAACGACAATCCGCTCCCCCGTCGCCCGACTCACACCGGTGGCGTTTAACCCCACAGGTGTGATTTCCGACGACGGGTTTGTCAACGTCCCAATACACGTGGGAGCCATTTTTTGGGTACGGATCAGAATTGACGGTGTCTTCTGCGTTAACCTCAGACATATGCTTGTCGTTTAATGTCAATCTCATCATGTCACCGATGGCCCGCGTGGATCGAAAAATTGCCAAACCTGAAGGGGATGGTGGAAGTGAATCCATAAAGTCTGTAATGTTAGTCATATCAGTAAAGCATGAATGGTTATTGAAAAAAAAGTCTCTTCAGCGGGAATCCCGAATCAGACTCGTCATCTAGAAATATCATCATTTAGACATACCTCTAATTGTCGTTAGTACTCAGTCGCGGATGGGTTTCTGAGGCCCTCCATAAATGCAGTGTCACTCATCCAGGTCAGTGCCCAGTGCAATGGTTCCTCCTCGTACTTACTACTGCCAGTACCGTGGTGTGCTCGACCCACCCTCCACTCTCATACCGAGGTAAACTCAGGAGCGTATGTGCAAAAACTTATCAATCATGTAGATTCAGCCAGTAATTCCAGCTTTGTTTTTGTTAAGTCATCATAATCTCCCCGGTATAGAACGTGGTTGGTGACCCAAGAACACTCCCCCATTTTCACCTGTCGATGAATAAAAAGTTCCTTCATTTGTTAGTTTATGTCAGGGCATTTGCTAACATTTCTAACCATTCCGCAGTCATAGACTCTAGTTTGTAAAAGGTTGTTGTTTTGTCATCATCAAACTTACTGGTATCGAAGGGTATAAGGGAGGGAATTTTTTTCTTCGTTATAAGGTGCGATGAGCCAGCCCTGGTGGTTGTGTGCAGGTACGGTAGGGTAACTATCGTCAATTTTATCTAGGGTACAACGCGATCACGACCGACTAGGACGTAGCCATGATCCGACACTACGACTCAGCCCTTTACCGACACTACGACTTAGCCCTTCAACACTGCCTTACCTTGACACTCCCTTTACACTTTACCTCACTCTTAACTCCATTCTCCATACCTTACCATTTATACTAAAAACATTCAAATTAACTAATAGACATTTGTAGCAGTTATCAATTTTTATTGAATGTGATCATCTAAGGTTGTTGCTAGAATAATTTGTATTATAATTGTAAAGTTGTAAGTGAAGTCAACAGTAGTAGTAGTGGGCAATTAAGTGGAGTTAAGCTAAAGTGAAGCCAAGGTAAATAAGCAAGTTTCGGTGAAGGGCTGAGTGCTATAGTCGGAGTGATTGAATTATCATTACTTATACTGAGGTGGCGGAGGGGGCATAAACATGGGGAACGGCATAAACGGCATATTATTCATCAGATAGTCGTCACCTTTAGCTCGTTTGTTGTCGGGGTCATCATTGTCATTGTCGTCGTCCCGCTCGCGTTTGCGACTAGCAGGATCAGCAATATTGAGTTCTTTCTGTTTCTCTTCCATGTAGTGGTTGAGTTCGGCTTCCAAGTCGGGTGCCGGGACCAATGAATCGATGAAAATGTCTTCGGCACCACAATTGGGACATGTAAAGTCGTTTTCAATGAGGGTTTGTTCTAAATCGGGTTGGTGATAGTAGATGTTCTTGAGTTTCTTCACTTTATCGGGGGTAGGGCAGCAGGGAGTGGTGACGATGGGACTCCGTAAAAGGGTCGGCTCCAGATGGAGGGGGTCGAGAAACTGTAATCGGTTATCTTGCTGAATACAAGCGATGATTTTGTTATCAAACTCTTGTTTTTGTTTGGCGGCGGCGTTTTGTTGTTTCTCTTGGTAAGTTTTCCAAGTTTTCGAGTCGGCAACGGCAATGGCGTAGTCACCATCCTCGGTAACCAAAATGGCGTTCCCGTCCTTATCGAACAACTCACCATTTTCGTTTTTGGTAAGGTTATCCTCGTTAAAGTCATCTTTATTGATAGTTCGAAGCAATGACTTGGGGATACCCGTAGTCCGTAAGATCTTCTTATTCTCAAAGTTAGGATCGGCAATCAGGGGACAATTCTTCATCCAGTGATCCTTTTTACCACATCGGTAACAGATATACCCCGGAGGAGGGATATCGTCCTTACGAGCCCCTCCTGCTGCCGCGTTGCCAGCAGCAGCGTGACTGTAATGAATCACCTTATGCTGAGCTAACTCATCTTGAGCATTAGCCCAAGCATTCAGTTGGTTTTCAAACATCATTTTGATTCGGTCTTCTTCAGTCATATTCTCATCGGCGACGGTCCCCTGAGTAGACACTTGAGTCGATGCCAGAGCCATAGGAACCCGTTTGATTCGAGGTTTACCGCTAACGTACCGCAGAGCATTATTGAACCGACCTCCTCGAGTATGGGAAGGGCTTCGTTTGACAAGCACGTAGGTTGATCGAGGAATGATATCGGTATCGAGTTCGTACTCGAGACTGGGGTTCTCGGCATGGTAAAGCCGGAGATTAAAGTCGACCCCCAGCCCTAATTGGTTGGCAAGGATGATCTCCCGTTTGAGGTCAAACACCAGGATCGACGTCCCATCAAAATGGATCACCAGCCGGACTTTTTGGTGGAGAAACCGGTAGTAGACGACCGAGGACATGGATGTGCGAGTGCGACGAGGTGCGACCTGAGATGGCGTTGATAAAGCTTGATGCTAGAAGATGTGACCCACCAATGATGGGAGATTGTATCGTTTAAGATGTGATTAATTTGGCAATTATTAACGTGTGACTTTCACTTGGATTGTGCCTTCATTGGCTAGAGGATCAAGGGGACTAAGGATATGTGATAATGCGGTGGCTTACGAATGGAATATACTTAGTTGATGATCGGATGCTCTATGAAAGTACTGGATGGACACTGTTACACTTGTTTATGGTAAAGTGTGTTGCCATTAAAGGATGGTTCTGAAACGAAACGATTGCTGGACAAAAGAAGAGACAAGTGCATTGACAAAGGCACAATAACTTAAAAAATTTGGCTAAATTGTTATGGGTTAAGTTGTTTATTACTCCTAAAGGCGTGTGTTGTTTTTATTCAATCTATTGGGAGTCAAATTACCTAAAAATTAGGTGTGTTGAATGTGTTATATGGGACATGATCTACGAGAAGTGGATCTCTGGGTGACTCCTGAACTAACCACGAAGTTAACTCGCCACTTCCAGAGTGATGTACCAAAGACTTTACATCGGGCTATCATGAACTTGATGTTTGAAGGCGTCTAAAGAACTCGAGTTCTTTTCTACAATTCATTTTGAAGAAATATTGCTTCTGCTCGCTAAAAAACTAAACTATTTTGAAAACAATCGATGAATGAGTATGGCTGATGCTACAGGGACTCT
This sequence comes from Diutina neorugosa, assembly GCA_030578555.1. Classification (NCBI taxonomy): domain Eukaryota; kingdom Fungi; phylum Ascomycota; class Pichiomycetes; order Serinales; family Debaryomycetaceae; genus Diutina; species Diutina neorugosa. The sequence continues at coordinate 42,285 of JAJMSK010000016.1, read as the reverse complement.
GTAACGGCATCGTCGAGGTCGCCCTTATTGCCAATACGTCGGGGTAGACGATGAGAAGGTAAACTCAGCCTGATGAGGAACCTGAGGGAACGGAGTCGCCATCCGTGGCGGCGAAGCGTCGAAGTTGAACCCACCGTTTGCACAGTTGAACCGGCGGTGTTCTTCCAGTCGGGAAACGACTTCTCCCACTTTGGTAGTCCGAGTGCCAAAGTGGGTTTTGCGCCGCTTAAAGTCCAGCTCACGTTGAGGTTGGAGCAGGTAGTGGTTCATGGCTGCCTTCATTGGGTTGAAGTGTCCGTGGGTTGGGTGTTGCAAATTTACTTCGACTACGTTAGAGGAGTTGAGAGCATCCAGAGATATACGATTATCGATCAGTCGCAAATGGACCTCGACCTCATTACGGTTGTTGAAGAGGGCGATGGTATCATCGGCTTGGTTATCGGCATCGGATACACGGAGGTTGTTGAACTCCTTGGTGGCGGTCGTGGCGAAGTAGTTGGAAGATTGCATTGGTGATACCAAATTTGACGAGAGGGAATGGGGGGTTTAAATAGGCGAAAGTGCGGGATTTATGACCGTCGTCGTCGCTCGTCAACTCGATAAGAACCCCCAAGAAAAACCCTACCCCTCACTCAATGTCGTTCTCTTACAATGAGCGAGGCTTATGTCGTTTGTGGTGAGGGGACCGCACGCCCTTATCTGGTCCTACGAAGTGCGAGTACACGAGGACTACCTGGTAACGAAGTTGTCACATTAATTTCACCATGGTGGTGGTGTCAGCTCTACGATTACTTGCCCTTGGCAACTACTTAGCGCTCGTCCTCACCCGTTAGGGAATGCGACTTTGTCAATACTAAAACTTGTTAACGTCATTGAAACAGTTTTATACCATATTCAATGCGTTTCTGTGACTTTCTTGTCGTCTAATGGTGTGTGCTACAATCGATTGATAAGTTACGTAAATTGTGTGGGATAGCTGTGAGAAGTTTCTTGAATTAACGAGTATTGTGACAAAAAATGCAAGCCTAGCCGTGCTGTGTCCATGGCATCCAACGTTATAACACCGAGCCCAAGTGCAAACGGAGCCTTTTGGTTCTGGTACCAGAGGGCCCTTTTGTCTCGTCCCTCTGTACAGCTACAGCTTGGCTGGGGTGCCTGATCAAGCGTCACCAGCAAACGAGTGATGTCATCGGCACTCCTTCCACATTTAGCTGTCCAAGACCATCTCGTAACACTGCATATATCACAGATGGTAAAGACCGTTGTGTAACACTGCATACCTCACGGTAAACGACATGTCAACGGCTTTGTTCCTGGTCTTAGAGTAAGCTGAGGTAAGCAACGTTCTCGTCCCAATCAGTGAACGAGCTGATAGTCAGCAAGCATCAAGCCATGCCAACTGATAGTGTTGGTCATGGCATCAGCGTTGGTATTACCAACGACTGATAACCCTTGACTGAGAGCCAAGTGGGGATTGAATGTTAAGAAAATTTTGGAAGAAAATTATCGGGGTTTATAAATGTCGTGGGAGGGGGTGGGGGCGGGACCAGACCATCTCGACTCCTCGGTCATCTAGGGGCTAATACGATAAGGGGGCGTACATTTCCCCGCATTCCCCATCGTACTCGTTTAATCCAAAGTGGAAAGGATCGTTCGTATTTGAGATTTAATCACGATATTCGCGTGACACAAAAGAGAAGTTAAGTAGAACAGCGATATAACGTATGACTATGGGTTGATGGTCACTTGTTGGAGGATCATAGCCTAAACACAAGTGAAGTTAGACGATCACGGTGAGCTCTGCTCGAGTAAGGGGCTTTGTTGATATGTCGACATGACGTCAAAAAATATTAACAGACCCCATTGTTTAAGTTGGGGACAGTTTAACCGGTTGACGAGACGACGCGTCGACGCTATCATGAGGCCCCAATGGGAACCCTCGAGTGGTTGGTCCAAAGAAAATGGTGTGAGTACTGCTATCATCACTTCTTCAGTATATTGCACAACTTAACCAAAAACATCGTAGTTTATAGCTAGCCTCTGAACGTTTAAACCAAGTAGAGTGCTTTCAATCCAAAGAGACTGGGGTCCAGAACATACCATGGTGGCGGTGTCCAGGCGTGACCTTGTGGTTGAGATGTAGCGACCAGAGGTTCGGTGAAAAATGATAAGGGCGACCTCCACGAACGCTGTCTCCAACCAGGGCCATTAACGACATTTTAAAAAATAATGTAGACACCTCGTTCCACTGACTAATGAGCTTGAACTATCCAATACGATTATTCAGTGAGTTTGTGAGAGACACCATTGAGTCCACTACAAGTCGTGCTACTCCTCCAACAAGCTGACAGACTCAGCTGGTCCCATTCTCCCTCCCCCCTTCTCCCTAATCATCTAGTACACCACATGTTAATCATAATACTCAGCACCTTCTCTTCTCCGGCTGAGCTAAACCACTGACTACCATATTGTCCGATAAGTCTATTAACACACTACCAATAACTCTCTGACGTCATAAACCTTGAATAAGTTTTCTTTGGATTTTTTGCTACATCTTCTTGTCCAAGTCCTTGTCCACCCTCTTGGTTGTTGATTTTACAATTTATTACCTGATTCGCACCGTTTATTGACATCAAGCGATGGATGGACACACGATCGACTCTTAGCCACACCACTCACTCCCAATACACAGTAAACACACAGTAAACATACCCAATCCCCTCTAATAACACACACAAACACACACACCTCCACTCCATTTCCCTAACGCGTGTTAAACCACTTTTCCATCTCACGTTCCACCAACCCTTCTAATCTCATTCCATCCGCACTCATCACCATCATGGGGTTCGCGAGCAGTGACACCCTCCCGCCGCCCTACCCGGCCCATTACATCCGTCTACCGGTAGGGACCCCGTCCCTGGCACCCACAGACTTTGACCAGGCCCTTGCCATTGCTGGGGGCGTCGTCGCCGTGCCTCAAGCTGAACCAGAGCTGCCCATCCATCAAGTGGCGTGGAGACTCACTAGGAACCAGTTGGAACTCACTCCCTTGGTGTTGGGAAATAACATGAATGGCGTTCCTCATCAACGACTCGTGGTTGAGTTGGGTAATCCCGTGGCTCCGGGAACCCTCGCGGTCTCGTTTTTAACCGACGACAACGCCATTGTCGTCGATATGGTGGACTCGGAGTACTTGTTCATCACCCTCAGATTGCTGATGGAGCTGTTTGTTGTCGATCTGCTGCCATTTGGCTACTCTTTGGACAAATTTGCTCAATGGGGCCACGTGCTGGTGCCCTACTCCTTTGAACTCACGCTGGCACCGTTTAAACTTAAACTGCTCGATCAATATAACCTTTTGGTATCGCTTAAAGATGGTCAATTGCTCCACTTCAAGCGGAATCGGCTTTTGAGTGACTTTGACGTGTTTACGATGGAAGCGGCTCCCGAAGCAGGCTCGACCCTGTTGAACCCGTTCAAATGGTGGCGGCCCCGAAAACTGGCTACCACTGTCGACGGAGTGCTGCTGGCGGCAGTGGTGGATATGGTGGCTACCCCCCACAATGGGGTGGTGCTGGTACTGGTGGCGAAAACCCTCCAGTTTTGGCACTTGGACCGCCACTGCGAGGCCCACCCGCTGATTGAGCTTTCTCTGGACGTCAACTGGCTTGCTCCCACTGCCGCCCACTTGCTCCGAGCCGTTAATAACCACGTTGCTGTCGCCTATACCCTGGCTGCGGACCGAGTGGAATTTGCCGTGGCTGATGCCACCACGGGACTGCTTGTACCCAACCTTAAGTTCTGTCCGGCAAAGCAATCGCTGATGTGGTTTGTTCAGGACTTTATGGTGACGGTGGAGCGGGAAGCGTTCGTGTTTGACATTCTCTGGAAGAACAACACGGCGCTGAGGCTTCAACGAGTGACGGTGACTCCCGATGCCGTCAACATTGGTGATATCGACGACGATATCCCCTCTATCCCTCAAGTGTGGGACGATGCCACCGCTAAACACCATATCCTTAACCTGGGCGAGTTTCTGACTCATGTCGTCGATACTGCCCTTAAAGTGGTATGTAAACACCACGGAGTCGATCCCCCGCTGCTGCTGCTGCTTCGACGTCGTGCTCGGGACGTGGTGGGTCTGCTTAGTCAAGTAAGCCTGCCATGGCTTACGCTCGATGGACTTTGCGATGAGTACGCTAAAATGACTCGTGAAGCATTTGCCGTAGGACACGATGGCCACGAAGCATTTGCCGTTCACGCGGATCTGGGTCTCGGAGTATTTAGACCCACTCATCGCTGGGAACTGGAATCAAACCTCGGTGGACTTGCGGCGGTATTAGCCGATGTGGTGACTGAAGTATCGCCTGCTACCGTCCACCGAGTCGTCCACCTGTTTTTACGGCTCAAACACGTCACCGCCGCCGATATTGCTCCGTTGTTTGCGTTATTACCGCTGACAATCGACACTGGTGCCGTGGTGGCATCGGTGGAAAACGTTACCGATGTTGTCGCCATTCTTAACCGAGTTATCGAGCAACCATCGGTACCGATTCTCAACCAGGACACGGATCATGCTAAGCTGATTTCTCCCATCATCAAACAAGCGACGCTTCTTGGGTTTAAACTGATTGCTCGGGCCCACAGCAAAGTGTTGGGTGAATTAGCAGTGGTATTCCTCATGATGGACCCTACTGACGAAGTGGTCGACTATTTGAACCATATCCTTCGCTGGCTCCATCGTCACGCTCTGCTTACGGCTACCATCGACACTTGTCTTACTCGTGACCCACCAGGTGCCAAAATCGAACGTCGTCAGCTTAATCGACTCGCCTACTCTGTGGTGTGGCCAGCAATGGTTAATCACCATCCTAAGCTCGGATGGATGATTCGTCACCGTCGGTTCAATGAAGCGTTTGACTATACCGTAGGCACGGTGATGCTGCTGCTGGCGTGGGTAGTGGACGTGGTCATTGAACTCATCAACTGCGGGGAAGCAAAATACGTCCGTGACCGGTTATTTGATAAGTTGACTCCGACATCGCCAGTGGGACGAGTGCTTGTGGCACTTGTTTACCTTCTTACTGGTGACCCCGATCGGTTTGCCGAAGTGTTGGACGACCCAGTACCGCTTTCCGACGACGATGCGGAGAAATTACGCCTTCAACTCATCGTTAGTGCCGCGTTGAAGCCAGCGGTCAACCTTATGGTATCGGGGGCTGCCTCTCAGGATAACAGCACCTATTACGAAGCCCTTTCGCAATTAGCTCGTGATCTGGACCCTCCGGTGACTGAAGCTAAAGCCTATACCGCAGTGGCACTCACTTACGAAAAGAAGGCCATTGCCGCCTCTCCCGAACCTCTGAGCGATTTGTACGCCACTCAATTCGACCTTGCGCTCCGCTTCGACGATTACGACTCGGTGTACCTGGCACTCGAGCTGCTTCCGCCCCAGGACCCTCGCTACCGACAATTGTTCACCCGGTTCGTTAAACACTTGGTCACTCACCGGGCGATTTCGGTGTTGTTTGCTCCTAAACGCAATCAAGTGTATCGCGACCAATTCTTGCTCATCGACAATATCCTTTTGACGCTAGCCAATGATGAGTTGGCGCTTCTGGCGTGCTTAACCATCTACCAATACCTCTACCTGTGGCGGTTGTTCGGGGCCCTGACTCCTGACAACTTTACTCACGGCACCATCGACGACCAGCTCGCCGATAAACGAGGAGCCGTGGAGCTGTTGTACATGTTTATCACTCGATTCAAGCTTGAAAGACTGTCACTTCCAGGCACTCCCGACGTCGACAACTTCAAGTTGAAGATTGTCGAGTTATATCTTGTCATCCTCAACTGTCTTAAGGGGTTCACTGATGACGACGATAAATGGTTACGAAGAAAGCTGGGCCCCGGCTATGATATCGTCACCGTCAACGACGTCAGCCATGAATATTTCCGGTGGTTGGAAGAAGTGGGCATGTCATTTGAATAATTAATCAATATGTAATACAATTGCCATGGTAAACTAGATAACCAAAACACAAACAGACGTTAGCCGTTTTGTCATGGAGAAATCGGTTAGTACAATGCAAAGGGGACTTTACCCGCGATGCTTGGATAGTAAACATTTAAACTCTTAAATCATTGATCTACACCGTTCCCCGCACGAAAACGTCGTTAGTCGAATTTACGAGGGATTTAGATCAAATAGCCACACTAAACAATAAAGCTGTACATCCCATTTCTTTTGGGTGGATGGTTAACGGGATTTGCCGACGATATCGACTGACTTTTTGTCGTTGTCTTTTGGTTACAAGCCCTGGTTGTGTATAATTATATACACACCGAGTAACCCCGATGGGTCGACTCCATGAATCTCTTTCGACACCCGCCCCCCTACGAGCCCGACGGCTCGTCCACCACTTCTACCGAAGCGGGCGAACTGGAAGCACCATCCCCAACTCCGTCAAACTCCCTCAGACCGTCTCCCAGTCCGTCAAAGTCCCACGAAGTCTACGACATCCTCCCTCTGTTCCAAATGTACCAGGCGATATTGAAGCGAAATGAACACCAATTCACGGAAAACTTGGTGGAAAAACCTCCCCAATACGAGACTACTGGTAGTGGGTCACAAACACCGACTCACGAAGCCACTAATCCGTTGGAAGAGTATGCTGCCCATGACCACCAGGAGACTCAGGAAGACATCGAGTTGCATAACGACAACGTGGCGGTGATCCTGGAAGCCTACGGAAGCTCAGTGGTTGATAATATCGACCGTGTACCGAAGGAATCAACCCTGCCGTTCGATATCCAAATCTTTGTTACTAAAGATGTCCCCGAGCCCTACACCGATAACGAGTTGGAAACCCGGCTTAAACACTACACGCTGGGAGACTTAGTCAATGGGTATTTGATCATTACCAACACTACCCCGTACCCACAAACGTTTGGGTTATTTACGGTGCTGCTCGAAGGGTCAATCAAGATCACCGAACCTGCCACCGATGGAGACCAAGCAAAGTACCATAAGATTCTCATGAAGAAGTTCTTGAGAATGTACGATCTCCACGCGTCGTACGGGTATATCCAGGTGCCTAACCTGGCTGGTATCGAGTACCCTCCTCACACTGCCGATACTCACGATGGTACCATCATCGCCCTCCCCGAAACCCGGGTTCTCCAACCGTTTACCAAGTACAAGAAGTTCTTTACCTTCAGATTCCCCAGTCGGTTATTGGATAACGTGTGCCCGGGACAAATTGATCCTCACATCTTTGCTCCTCCACTGTTTGGTGTCGACCACACTGGGTTCAACAACAAAGCCGGTCAGATCACCGTGAATAAGGTTTTAGGCTACGGACACTTGGAAGTTCGCGGTACTCCGTTATTAACCAAGGATTTCGGGTGGGATAACGTTAGTATCTCCTATACTATCGATGCTAAGTTCATCGACCGTAAACATTCGGCACTGGTGCCGCTTTCCCAGTACGATATTGATGATCCCGAACAGTATGTGATATCGAAACAGGCACAATACTTTCTTCGATTCGTGCCTAAAGCCCCCGAGACGCTGGCACTACCAACATCGACTCTCGCGGAAATCGAAGCAAAGTTTGCCGCCATTGACCACGAAATCGACCAGAAACTCGCCCAGTTACGCGGAGAAGTCAAGGATAAACACCTCTTCGATAGTGTCCAGTCGCTGGTGGGACCGATTCCCGAAAAACCGGTGGAGGTGATGGTGCTGAATCCCGTCAGTGTCATGAGCAAACGAGGACTATTAAAGCTGGTGGTGAAGATTGGTACTTGTCAAGCATTAGTTAGGGTGCCTCATTCGATGATCAGTTATAGTCTGCCGACGTTATTGATGAGGTATAACCAAGATGTCACCGTGACGCTGAAGCTTGAGCTTGAGCTCAAGTTTAAGGGTAATGAAGGTCGGAAACCACCCATGATAGCATCAGTGGAAGTCAATATGGTGCTGTTATCGTATTGTCTGGATTTCCCCGTGCCGTTTGCCATTACCAGTGACTTTTTCGTTCAAGGTGAGCAAGGACTCAAACGACTCAAACAACGAGCTCAAAGCTACCAAGGCTTTGTCGATGCTAACCCTCTGCTTCAAGTGTCGCGGGCGACACGAGGGTTTTTGAAACTGATCCAAACGTTAAAGACCAAACGAGATGTCATTGGTAATTATATCCAACCGTGGACCCCTCCCTCTACCGATAAGTGGACGAGTGATGGCGATGGAGCTACGTTCAAAGCTGTCGTGCCGTTAGCCGTGATTAATAAGCATAACGTCAATGTGATTCCGTCGTTTCAAACGTGTTTAGTCGGGAGAAGCTATTGTGTTCAAGTGGTGGTGCGGCTTAAAGGGGATGGCGAGCCCATGGTGTGTGAAGTCCCAGTGACGGTTGGATATGAGCCCCCCACAAGACCATGACGAAACTTAAATTGATACGTTTATAACGATAGGCTATATTAAACGTTTTCAGAGGACAGGTTAACGTCTTGTCATCTGCATTATTGGTGACCTCATCAACTCACGTGACCTCTCCCGATCGGGTAAGACATTTTCATTACCGCGGTACTGACTCATTTTTCCATCCTCATCGGTACCACTCGCCATCCCCATGCTCGCCTCTGCCAAATTCGTGGCCAGAAACTTAGCCACTGCTGCCAAGTTCACCAACAAGACCGGGTCGTTGGACCGGGCGACGTTGACGATCAAGGACGGGCCCGTGTTCAGCGGGTACTCGTTCGGAGCCAACAAAAACGTCTCCGGGGAAGCCGTGTTCACCACGTCGCTTGTGGGGTACCCCGAGCTGATGACTGACCCTTCGTACAAGGGCCAGATCCTTTGTTTCACTCAGCCGCTCATTGGGAACTACGGGGTGCCGTCGCTGTCGCAAAAGGACGTGTACAACTTGTTGAAGTACATGGAACTGCCTACGGTGCAATGTGCCGGGGTGGTGGTTGCTGACGTTGCTTTGGAATACTCCCACTGGACCGCGGTGGAGTCGCTTCAACAATGGTGCCAACGGCTGGGAGTGGCTGCCATCACTGGCGTCGACACTCGGCAATTGGTGTCGTACCTTAGAGAGCAAGGGTCGCTGCTTGGGAAGATCACCATTGGTGAAGAATACGATGCCGACGAAGATGCGGCGTTCGAAGACCCTGGAGCCGTCAATTTGGTGCAAAAAGTCACCACCAAGGCCCCGTTCCACATTGCCTGTCCTCCCGAGTTCTCTAAAGGTTACCACGTCGCCGTGCTCGACTGTGGGGCCAAGGAAAACATCTTGAGATGCCTCGTGCAACGGGGAGCGTCGTTGACGGTGTTCCCTTACGATTACCCCATCCACAAGGTGGCGCTGAAGTTCGATGGTGTCTTCATCTCCAACGGACCCGGTGACCCCACTCACTGTCTTGAAACCACCAACAACTTGAAGCAAACCATGGAACAATACCGTGATCTTCCCATCTTCGGGATTTGCCTCGGTCACCAGTTGTTGGCGTTGGCGCTGGGGGCTACCACCGTCAAGTTGAAGTACGGGAACCGGGCCCACAACATCCCTGCCCTCGACTTGATGACGGGGAAATGTCACATCACCTCGCAAAACCACGGGTACGCCGTCGACGCTGACACCTTACCTCTGGAATGGGAACCGTACTTCACTAACCTTAACGACTTGTCCAACGAAGGGATGATCCACAAGTCGCAACCGATCTTCTCGGTGCAATTCCACCCGGAAGCCAAGGGGGGTCCTCAAGATACTGGGTTCCTCTTCGATAAGTTCTTCGCTAACATTGCTCATTACCGCAACACCAACGGCTTGAACTTACAAGCCATCGATAACTCGTTATTGGTGGACATTTTGCCCCAACAACGCGTTGTGTAATCATAATTAACAAACATTAGCAGCAAACACCTAGCCCTTCACCGATAACTAACACATAGCCCGTAACCGAGCAAACACCTAGCCCTTCACCGATAACTAACACATAGCCCGTTACCGATATTGGCATTATTGGCTTTATTGACTTAGGTTTACTCTCCACTTACCCTAGATCAATTACTTCATACACAAAGTGGGATCAATTCCACTTTGTGTTATCGCCCGAGTGGTGACAAACCGCTTCAGGAGTTGACTGAAGACGGCATAATCGTCTAAACGTAATACCTTTCTCTATAAAAAAGAGTAAAGCAGATGATTAGGGGTTAGTAACCTGATTTGCTGACTCGAAAGGTAGTTACATAATCCTATGATTAGTCACGTGTGAAACGGAGAATCGATCTTCCACCTGATGGTGGTTGGCATGGTACGAGTTGCAGCGTCGCTTAACTGGGTACGACATGCGATCGTTTAGTGATGAGTTGACGTCGCTTACCATTATCAACAATCTCCACATGAATTTATCACCACCACTACAACATAAACTCATTACAACATCAAGACTTCTTGACTAGGCACGAGTAAAGTTAGTCATGTCAGCCAGTTTGATTATCCCCAGGGGACATTTGTCAAGTAAGCAGTTTGGGTTCAGGGCTAAAACCTAACCAAACCTAACCCCAGGGGTAAGGTTAGAGTGAAGTAAAGTCAAGTAAGGCAATTTCGGTGAAGGGCTGAGTGGTATAGTCGGGGTTTTCTTTTGGCAGATGAGTGCAGGTTAGTCTGCGCACTCGTACATCAAATCACCCCACAATCACCATGGCTATACGATGGCATCGAACCACTCATCGTTCCCATCGTACCCCTAATATATAACCACGGAAACTGCCTGATCGATGGGTTGTCAATGAATATTACTACTCCCATCCGAGGGTACTGGGATCACTACTCGAATCTCCACCAGACCACTCCCCTCTCGAGCGTCGAGTGTCTTTGGCAAGCATGGTACCAATGGTGGGATAACGATGTGGTGGCCACGGGGCTCCTCTTCTTCATCGTCCACGAAACGATGTACTTTGCTCGGTGTGTCCCTTGGTACATTCTCGACCGGATCGCTTACTTTCGTCGCTACAAGATTCAACCCGATAAGATGCCTTCGGACGCCGAACAATGGGAGTGTCTTAAGCAAGTGCTCAAGTCCCACTTCATGGTCGAAGCGCTCCCCATCTGGTTATTCCACCCGCTTTGTCGTCACCTCGAAATCTCGGTGCTGGTACCGTTCCCCTCGGTAGTGACGATGGCATGGCAAGTGGCATTGTTCTTTGTGTTGGAAGATATGTGGCACTACTGGTTCCACCGGTTATTCCATGTAGGATGGTTCTACAAAAACATCCATAAACAACACCATCGCTACGCCGCTCCCTTTGGTCTTGCTGCTGAGTACGCTCACCCGGTGGAAGTAATGCTGCTTGGTTTCGGTACCGTTGGCTTCCCCGTGATCTACGCTGCCTTAGCTCACCACTACCCTCAATGGCAATGGCCTCCGTTACACTTATTCACCATTGCGGTATGGATCACTCTCAGATTATGGCAAGCGGTCGATGCTCACTCAGGGTACGATTTCCCCTGGTCATTACACAAGTTTGTACCGTTTTGGGCCGGTGCTGATCACCATGATGACCACCACCGCTACTTCATCGGGAACTACGCTCTGTCGTTCCGGTGGTTTGATTATTTCCTCGATACCGAGCTGACTCCAGCCCTGAGGAAACGGAGAGCTCACCGGAGTCGGACTAAGGCCGAAGCTCACGCCAACAAGAAGAAGACGGCGTAGTACTAGTACATATATTTTAACGCAAAAAATACAATTACATATAACACACAAGGCCGGGAACAAATGGCCGAAATCATAATCGATAAAAAATCACAAACCTCGAAAACATTCGTATCGTTATTTTTTTTTTTTTAATAAGGTTTTTTGGAGTTTCTGGGGGTAGAAAAAATTCACAACGGAACGCTTAAGCTTGCTTCTTGGCGTACTCGGCCTTTTCCTTTTCGTATCTCTTCTTGTCGGCTTCGGCCTTGGCTTCGTAGGGGGTCTTTTCCTCACTGGTGAGCGACTTCCACTTTTCCCCCAAGAGCTTCCCCACTTGGCCGAACGACACCCCGGGGTTTTCCGATCTCACCACGTCTCTGTTTTCGTTGGCAAAGAACATGTACGCCGAAAGCGATCTCTTAGGAGCATCGGGGTCGCGCTTCTTTCTCGTAACCTTTTTCTTTTCCGCAGTCGACATTTGCTAAGATTGTTAGTAAACCGTCTCTAGTAAAAAGCGTGCCCCGCGCGCACCTCGATTATATAACTGGTGTTTTGTCTGAGGGCGCCGGCGCACACGCGTTCTTTTTTTTTTTTTGAGTGAGTGAGTGAGTGCGGGCACCAAACCGCCCATTACCACCGACAATATTCTCGCAATCCGCCTGCACATGGCCGCAAAAACACCTCGGTAGAGGCAACCTCCCCCCTCCCAGCCCCCTCGCTGCCATTGGGCAAACAAATGGGGGGGGAAAGAAGACAACCCCGTTAACCATCGCCAAACCGCCAATATCCTTGTAGTTATCCCCACCACTCACAGGTGCTGCACCTGTGCGCGAGCGAACATTTCTCGCTAGCTTTGTTAGGTGGAACCCTTAGTGGTAGGGATAAGTCGTTGTCGTCGACGACGACCCTTGGTGGAAGGGGCTAGACGGGTAGACGAGGTGTACCTGGTCGTAGGTCGCTGGTTTTGGTGGCATTGACCCGAGGGCGTGGCCAAGTGTTCTCACTTTGTCGCCTCACGACCCTCACTCACTGACGCCCCACTGAGGGACCCCATACTATGGGAATACGTACTTTTGTTAGTGTGGTGTAAGTTTTTCTCACTGTAGCGCTAAACGGCACTTGCTCTCTCAGTGGCAACGCCTGTGTGCAGGAAGCGCCCACCACGCGCGCCTAGCGCCCATAAGGGGCGCTCCCATAGCAACTATGATCAGGACCAACCTCTCCGCTAGCACCATGACGAAAGCAGGAGACGTCACCAATTTTTGGGAGTTACATGATACCATTGCTCCGGACTAATTGCACCAATCAGATCCCGGGGTTTCCCTACTAAAATCTAGAATAATCGCGGTGGAACCGATGCCTCGTGGGATGGCGGCGCGGGGCGTCACCACCGCTCAGTAAGGAAAAAAACAACCCTGGCCCTTCCCCTTTCGGTTTTTGTGCCATCCCCTAATACCAGTAGTAAAATGACGTAGCTCTACCAATAATCAGACGACTAACAACTATACACTTACGAATCGGTATAATGCTTGATGGTAGTGTTTGTAGTCTAGACGGTACTGTGGACTATACTCTGGCCCATACTCTTATCATACGCTGCTTATTTGTCGGTTAGAATCCAGTTATGTGATAATTAAATCACGCAAACTGAAATTTGATGTCACCACCAGTGGACATATGTAAGTGACATTCACGACTACGACAACGATGGTTTACTCCATCTAATAGACGTTAATGGAGTAGGCACTATGCGCAATGATATAACGGTGTTGAATGATGTATTGGTACACCTGGAAGACAATCACAAAGTGGCATATCATTGGTCCTATGGTCACATTCGTCTAGTATTGGTGCCTCCAACCTTAGCATGATTGGCATATCCGTTGACTATCCTACAAACGAGTTAGTCACAACTACCTACCAGAGTTGACAACTTAATCGACAAGTTATTCACGACTTCGTCAGAGACTGGTGAAACAGTAGAATTTGAGTCCTATATTGTTCCAGATGACATATTAGAGGATGGACAAATAAGATCATTAGACACAGATAAATCAAATGTGGTACTTTGTAGATACACACAGTAGATTTTATAGTAACAGCTAATGATGTAATCACTGTTTTACAATTCCTTCATTCAAAGTTGATGCTACGTAAGCGCTCTAACTCATAGAACTGGGGTTTAATGTAGTGAGTTATGTCGCAAAGGTAGGTCCCATGATAATTGGCGTAGGTTGACGTAAGCTCCACAAATAGATCGGTTTTAGAACGTTTACGGTACCGTGATATGTCTATATTGCATCCATAACTCGTGGTTATCTGCACCACAAGATCTTTCGGTGCAGACACCATGTCCAACAGTTCAATCACCAAAGGAATCCACCAGAAATTACGTCATTACCTAATCACGACGTTTAGTACAAGCGAATAGCAGTTAGCGAGGCACCAAATAGTTCACGGTCAATCCTGTTGATTAGATCTTAGTCAGTCAAGTTAAGCTAGTTTTGCGACCTAGCGGAGTGTTAGTATCGGGGCGCTTCTACAAGTTATTACGTCGATAAACCACCAGTGCCAAAATGCCCTGGGTCACATATCATTACTATATCATCACGAATACCAGTTGCCGCGGTATTGGGCATTGTCTTGGTATCCAAACCCGTATTGTTGGTAGGCAGCGTAGCCAGGCATCATCGGTTGTTGAGGAATGGGGTGGCCCGGTTGTTGGCCTTGACCCGGGTTCAGCGAGTCGCCTTCAGCCAGAGCTGGTTGCTGAGCTTGGGGCAGTTGTGCCGACCCTTGCGGTTGTCCTTGACCCGGTTGTCCGTTGTTACCCGCAGGAGGGTATTGTTGGTAGCCAGGGTACCGTTGGTTGAATTGACCGTAGTAGTGCGAGGGGCTCGCCATCAGCTGACCAAAGTTGTTTTGAGGGTTGGGCTGGTTGCCTTGTTGCAGTTGCGGTTGTTGTTGTTGCGGTTGCGACTGAGGACCCCCTTGTTGTTGTTGTTGTTGCAGCAGTTGTTGTTGGGGCTGTTGGCCATTGCCAAAAGTGTTTTGGTTGATACCCAGTTGGTAGTAAGGGTAGTAAGGGTACGAGTAGTTGTAGTAGTAAGGGGTGGGCATCTGTTGTTGCAACGACGGGTTCACCAGAGGCAGCTGGGCGGCTTCAGGGTTTTGTTGAGGGGCCGCTTGTTGGTTGTATTGGTACAGCGAAGCGTGGTGGATACCGGGCGACGCCGTCATCCCCGCCAAGTGGTTGTAACCGAACTCGACCCCGGGGTAAGCTTGGAATTGACCACCAGGCACCGCTTGGCCCCCTTGTTGAGGGAAGTTCTGGTTGAATTGCGAGTAGTAGTCGTATTGTTGCTTGTTGCCGTTAGGGTTTTGGCCTTGGGCTTGGGGTTGTTGAGCCAGGGGCTGTTGTTGTTGCTGTTGCTCGGGGTGTTGGGGTTGTTGTTGGTGTTGAGCAGGAGGTTGTTGCTGTTGTTGTTGTTGAGCCAGAGGTTGTTGTTGAGCCGGTTGGTACAAGTCCTTTTCCGTTTCATCATCGTCCAACGACAACGAGCCAAACGACACACCAACGGCACCCGGTTGCGAACCACCGGGCAAAACCACTTGAGGTTGGGGTTGAGATTGCACAGGGGCAGGAGCAGCAGCTTCGGCAGCATGTTGGGGAGCAGCTTCAGTTTGTTGTTGTTGCTGTTGTTGTTGGTGTTCGGGAGCAGCTTCAGACTTCGAAGTTTGTTCGGGTTGAGTAGTGGCAGCCGCCGCAAGTTCGGCTTGGGCAGGAGCCGCTTCCAGAGCAATATCCTTGGGTTGTTCCTTCTTTTCCTTGGGGGCAGCCTTCTTGGGGGCGAGCGCCGCCAGCCACGAAGTCAGACCCACATCCTGTTGTTGTTGTTGTTGTTGCTTGTCTTGTTCAGGTTGTTGTTGCTGTTGCTGTTGCTGTTGCTGTTGTTGATGTTGGTCATGATGTTGGTCATGTTGTTGTTGATGTTGCTGGTCTTGGTGGTGTTGTTGGTGATCTGAGGACTCCTGTTCCGATTGTTCTTGTTGTTCCTTATGGTCATTCTTCTTTCGTTGAGGCTTAGGCTTGGGAGTTTCCGGCTTCAAAGCCGCGGCCCACGAATTGGGATTCAGCAGTTGCAGTTGCAGTTGCAGTTGTTGTTGTTGTTGCTGCTGCTGCAGTTGTTGGTCTCGTTGTTGATGCAGCAGCAGTTGCAGCGATTGCGATGTCTTCAGCTTAGCGGCATCGTCGGTTGCTGCCGGTGCCAGTGCCAGCGCCAGGGACGACCCCGCAGTCAGCGATTGTGTTTGTGTCGATGCCAGCTTCGGTTGGTCGCGCTTCTTTCTGTCCTTGGCCGGGTGGACCAGCTTCGGTTGACGAGGCAACGCCGACTTGGTCGATTTGGCAATGTCATCGGTCTTGGGCTTGGGCTTGGGCTTTTCCTTCTTCGTCAGTTCCCACTTGGCCACTTTGCCATTGACAATGAGGTCGACGACGATCTGGAGGTCGTCATGGTTTTCTGCTAACAACTGCTTTAAGTCGTCGAGTTCCCAGTCGGGGAACATTTCGTGTAAGCTGATGGCTTCGGCCAGCACCGCGGTCTTCTTGGCAGCCAGCCCTTTATATTTTCGGGATGACATCGAGGGCTATATGGAACAAGGGGGAATGTATTGTCGATAGAGGATTTTCGACGAGCAAAATTTTTTTTGCTGTCACCGAGCGCTGCGGCACGGGTGTTTGTTCGGTGGAAAGGTGGGGGCCAGTGACGTAATTGACGTCGACTCCGAAACGACCTTTACGAGTGGTGATTTAAACCAATCGATGATCACGACTGAAAGTGGTGGTAATGGTTAGTTATAATGGTGTCTAACTAACGATTCAATGCCCTTTTGGCGGACATTAATGTGGCTGGTAGCAATGAATTGGTGGAGAGGGCTTCGACAGGGTTCTCCGCGCACACTATTACCGACATACGTCATCGGGCCGGAGTCGGTTTCCTCAATCAAGGACTACGCCATTATTGAGTGATATAATCATCAGGTGATAACTCCCAGTGGTTGGTGGTTGTGTTGATTAGTTCAGTTGATGTTTGTTGCGAAGTCCGATTGTATAATGGTACAATGCCCCAGAGATTAGCACTCAGCCAGGTCGCAAACTGGTTTATCTTAAATTTACTTTAGTCAGGCTTCTGGCTAACCTTGACTTTATTTTACTCTACCTTCCAACTTACCTTTACTTTACTTCACTTTAGCTTCTGGCTTATCTTTACTTTCCTTCACTCTAGCTTTTAGCTTCCCTTTACCCATAAACTCGACACCTACATTCAGTCCTTCGGAGTATGTTGATACATAGATATAATCGAGTCAATTGAGTATAAAGTCAATTGAGTATTAGTCAATTGAGTATGAATTCAATTGTTGGGGGTGTCATTTACTCTTTAAGGTGTTGCTTGCGTAAGAATGTTTATTAATGTCAGTTACCGATCATGACAAGTTAAAATGTTCAGTCAGATTAGCTTTTGGTTGGGGTTAGTTTTGACGTAAGACTTCTACCAATTGGGTATGGGGCGAAGGACAATGAGGTTTACCCATCATCATTTCGTAGGTAACATCACCCACATTGACGAAAAGCTCATCAATCAAACCTTTAAGGTCATCACCGGTTTGTTTAAAGTCGGGGTACAGGTTAACTTCGAGAAGCAGCACCAGGTAATCATGATTCACCAAAAAGTCGACCCCAAACACCTCCAATGCGTTCGGTAACGGTTGAAAGTTCATCTTATCGACACTGGTAGCAGCCTTGAACAATTCACCAGTGATTCGACATACTTGATCAAACACTCGTTGCTTTTGGGGCCGGTTCAAGTGGTTAGGATCGTGTAATTCCCAGAAGGGTACCACCAACGGCAGCTGTCCCTTTTGCACACAAGTATTGGTAAGATGGCACGCCATATCGTCCAGTTTCTCCGGCAGCAGGTAGGCAGCCCCGGCAAATAACGTCAACATTTGGCGGTAGACGTAGACCACTAAGTTACCAGCACACACCACGTAAACTCGGAGATGGAACTTACGGTTGCCGTAATTGGTCAAAAGAAGCGGCCGGTCCATATACTCTTGAACGATAAAGTGACGGAGCTGAGACACAATCACTCCGTTGTTTTCGGCATCGGCATCGGCATCGTCATCTTCGTCAGCATCGCTATCTTCATCGGCTTCAAACGAGTCAAAGATCGCCTGGAGATCATCTAAGGTACGGAATACTCGGATCCCTTGAGCTTTATCACTCATACTGGGTTTGAGAATCCACAGTTTCGTCCCCAGAACGATTTCGTCACGAAGTTCATAGGCTTCATCGAGAGCATCGTCCAAAAACTCGGCGTAATCGACTTCGATCAGGTACAGATCGGGGACCGCTCGTTTAAGGATGGAATCAGGGTTTTTGGTGACGTAATGGTGGACGGTATTGGCCAAGTAGTGTTTGCGAATGAGGGCTTTGCGGTATACGTAGGAGCAAAAGTAGTAGTTAGGGTCGTGGATACGGTCAAAGTCAAGGTCTTCGTAGTCACCATAATGGAATACTTTGACGTCGGCTTGAGTGAGGACATCACGATTGGTGGTGACGTCAAACCCATGGAATCCTCGTGCCACGGGGTCAAACGTGTATGACGATTGGGGGAATGTGATCAAAAGTGTCGGCAGTTTGAGCTGGGAGACGTCATCGGTGACGTGTAAGTCTCGCACTCGAGCTGTGACTTCTTCCACGGGGTCATCGAGGAAAATTTTACCCGATAACGGTTCCACGGGACGGAACGCCGCTTTTAACGGAGTCACCGAAATGCCTTCATCCAAAAGCACGCGAGCGTCACTGTGGTGGGGGTCAAGCATGCTATCTTTGTGGACTTTGCCGAAGTCGGGGCACCATTGGAAGCGATGGGTGCCGTCTTCACAGTCGACGGGGGCGTAGATGCTATTCCAGTAGTTCTCCAAGATGGGAGCGTAGTGGATATCGGTTTTGCCGTATTGAAGCAGCGGTAAAAGCGGGACGTTGACCAGAAAGATATCGACGTCATCACGAATGGTCAACTCACGATAAAGGCGATTGATGAGACCCACCGAGATCTTGGCTGCTTGTTGTAATACTTGATGATCATGATGAGGCAGAAAGAACGCATAGGAAAGAGCAATGGCCTTGACTCCGTGAGTGACCGCTTCCATCGCTGCTCCCACCGTCCCCAGAGTAAGAATGTATAAATTGCCCAGGTTTTTCCCGTAGTTAGGTCCGGAAATGACGAGATCAACCGGTTTTTGTTTCAGTTGAGCGTAGAGGTGGTGGATACCGATATCGGCACACGCTGCTGGCGTCAGGTCGATGAGACACCATTCTTGGTAAGCGGGATCATCCCGGTATTGTGGTTGGGGAGTAGCAAAGGGACCAAGCTTAGCGTTAACTCCTTCACTACCGTTAGCAGTGGACTCTTGAGTGTACACGTACAGCGCTGCCACCGTCTTTCCAGCAAAGTGAGCCTTCCCGATCCACAGGCGTTGTTGGTCGGGGACGACGATCAGCAAGTCCCAATCGGTTTTGGACTTGATCTCATCGACAAGGTACTTGATATAAGGCGCCAGCTGGTCGTCCAAGGGCCCGTCGTCGTTGGTTAAAAGGATGTGCATTACCTCAGATAGCGTGAGATCAGATGCGAAAAGTGGAGGGATAAGGCTACAAGGCGATTGAAAACGAGTCACAAAGACAAAAATTATATCACGAGATTACAGAAATATTGGTTAAAAGGAAACGTAAGTTCTTCTTTGGATACCGTGGTATATTCGCATAGTTCCTTCTCCCTTTACTGGTTAGCCTGTGCGAAGAGGAGTATAAGTCAAAAGTGTGGTCATCTAGAACAAGTGGAATGAAAGTCAATAAGGTTAAGGTAAAGTTAGTGGGGTTTAGGAATAAGTGTTAAGTGTCAGGCTAAGTGTCAATTGTCGGTAGACGGCTAAGTGTTCAACTCAGTACTAGCCGTGTGCGAAGGAAAGAGATAAAGGGTGTAATAATTTAAGAATAGATGAAGTGAAGATCAAACAAGTTGGAGTGAAATTAAGCTAGTTGAAGTGCAGTTAATGTTGATGATGGTCTAAGTGATTAACTAATTGGTGAGTGCCTAAGTGTTAGTGTAAGTGAAGGGCTCAGTGAGAAGAGTACAAGAATGGTTGGGTTAGAAGTGTAATTACCTTTAATCAAGTGAAGGTTAAACCAATAAAAGGAGAGTTGAGTGAAGTCAAGTAAAGTTAAGTGGTTAATTAGTGTAAAGGCTAAGTGTCAGTGTGTATGCGAAGGGAACAGTATAAATGGGCCAATACTATAATCATCCAAGGAAAAAGAGTTCAAGTTCAAGTCAAAGGTAACTTAACTTAGTCGGTAAAAAGCTTAGTGAATTAACTAGTCTCTGTGAAGGGCAAAATCCTAGTTTCAGTCAAGGGCTAAGTGTTAGTGTTGGCTAAGTGCTAACTGCTAGTCTCTGTGAAAGGCTAAGTGTTAGTGTGCTAGGGGTGCCAGTGCGCGCGAAATTCTTCTCAATGTCACTACCAGCTTGTGGGCGATGCTGTTATTCATAGGCAACACGTCCCAGTACGCGTGGGGGACGGTGGATCCCGAAAAGGTCAAGCAGGCCCAGCTCCAGTTCGAAGCCACCGCTGCCACTTTCAATCACGTGTTGAGCACGTGTGCCGCCAAGTGTATCAATCACGAATATGGCGAAGGCGACCTTGCCAAAGGCGAGATGTCGTGTGTCGACCGATGTGTCGCCAAGTACGTGGCGGCGAATCGGATGGTGGGGGAGAACTTCCAACAAAAGAACTTGAACCCGTATTTCAATATGGGGGGCTACGAAAAGGCCCAGTCGATGATGAACAACAACAACAACAACCATTAATGTACATAGTAATACGATAACTACAACCCGGAACTCGACATACTCTCTCATATACTCATTACTTACTTCTTCAATTGGTTCTTGGTGTGGAACACTTCCAACGCTTCGCCGATCCGCTTCGACATCGACTTTTCCCCTTCTCTAACCCACACCCGGGGGTCGTAGTACTTCTTGTTGGGCTTGTCGTCCCCGTCGGGGTTACCGACGGCGGTCAACAAGTAGTCCTTCTTGGCGAGGATGTAGTCTCTGACCCCCAGCAAGTACGCCCATTGACAGTCGGTGTCCAAGTTGACCTTGACCACCCCGTTCTTGATGGCGGTGTCGAATTCTTGTTGCGACGACCCCGACCCACCGTGGAACACGAGGAAGAGGGGCTTGGGGTTGTCACCACCGAGTTGCTTGTGAGCGTAAGCTTGGTGGTCACCCAAGATTTCCGGAGTCAATTCGGCGGGGGTCTTGTAGACCCCGTGTTGGTTACCAAAGGCGGCGGCGATGGAGAAGTTGGGGGAGATGGGGTGGAGGCCTTCGTAGACGGAGAACACGCGTTCGGGCGACGTGTACAACGCGTCACGCTTGGCGTGTTCGTTGTTGACACCGTCTTCTTCACCACCGGTGATCCCGATTTCCATTTCGAGCCATTGGTCCATCTTGGCCATTCTCTTGAAGTACTTGGCGCAAGTCTCGATGTTTTCTTCGTCGCTTTCTTCCGACAAGTCCAACATGTGCGACGAGAACAACGGGTGGCCGTGCTTTTCAAAGTGCTTTTCGTCGGCTTCCAACATGCCGTCGAACCACGGCAACAACTTCTTGGCGCAGTGGTCGGTGTGCAACACCACGGGGATACCGTAGGCAGGAGCAATGGAGATGATGTAGTGAGCAGCAGCCACGGCCCCTTCGATCGAAGCGGTTTGGTCCTTGTTGTCAATTCCCTTACCGGCAAAGAACGCAGCGCCCCCTTGCGAAGTTTGCAAGATGATGGGAGCGTTGTTGTCTCTCGCCGACTCCAACGCCGCTACCACAGTGGACGACGAGGTGACGTTGATGGCAGGAATGGCAAACTCTTGCTTTCTCGCCCAGTCAAAGAGGTCGTAGACATCTTGGCCGTACACGACACCGGATTTCTTCAAAACAGCAGGAGCAGACATGATATGAGGATCAATTGGGATTAACTAACTAAAGGTGGAGGGGGCGGGTGGCGCTGGCCTTATATACTTGTTTTTTCAAGACAATTTATCGGCCCATGCAGGACGAGAGTGCCCTTATGAGTGGTGTGCACTATGAGGAGACAAATTGACCTCCGCAAGGGCCAGTTCTGCCCGAAGCCCATGGACCACTCCCGGCCGAGTCGGCAGCCGCCAAGGTATAATTGTGCGTGGATCGATAATCTCTACAATTGGCGTTTTGATCAGAGGTTAATTGATAGGTAGTGTGGTTGTAGAATTGACCCGGAGATCGGAGGGTAAGTTGCCACGAGGGTCCGGGAGTTGCTAAGCCGGGAGGAGGGGGGTTGAGGAATTCTGGGGTAAGGACACTTCCGGTTAGCGCCGGGACGCATCCGCCGGGACGCGCGTCTCCGAATCACCCTAGCCTTTTTTTTCTGTCGTAACTTCGCGACAGCAACCACCCACTATCGCAGCAGTCTCCGTGTCAGTACCGTATAAGCCACGTTCATCCAATGATAGCGCTGGCAACGGTAATAGAAGTAGTGGTTATTAGATTACCACGGAATTCATCTATTTTTAACCGGAGTCGTCGTCAGTGGTGGCTCACAATTTGATGTAGATACGGCGTTTGTCCATCATCACCAAAATTCCCGAAATCACGCCAATGTAGCCCACCAACACCGCCACTGCCTGCACGTTTGAGCAGGCTAACGTGTCAATCAGCATGTTGACAACGCCGGTGATGACGTTACCAAGAAGGAAGGCAAAGAGCCCATTGTTATTGGTGGCTTCGACCACCGGCGATGCCTCCGACGCTCCGAGATCGTAGACTACGTCATAGCCAAGAAGGATAAGGGCACTAAAACTGACGATCCACATCACATAGGGGAAATTGGCAAGGCGTCGACTCACGGGAGAGAATAATGGCAGAGTATTGGCAAACCAGAATATCACTCCGTAGAACACTGAGGCAATGGCAAGCCCCTTGGTGGTAGTAACTGAAGTCCACGATGGCTTGGCTGGTTGAGCTGAGACGAACCAAAGGTTATTTTTCGTCGGGATCCCCGTCATGACAAATTGACCAAACAGTTGACCAAAGAGGAAGATGGCAAAGTAGCCCCAAAACAGCCAGATGCCTTCTTTGTTCATGGTAATGATATTGGTTAACCGATTGCTGGGATCCAAGATGAATGTGAGTAAATCGGTGACATGGAGAAGGTACTCGTAGCCTAATGAGATGGCAAATGCTACCATGAACCGAGGGACGTAGTAGAACACAGGGTCAAGCAAAGCAAGGACAATGGGGAGAAACCCAAGCGTGAAGAAGAAGTTCCAATGGATTCCGTACTCGGTGACGTGTTCTTGATATTCCAACAGCTTCACCGACACTAATCGCAATACACCTAATACCAATAACGGAAGACTCTTGACGATGGCTCGAGACACGAGCTTAACGTAACCATTAGCCACTTGGTGACTTTTGATCAAGGCTCGAGTACTCACTAATCCCATCAGAAACACAAATGCTCCCACTCCCAAATCCATAAGCGACGTCCCCCACGTCTCCACCTTAGCAAACCGACGAGGAAACACGTGGAAATCCACGGCTAAAATCGCCAAGTTAGTGATGATTAACATATGGGACCGATAATTGGTAATAAACAGCTTTTTCGGTAATAGCTCGGGTGTAGCCTTAGTTGGCTTTGTCAGCTTAGTCAGACTCCGTTTCCGACCCAAAGTACTGATAACTAAACCAACCACTGCTGGTAATACCACCGATACCAACAATTTCGGCGTGTGACCCGCCCACACCGTGATACTGGCAAGGATCACTCCACAGTTGACGATGAAGTCCAACATCCACGACAGCCCCACGTGACTAGCAACCACACAATTCCATACGAGGTATACCGCCACATTCACTGAGAGAATCCAGGCAATCTCCTCGATGCTGCCGCCGTTAAGACCCGAGACAAACTGTTCCTTCTGCTGTTTATGGACCACCATGATGGAAAACGCGCACTCGGCCCGAGAGATAACTCCGATGAAAAGTATTAAGCCCTGAGCCAAATACAGTAAACTACGAGGGACAATGATGAAAGTAATATTGTTTATTGAGGTATACACATGGACCGTTGAGTATTTAGAGCTCACAATACTCAATTGATGATGGCAATTGTGCGTTACTTTAGTGTGGATACTTTTCACTTACTTTTGCGAAGGTAACCGTGTATTGATTTGGTCTCAAATCAATTGTGGACTTTGTGGGGTTTCTCCAAACTCGTCACTTGAGATAATTACAAGTTCGTGGCAATATCAAGTGTTTGCAGCTATTGCTTAAGCTACCGACGAGCCCGCAGCATTCACCTATAACAGAAGTTCTGTACTTTGTGCAACTTTTCACGATCTTCAAACCACCTACAATTGTTTGAGGTAGAAGTGATTCTTACCTAACTAACAGAAAAGATAAAATGAGGACATCAAACCATCATTGTGCCGATTCATCGACATTCGAGTAACGAGGGGGTTGCGGGGACGCTCTTATCATTGTAACGACCCTTTGCACCTGCCGTTCGGACTCCTGAGCTACTTCCAACATCGCTTGATCGAGTTCTTTAATTGTTCCTTGCTCAAACGATTCACTGATCCACCGAAGTTGTTTCGAAATAAACTCTGAGTATTGTTTGAAAGCACGTGTGTGCAATTCCAATATATCGAAATCGGGCGACGCCACATTACCATGATAAACATAACGATAAGCGCCTACCAATTCTTTGATCAATTGACTGAATATCAACATTGATTTCCCGATTCCGGGCGTGTAATTTTGCCCAACCACCTGTTGAGTGAGACAAAACTGCTCCATTGTCGCTGCCAACGACGAATGGATTTCCTTATGTTTCGACACAGCCTGACAAGCCGTGGTGATATCGGTCTCTGCTCTTTGACCCTGGGAGCTCATGATGGTCACAACTAAGGAAATGTCATCAACTTTATATTAACATCACGGTCTCGAAGTTGCAAACGTTCGTAATCCATCCCCGTCACTTTTCGAATAAATTGGGGAAAGAATAGGATCTGATGACTAATGCCTTTGAGCCTGGCCATAATGCAAATCAATATCCATGAGATTTACAGTAATTCGAGCTAAGAAACGAAACCGCAATTGATTTGGTACTAGTAAACGTTTACAATTTGGTTGACTGTCGAAGACTCAATGATGAGAGTTCATTTAGCAACAGACACACGGATTTGCCGATGTCTGTACGACACCAACAACTTATCTCCATGACCTTACAATGGGAATGGGTGCTACTTTGACATCCCTCCCCGTATTTGCACTTATCGTATTTGTGCGATGCGAACAATGAGAGCGTGCAGCCATTTCCTGGGGAAGACTTAAACAATAGACAAACGCTAGCGGTGACAGTAAGTTAAAGTTATACTGAAACACTACAATTAATATTACTACAATCACTGGTTCTGTTGGGTCATCGTCAATTTCTTTTTGTACTAAGGTCTTGTACTTGGGTCTCTTCAATTTCCAGTAAAACAAAGTAGCGTCAGACGTTGCATTAACGTGCCTAAACGAAGACAATAGGTCGATGCGACTAAGGTACGCCAGGGGCGGTCACACTATCGTAGTCTACTACACAATGAGACTGGTGTAATGGTCAGTATTGTTCATGAGTGTATATATCCGAGTAATATAACGAAATGAGCTAGACAACAATGACGACCAACTACAATTACTATACCTTACTGAGTGACAATTTTCAACCGTGTTACAACATCAATGCTACGATGAAAGCAGAAACCCCGAATAACGTGAGTTCCAATACTCAATACCGACCTGGTGCTGTCACCAAGACGGGAATGGCGCCTTACCAATTGAGACAAGCGGTGAAATGGTGTAAAGAATTCCCCAATGTTCCTGGGAATACGCAATGGCCGATGGTGGCTTATTTGGCTAAGCTCCGGATCTTCGCTGAAGCGGCTGACCTTGATGGTGAGAGTGTCGGGTTCAACTATGCTTTATTCAACATCATCAAGCCTCAACTTGGTACGTTTGCCCCGAAAGAGTCGGATATTCATGACTTGACTGCCGTTGGAATGGTGGATAAAGTGTTGAAGGCATTCAAATCATCGAAAATGCTGATCAGTAATGGCAGCTACATTCTCGTTCTCGCTTATCGAATCAATTTTGCCCTCTCCGTCTTACACAACATGAACCAAATGGCTCCAGTTTCTATCCTTTATATGTTCGAATCGATGGGATCGATGCTCGTACCGTACACCGTGACTGACGAACTTCGTCGCTATCGTTACGACCGTCATAACACTAAAGTTACCAGAAGACGCATGCGTACTGTCATTTGCAAATTCATTGAAGAAAATATTGCCATAATGATCTCCTTATAGTTTAGTTTAATCAACAGGGTGAAGATTTCAACATAATGTGACCGAGTTAATCATCTCTTTCTGTCAAATGTCAATACCATAGTGCCAGTGCCATAAGAATAGTGGAAACCTCTGATTTTGAGTATCACAGAGCCATTGTGCCATAGCATGATAATGCTATAGTGCCATTGTGCCTTGGTATTAGTTGTGCCATAGTATTATAGTACTATTATACCATTGTGCCTTAGTAGTGACTATTGGGATATGTCGTACGGCTAGGACCCGTAGCTATTCACATGCGGTACGTAACAATTAGCGATGAAAGGTAGCCATGTTACTCGTCGTGTGCAGACGTGTCTATCGGATGAACCAATGTATGGCACCGCCCATAAAAAGTTAGATCTGGGGTAACTTGCCCTTCTCGGAAGAACCTTAAACAGTTACAAAAACCTAGTAAACGTCATGTGAAACTAACAGGCTTGTGTGTATTCCATCACCTGAGACACCATCCACTGTTTGATAATACCCATTTTCTACTGGATTGTGTTGCTTGGTGGAATAAGGTCATTTAAGGAGTGGTTGTATATTGGAGGGCTAACTCCTGCACATAAGCGCGAGGATCATAGTTCACCGATATCATCCATTGTCTTGTGCACCATCGGCACTGACAACAAACTCCCCCATTGTCGCTAGCTCCGTCCCTTTCCAACCGATATTCCCGACTACGTTGTCCATATAAACGTGGATTGTTCCCACTATCTCGTCGTGACCTCCGCTCAGTGCTGACTGCTTACTATGGACTCTGCTCCTTCCCTCCTGCCAGTATCGTCCGACGGGTACGACTCGCTGGCTCCAGCCACTCCCAAACCAAGTTTACTTAGTCCCGTGACCACTCTGCTGACAGATACCACTCCCTTAAGTGATGATTTTGCTCTCTATGACCTGGATCAAGCGTCCCATCTCAGTCTTAATGATGCTCGTCAAGCCAGTCCTACTCGCAAACGAGCGAAGAAGAAGGAAGGTAGTCCTACCCTGAAGAAGAAGCTGCTGCTGCTGCGACGTAAACTGCAGGCACTGCTGTTGGGTCCTGGTTACTCGCTGGTGCCGGCAGCGGGGAAGATCTTCCGCAACTTATTAATCCTTGAGGAACTGTTACGAGGACAAGTGGTGGAACAACGAGCATTACGACGTAAATACCTCACGTTCCTCGCAGTGTTGTGCCTGTTTATCGCGGGGATTCTGCACCACTTGTACTTTACTGATGCCGAAGTGTCATCTAAAGGCACGTTACGAGTCATCCTCCAGTTCATCCTTTTAGCGTTGGTGGTGACGTTGCTTTTATACCACTTGCTGGGGGAGTACCAAAAGACAATTGTCCTTCCTCGTAAGTTCTTGTCGAGCACCAATAAAGGGTTACGCCAACTTAATGTCAGACTCATGAAGATCAAGACTCCGTGGCTGGACGAAGTGCCCGACTTATTACGTGAAGTGCTGTTGGTTTTCATCACCTACTGCCTCCATTTATTACACTTTGTGTCGCCAACAAGCAAGAACAATCGTCACCTGAAACTAGAAGTGTTCTTGGTGACTTGCCAACTGCAATGTCAACCACGTATTGGCGTCACCGACGTTAAGTTAGTACTCAATGCTCGAGTATTCAACACCGACATTCGAGAAGGATGGGAAGTGTACCGCAATGAATTTTGGATCAAGGAAGGCATGCGCCGGCGCCTGCGATTACTTGATTTCACCAAAGTCAAACCAGAACGGTCGCGGCGTGACAAGGCTCTACCCGTCCCCGTGGCCCCCACCGAGACCTAGCTTTGATAGCTACGTCATACTCTCGACTACCAATTACATAGGCATAAAGCAACGCGAATACCATACACCTAATTCAGAATAAGCTTCCATAAAGCTTTGTTCCCGCAATGAAAAAGCTTCCTACTTTACACCGTACTAAGACTCAGCCCTTCACCTACAACACCAGCTGAATCTCCATTAATTCTACCTTAACAATTTATCTCCACGTTTAACTCCACTTTACACGACGTTAACTTTATCTAAATTAACCCCTCTCTACTCCCTTACTTGTCTTCTTATTTTAATCAAGTTCAAAGGAATGAATAAGTTATCTGTTCCTTTTTGCCTCACTTATACGGATAAGTAGTGGAATCTAGATGATCCTTTGAATGTACCTTTAACAACTGTTCTAACTGTAATTGTTAAGACTAATAAGATTAAATCGCAGCTAACATGCCATAACTCTTCATAATTTATCACATTAAACCGTTCAGGAAAATCCAAAGGATTGTGGTTATTCATTCAGTTAACCCTTTAGGTTTGTTTCATTTTGGATTAGCTGGAAAGATCTGATAGAAGGTATTATGTCTACAATAGAAGCCGGCCGCGGTCCCTTAAGTCTATCCATTACTAGTATACACATTACAACGATTGGAACTCGTCATTGTTGGTGTTGACGTAGGCGTAGCGGAACTTGTTGTCCTCTTCCACCTCGGGCTCCTTGGGTTGGGGCGGCTTCTTCAGGTAGCCATTCAGTTGGGTCTTTTCGTTCTTATCCTTCAACAACCCGGCCTTTTCGTTCATGATGATGGCCAACTCTTGCAATCTTGTGCGTTGAGGTTCGGTGGAGGCGTTAAAGTTGATGAAGTTGCCGGAAATGGTGCCGGAAATGTCGTGGGCCAACATCTTGGTGACGATGTCCTCGACGGTGTCGCGGGAAAGTTCGAAGATCAGCGCCAACTTCGGGAGCGACAACTTGGTGTAGATGGAGCGGTAGCTGAACACGTAGGTCCGCAACCCTTCGATCTGTAACTGGTGTTTGAGCATGGCCAACAACTGCTGGTTGTCGGGGAACAACCGCCAGATCTTGATCGACGACAACAAGTTGTACGCCTTGTGCCAGTCACCCTTTTGCAACGCAATCAGCGCGTAGACGATGTGGTCCTTGATCGATTCGGGAGGACCGGTGAAGAACTGGCGCTCGTGGAACTCGAGCTTCGACTTGAACAGCTTCGCCGGCACCTTCAGCTTCTTGGTGGGCGCTTCCTTTTCCGCCGCCGCCAACGCCGGGATTTCTAACAACAACAGCAGCGTCATGTACACACACTCGAGCAACTCGAGGTTGATGTGCATGTGGAACGGCAACAACTTTTGTTTTTCGACGGTGGTGGCTTGGTTGGGGTACTTCGTCAGGAAACCTTGGCCCAACAACTCTTTCAGGCGTTGTTGGTTGATGATTTCGTTCAAGATGCGGTGGGATTCGGCGATCTGGCCCTGGCGGAACGCACATAACCCGAGTTGGACGAGGGCCCGGTTGTAGGCCACTTGTAACAGCGAGTCCATCAGGTTGATGTCGTTGTAGATCTTCAGGTCGAGGAACATCGACATCGCCCGGTCGAAGTTGTTGTTGACGGCGTAGTAATAGATCAGAAGCAAAAGCAGCTGAGTGGGGTACATCGGGTTGGCGTGGTGGCTCAAGTAGGTCGCCAACGAGTCAACGAGCTCTTGGGCCAGCGACCCCTTGACGATGTCCAGCTTGATGGGGCCCACGGCCTTTTCGTTGGCTTCGATCACTTGGTCGGGCTTGTAATAGACGTGTTCCAACCGGCGGGCGACGATACGGCCCAATTGTTCCGCCGACAGCAGCTTGTCGGCGGGGGTGATGCGTTCGATGTACTGCTGGCCTCTCACCACCAATTGGTACACCTTCGACTCGTCCTTGAGTCTGGCGACGTACTCGATGGAGTGGGGGTCGGTGTTTTGCAACGACCGCAGGAACTCGTCGTCAAAGCGGTCGATCAACGACGCCATCAGCCCGTAGATGACTCTGACGCCGTCGGCGTTGGCCTCGGGCTCGATTTCCAAGTCGTCGGTGGTTTGGCCGTACTCACTGAGCTGGTAGGTGTCGACACACAGCTCCAACAACGCCAACATGTCGTTCAAGTCGCGGTGGTTGGCGTTCCAGAGCCCCAACAGCATATACAGCTGGTTGGTGGAGACGTCGAACCGGATCAGCAACAACATCTGGTAGATGGCGATCTTTTCGAACGTGGTGCCCTTTTCGGCGTAGTCGGCCAACAATTGTTCCAAGGTGGCGATCTGTTCGTACTTGTCGATGTTCTTCTTACCCCGAGTTTCGGCGATGGCCTTGAGGGTGGCAAACACCGGGTGGCCGGCACCGATGGTGGATTTGGTGTCGGCGGGTTGAGGGGTGAGCTCGACGACGGGACGCACCGGTTCGTCGCTGTCGAAGCGGTCGGGGTCTTCGAGGTACAAGTCGTACAACTCCTGGTGTTCCTTGATGGCTTTGCGGACGCGCTGGCGCACGGTGATGAACGCCTTGGCCTCGGTGGTGCTGAGGGTCTTTTCGTTCTTCTCGTTTTCTTGCACTTCGTTGATGCACAACTCCAACCCTCCCAAGCACTTGATGTACTGGTTGGGCACCAGCCCGAGGGTCGAGTTCTGGGCCCGGGTGACGAGCTTGTTTAACCGGTCCAAGTCGGTGAGCACCAGGGTGAAGTTGTTTTGGCGTCTAGCAACGTTGATTTGCTCGACCGAGTCCTTGATTTCGTCGAGTAACTTTTCCTTAGCCAGCTTCACCACCTTGCGGTCGTCATCGGAGTCGGAATCGTCGCCGTGGGCCCCTTTAAGGAACGCTTTCTTCAAGAAGTACGCCGGCCCCGCGGGACGGTCTTCGTCGTCATCGGACAGCGAGTCCAGGTCTTCATCCGACGTCGGGAAGTCACTGTCGTCCGAAGACAGGAGAAGCTCTTCCTCCGACGTGGAAAGAAGGTCTTCCTCTTCACTGGACGAGTCCAGGAACCCACTAACAAAGAATCGGGACATGTGGTAAAAATTTTCACCGCGCGCACTGAGATAGTTGGTGAGGGATGAGCGAAAGGAAGGTGTGAGACATGGGGCATTTCCTGAGGTTGCGACAACGAATTGCGGTCTTCGAGTCAGTGGAGTTGAATGGGAATGGAACAATGAGTTTTAGTGGTGGTAAAGATTATGGATTTTGTTGGTTGTAGCTCGTGGAAGGTGATGGTAACAGAGGCCAGCGGAAGGGTGCGCACGGCTGTACCAATGGACGTAGAAGAGGGGAGAAACAAAGACAAGCACAGAATGAGGGGCGAAAAAAGGAAAACGGTACAATGTTAGGGTGTGGGAACAACCGGGGTTTATATTGAGGGGATTTTGACGTCGATAGCATCGTCAATTACATCATGAGAGCTGGAGGTGTTGGTGGTCATCGCACACGACTTCGCACGGGCTAGCAAGAGGACCGTGCCACGTTTCGCACAGACCCTTCAACGGAGGCTAGCAACGATTTCCGATGGTGATCTCATCGCAGAGATACTACGTATCTCTGTAAAACGTCTATGACAAAGCTTAGTTGTTTTCAAAGGGTAATTTTGGAGGATAAATGGATCATTGGGGGGCATTTGCGTCGGTAGGTTGCTCGGGTTCATCGAGTGGGTACCGGACTAATGGTGCCGTATAAACTCCCGATTCCGTAGCAACTCCACCACCAAGACTGCCCAATTGAGTTGCTTGAGTAACGCTTTTCCAATTAGCTAAAAGGTACGCCACTTTATCGGCTCCCGTAGCCATACGTCCGAGTTCGGCTACCATCGACTCAAGACCATCGGCGAGTTGCTGAGTGCCACCGAGGATCTGTTCCAATTGGCGGAGCTCCTCCAACTTCTGGAGATAGAGCTCGTTCGTCAGCGATGGAGGCATTTAGCAACGCGTAGTGATGATGGAAGGAAGGTTGTTTACGCGAATGGTCCCTAGTCGTGCGAATCTCGATCTGATAAGCTATGAGAGATAATGACACTAAAATGATGAATGAGACATGTTTCGAAGAGTAAGCGTGTAGTGTTGTAGATGTTGTTGTTTTTTTTTGCTAATTTGTTTGTAAGTACATGTTGAAATATGCAAGATTTCTGATAAAGTAGACTAACAACCATGCAAATGTTGTTACCATCAGTACACGATGGTATTTAAACAATGGTATTAAATGTGCTACTTTAACTCTATGAATGATAACATGAGCTCAGCTCATCATTGGTTTTACTGGCTTAGATTATAGGTTCAAATTGCTACGCTGATTGTAAGGAAAATGCCCAGTCAAGTTGGCTTGACCTTACCACAAATTAGCAAAGGCATACGTTTTATCATGAGGGAAACTGCTATTAACCTTGTGATGTAGATAACAATGTAGATGTGATAATGTAAGGCTTAATCATGTCTGATTTTATCTCAGTAATCATTGCAAAATCATACTACGGACTGAGTTCTGGTCTCGGTGAAAGGCCTAGACCTAGTCTCGGAAAAGGGCTTAGTCCTAGTCTCGGTGAAAGGCTGAATCCTAGTCGTTTGTTTATTACATGCATTACACCAACTTGACACTTCTCGACACGTTCTTCTTGATCCCGGTCTTTTCCCCTTCGTAAGGTCCACGAGCGGCGTCGGCATCGAAGACTGCCCGAGTCGATCTGAGCTTCTTCTTGGCCTTTTCGTATTGCTTCCGCTTTTTGACTCTGGCGTTGCGGTATTCCTTCTTCCGATGAGGCGTGAGCCCCTTGTTCTTGAGGATTTGGTAGTTGACCGCCCGCTTGCCGTCGTCGCCAAGCAGTTCCATCACTTCGGCAAGCTTGCCTTCCTTCATCGCTTGTTTCGCGGCCACGTGAGCTTCTTGTCTCGCCTGTTTCTTTTGGTCCCGAGCTTGCTTCACTTGATCATAGTATTCATCATCACCAACCGCTGGTTCTTCCATCGCCACATCTTCAGGGACGTTATCGTCGTTATCATCGTCACCATCGTTGCCAAGATCACCTCCACCAAGCCCACGTTGACGAGCTTCTTCAAGAAGCCGCTGTCGGCGTTCGAACTCTCTTTCCTTATAGGGAACGTCGTGATCACCTCCGACTTCGACGTGAGCCACGTGACGTTGTTGAGCCTTATCGATCTTGGAAGTGTAGAACGAAAGTGCCTTTTTGCGCCGTTGTTTATCTTCATCATCGACGGTGGTAGCGTATTTGTCGACGGTGGGTAAAGTACGTTGTTTGGTGGTATCAATAATGAACTCATTGTCAGCAGCATCTTCAGGCTCCAGCAATTCCTCAGCGCTTTCTTCTTCTTCACTGTCATCGCTGATCATTTGCGGTTCGAGTTCAGCCACTTGTTCGTCATCATCAACGTCATTGGCTTGGTCGAACGAGTCATCGTCAAACGGTTCCACGGCTTCATCGGGAAGCTCCAGCGTTTGCCGCCACACTTCCCGAGCTTGAAGAAGTACCGGCATCACCGGCAGATCCTTCATCGTCGTAAACGAGTCTCCTTGGGCGAGATTATCCACAAAGAGAGCAAAATACAGCGACACCGTCCCCAAATAACTGCGAAGAGCGGCGATTTTGGCATTAACGAGGTCGTTAGCAGGCTTGGCTTCAAGCTCATCGAGTTGGGGTTGTAACTGGACCATTTCCTTCACCAACGGCATGAATTCGGGGAACATTTGTTTTAGAAGTCTCAGCTTATCTTCGGTGGCCATCTCGGCAGCATCCCGGATGCTAAACACCGTCGACAGCTTCTCCAGCAGCTCCTTTACTCGTTGCCATTCTTCCTCGACGTCTTCATCAACGTAATCATCCATGGCAAGGTCCTGGAGATGACGTTTCTGTTGTTTTAGCGCTTCTTCGGTACCATCGGCATCGTCACCGCCATAGACATCGTTCCACCCCGCGGCGGCTTCTCCTTTATTGTCTTCGTCCTCTTCACCTTCCTCCTCTAGGTTTTCTTCATCGTATTCGTCACTAGCCTCGCTTTCTTGGTCATCGTGGTCATCGCCATCATCGAGGGCAAGCACTTCTTCCTCGCCCTC
Source organism: Diutina neorugosa (assembly GCA_030578555.1). NCBI lineage: Eukaryota > Fungi > Ascomycota > Pichiomycetes > Serinales > Debaryomycetaceae > Diutina > Diutina neorugosa. The sequence goes on along the minus strand of JAJMSK010000016.1, from coordinate 8,170 downwards.
GGAATAGTCGCTAGCGTCGCTTCGAGGAGCGTATTCTCCGGCTTGTTCCAAGAGGATACGATTCCGCTGCTGGTCGAACTGATCGACGTCGTCCAAGTCGCTGCTCATCGGGATTCGTGGGTGTGGAGAGGGTCCGATGAGGTCAGTGCGGTGCGATGAGGAGATCAGTGCAATAGGGGAAGGATACAATGTGAGCACAAAAGGAAGGAATGTGAGACCAGGGGAATGTAGTAGGGTTTTAAACCATGGTTTAAATCGGTTCGAGTGGTTTTGACAACGATTGGATCAGGTCTTGGTAACTTTTTGGTAAGTCTAACTGATGAATAGTAGACAATTAAAATCAATTAGACTCGGAGAAATCATCACAATTTGACTCACCATTCAATTCAACTAACTCTTCTTGATGCAATAGTTTTATTGCACAAGTTCTCCACTTACTATAAATCATACAAACACCTTTAACTAACTCACAATGGAGGTAAAGTAAGACAAGTGAAGCTAAGCCAAGCCAAATTAAACAAGGCGAATAAAACCAAACTAAGCCAGGTCAATAAAAGCCAGGTCAACAGAAGGCTAAGTGCTAATGCTAGTTTCGGTGAACGGCTAAGTGCTAGTAGATCTTGAAGGGCTAAAACCTAGTGGTTGTAGTCGTGCTAAATCCTAGTCCCCTAGTCCTCACGTGACCGCGATATATCACTGAAGGTAGCAAAAAAAACCTTACCTCACCAACCATGTCTGGTAAGTACCATTGCCTCCACTGTCTCGGGCCCATGACCGCTACTAACGATTCCAGTTGACTTCACTGCCGTGGCGCAGCAATTCTGCGACTTCTACTACCAAACGTTCGACCTGGACCGCAGCCAGTTGGGCAACTTGTACCGTCTGGACTCGATGTTGACGTTCGAGACCTCGCAAGTCCAGGGGGCGGAAGCGGTGGTGGAAAAGTTGAAGGCGTTGCCCTTTGCCAAGATCATCCACAAGATCTCCACCCTCGACGCTCAACCGGCTTCTCCCAACGGTGACATCTTGGTCATGGTCACCGGTGAGTTGCAATTCGACGAAGAAACCCTGACGCAAAGATACTCGCAAGTGTTCCACTTGATACCCGAGGGCCAGTCGTACTACGTGTTGAACGACATCTTTAGATTGAACTACTCGTAACTCCGTCTAGGATTAAGCCATTGTCAGAAAGGGTAGCCTATCAATTGAGTGTACTGAGAAAGATGTTTAATAAATGATGGCGATCAATTAATAACTGGTTTCACATCTACAGCCAGTTTAGTCAATAACACGTCTACACATATTCTTAGGAGCTTACTCCAACTTTATTGACCTCTGAACTTGATAATATTGCTGATAATTCGATCGTGACAAGTTACTGCTATTTATCACCTACAACTGAAACAAATTACCTGTAGCTATTATCTCCAGCTGAAATATCATTAAAAGTACTTTGTTGTATAATTACTATATCTTGAGGTAGTGATTGACGTTAATCTCATGATCAACAAGCAATGAGATCATCACTGAAGCCAATAACCAATAAAGAGGTTAAAATACCTACAATCAGTGCAGTAGTATACTTAGTAAAGTATTATACTTAGTAAAGTAGTATACTTAGTAAAGTATTTTACCCAGTAAAGTAGTACACAAATCATTACAGTGGTAGTCCTAGTCACTCCTACACCAAAACAAACCACTCCGTACCACGTAAGCATCACCATTTTCCTCCAAAACACGCTTATTCAACCCCAATTCTCCTCTCTTTACTCCCTTTTCGTAAGATCTCCCATCATCTCACCTAACACGATCAAGCCGCACATCATCGCGGTTTTCTCACCAACAAACGTGTGCCTCCACAGCGATGTCAAGCGGAGGGTTTGGAAACAGCGGTCTGTGGGGACTGGCCACGGGTTTCGGGGCCAATCCCTCGCTGCAGACGTCGGCACCGGCATTTGGCACCCTGGCGCCGGCAGCGGGCGCCACGGCGAAGCGCCCAGCGATTTCGTTAGGGTCGGGTCCCCAACAATCAGGAGGTCTTTTTGGCAATTCCACGACCTCAAACCCATCGACATCATCAGGAGGATTGTTTGGCAACTCAGGATCAACTCCGGCATCGACTAATACTGGGGGATTGTTTGGTAATACCTCCAATACTACCAGTGGAGGATTATTTGGTAATAATGCCAATAATGCTACGAAACCGGCTACGGGAGGGTTATTTGGCAATTCGGGAACTGCTACTACGTCTGCTCCTTCGGGAGGATTGTTTGGTAGTTCTGGAGCTGCAAACACCAATGCTACTAGTGGTGGGTTATTCGGTAACTCTGGTGCCTCCACTACCAAGCCCGGGGGCTTATTTGGAAACACTGGTTCCGGTTCTGCTGCTCCTGCTACCGGTGGTGGCTTATTTGGTAACACCGGTGCCACCACCAACACGGGAGGAGGCCTTTTCGGTAATACTGGAGCTTCTACCAATACCGGTGGAGGTCTCTTTGGTAACACTGGTGCTAAACCTGCTACTGGAGGTCTTTTTGGCAACACTGGAGCTTCTACCTCTGGTGGAGGTCTTTTTGGTAATACTGGAGGTTCTACGACTTCCGGCGGAGGTCTTTTTGGTAATAACACCACCAATACCAACGCCGCAGCATCTACCACCAACAACCCGTACGGGGCCCCATCACTCCTCAGTCTGCTCACCGTTAACGGACTGGAAATGCCCAAGCTGCTCACTCAAGACTTGCACGTGGGTCTGTTTAAGGATACCCCGAAAAAGCGCAAGTTCTCCTACCTCGATAAGCTGGCGTTGGAGCAAACAGCAGCTACCCCAGGGAACCTGTTGTTGAAACGACTTGGAAAGACCCTTCGCACGTTCAGACAACTGGCGTCGCTTGCCAACCCTCTCAAAGGTCTCTTCACCACTCCAACCCCCAAAGAAACGCTGGCGCTCCCTACCAACACCACTACCCTCGCCACGTCGCGGTCGTATTTGGGAGGTAAACACGGATCCCATACTCGTAAGTTCCAACTGAGACTTCGTGGGGGTCAAGGGTCGCTCAAACGACTCATCATCAAACTGAAGCCCATCAAGTACCATTTGATCAACGCTGATCGAGTACTTCTGCACAAACGTCCCAAGCTTGTGGACACGGCACCAGGAGCCCTTGCTACCGCTCGGCTTGTGGTTGACGATGACGAGGTTGAAGACGAAGATAACGTCGATGCTAAGATTGAAGGTCTGGTACGGTCACGGACTAAGTCCCAAGTGGTTTTTGCTGGGACCCTGGTGCCAGCAGTAGTGGAAGACGTCGACGATAAGGAAAGTTACACTACTGAAGAGGACTCGCTGGCCCCAGCCCTGCTTCCCATGGACTACTACATCTACCCCCTGCTCAGTGAGATCGTCTCGCGTCCTCACCAAGTGGAAAACCTCGTCATTGGACGTAAAGGTCATCTGAAGATCGCCTGGGAGTTCCCCGTGGATATGCTGGTGCTCGTTGCTCGTTGCCAAAAACAGGCCGAGGGTCGGGTCGAAGATGAGCTTGCTCTTGAACTCATCGACAACGTCGTCAGATTAAACGGCACCGTGGTCGAAGTGTACAACACCCCGGGTTACCCCAAGCCGGCGATGCGCCAGGAGCTCAACGTGCCGGCGGTGATCACCGTGGAAAACGTGCGGCCAAAGGCTAATCAACTGGTGCCTGAGCTCATTGCCTTTTTGAAAAAGCAAACGGGGATGGAATTCATTGCTTATGATCCTCACATGGCGACGTGGACGTTCAAAGTACTCCACTTTAGTGTGTGGGGGCTTTTGGACGACAATGCCGATACCAGTCTTCGACAACTCAAAGCCCAGCAAGATGCTGAGGAAGACCAACTGCGGCTTGAGTATAGTCGTGTCTATGAACAAGATCAATACCGGGATGCTGTGCGCAAAGCCAAGGTCGGGATCAAAGGAGCAGGGGTTCCTGGTCACTGGGACGCTGATACCAATGGCACCGATCCTGGTCTGCCGCTTATGGCTAAACAACGTCAAGTTGCCGAACAGGTAAAGCTTAACGTGGTCCGAGCTAAGCCAGGAATGCTGATGCTTGTACGAGAAGCCGATACTCTGATGGATCTGGCGAGGGAATCGGAGGACGAAGTGATGGCGGAGATCGACGAGGACGATGATGTGGTGATGCTGGCGCTGGAACTGGGAGACAAGACCCACTACTTACGCCAGCTTCTTTTGTCGACTCCCTATGCTGATATGGCGGCCGTGGTCGACGAAAAGGCCTATGAACCGACCATCGACGACGCTCGCCAACTTGATCGTATGCTCCAATGGCCCGATTTGCCCACGACCAAACTGTGGCTCGTTCAGCTCGAGCTTGCCGACGATTTCAATTCCCTGGTGGTACCGACACCTCTGGAAGTGATGGCAGCTCCCATTAATCGACCGGCTGACATTGAGCGTCAACTCTTCCCTCCTGATAAACACCGGCCGCTGCTCGAAAAGACGTCTCTGGAGCCAATGAGATCACAAGAAGCAGTCAAAGACCCCCTTCCATTGGTTAATGGTGACGATGCTCGCGACTTGGTCGATGAAGTACGTCGCCACGCTCGCATCGAACCTCGTTCGCAACTGCCTTACCCCGTGGTTACGGGGTACTCGACCGAGCTTTCGTTTGCTGGTCTAGCTAAACGATGCGTGCTTCGTGATGCCGTGATGTACAAGCTTGCCCTGGCATTATTTGATGCTGTGCCCACGGCTGCGGTGCTGAACAACCCCGCTGTGGAGCAGAGATTAGCGGAAATTGGTCGTCAACAACGAGTGGTGCTGTGGCTTAAGGAATATAACCGCAAATACGTCGATGACTTTGCCAGAACTTCTTCCGATCCGTTGGCAGTGGCATTATGGCGACTTTGTGCTGGTGATTTGGAAGGAGCCATTGCTGCCATCCCCGCCGACTCGCCTCATTTACGAGCAGTGCTTGTGCTTGCCGATGCTCACGACGAAGCGGCTCGTCACATTGCCCAGAACCAATTGGACGACTGGGCTACTCGAGGCCAAGCCAATATTCCCGAACCGGTGGTTCACATGTGGCAAATCATCGCCCAAGACTTTGCTCCCACGGAAAAGATGCCGTGGCTGCTTCAATTGGCTACGGAGCTCCGTTACGGCGATAACAGTCAGCTGCTTGCCCTGGTGCTTGGGTCAGTGGAGACGAAGAACTCGCTTAGTGTGCTCATGAAGGCGTACCACTTACTGGCGCAAAACCCTACCGAGGCGCTTGAATACGTGGCTGGTTCCAGTTTGGATATCAAGTTCAAGTGGACGGTGCTCCAAGTGTGTCGCAGCTATAGCAATAACTTCAGCAATCTGAGTGGAGACGCCGTGGCTCAGCAATTTGCTCACTACCTTAGTCGTCAACACCACTACGTCGAAGCGGTGTTTGTGTCTCTGACGATCACCAATGACTCGGAAGCCACCAACGATATCCGTACGCTTATTCTTGATCACATTGATGATATGAGCCGTGATGAAATCACCGTTGCCGTTAGTCAGTTGAATGTTCCTCAAGCACTTGTGCTGGAAGCTAGAGGCCGTCAGCTGGGAGCCCACGGCGACTACTGGATGCAATGTCAGTATTATATCGACGCTCATCTTTGGGACAAAGCCAACGACGTCATTCTCAGTCACTTGGGACCCGAAGTTGCCACCACTGCCACTCGAGGCGATGACCTCATCGACCTCACGGCTCAGATCCCCAAAAACGGGTTTATCATCCAAAAATGGACTCAAGGTGGTGATATCTACGTCAACTACGTCAAACTTACCGTGCACAAGGACACTCTGGTATTGAAGCTGTTGGTGAACAATCTTCCTTACTTACAAGGAGACACTGAGTCCCGCGTTGTCAAGGTCTCCCGGGCCATCATGGCTCGCACGGTGGGCGATATCGCGGTAGAGGAAGGCGAGCCGTTGCTGGCAATCAAGCACTTGCCGTTGGCGCCCGTCGATGCCAACTACTTCCGGTTGCGCCTTCAGTGACTACCGAATAATGATGAATTAGTACTTTTTAATTGAGAGAATAAATGAGCATGAATGGTTAAATTGTAGAAAGCGCGATATAATGGTAACCACGGCAATATAATCTTTACTAATTGCTAGTATTAAAGTGCCAGAAAGACTTTGCTTTTTGGCTTAGTGTCAAGAGGAGTAATCGTATTGTCAATCAAGGCCAAGCACGTGTTGAAGTTTATGGAGGTATTGTTAATCAAGGCTAACTGACACAATGTGAGCCGACTAATGATGAACTTATGGCTCATACCCATCTCCTAGTGGTTTCCTACTTTGTCTGTAATTTACTCTAAATTAGCCTTAGGCAACTGGAAGCGTCTAAAGTATCACGATCTCAGGGTAGAAGACATCCTTCCGATGCACTCCAAAGTTACTGTCAAAACATGTTGCTTCCACCACACTAGCTCTGGATATCGTTGACTCAGCTCCGTAACTGATCTCATTAATGACTTCAAATGGACAAACACAATCATTGATACCAAAAGCAGTCGTTTTGTGGAGGAACCGTGTTAGTATTATTCTTTGGTTATAATTGATTGGACATGTCTTCTCAGGGCTGATCAACTTGCTACCCAATTTAGTCAAGATCCCTTTACATCTGTGCAATAGAGGTTACTAAGGGCTAGCTAGACGTCGCACACATTGTACCTACCCACTCACACTAAGCCAAACCGTGCGAAAATCCATCTTGTACCACAAGGATATCTGGTATCAACAATGCTGGTAAATTAATGGCCATGTGTTGGTTGTGACTAGTGGAGCTGGATTTTGTTTTCCATGATAATCCCCAATCAATAGCACTTCGATGATGAACACTAATGGACCCTAATCGTCTTTGACTTGACGAACTACTGACTTGACGAACCGCTGACTTGACGAACTACTGACTTGACGAACTACTGATTTGACTAACTACTGCCTTGACGCTGTTGCTGTTGATGCTTACATTGACTGAAATACCGTTGCTGACGAGACTGCTATTTGTGGCTAAGAATGAGATTACATCTCATTAAAGTATTCACGACGTATCGCATATCAATCGGCATTGCAACATCATCACATGCTGATACAACCATTGCTCCCCCAAGCCTTGATATCCACACGCACACGTCCCCGAAAGCTTATAATAATCTTTGAGTCGAGTCTCCAGGCCGAGCGGTCGATTGAACTCGAAATGGTACCTCAACATGTGGATTCTGCAGTATTTAGCGCTCCTGTAATTCTTCAGGCAACGTGGGGATACGTCAAGTCTCCTGAACATACATGTTCTTGACTCGCAACACGTCCAAGCTTCAGGCTGCCATTGTCCACACTCAATGCATGTTTGTCTCAGTTTATGTGGTACTGTTTCCTCCGTCGCATCATTAGCGTCGTGGTTGGTCGTCGCTGTAACATTATTAGACGGCCCTTCCTGAGATGTTTCAGAATCCCTAAGCGTTGGCTCCTGAATTGGTGGTGGGTCGCAGATCAACGGGCATTGCGACGTCATAACATGCTGAATTAACCATTCCATCCCCAGGCCGCGATAGCCACACTCACACTTCCCAAGCAGCTTGTACCTCAAGCTTTTAGGGGTTCTCAGGTTGATTCGCTGGTCGTCAAACAGGAAATGGTGATTGAGCATATGTCTCTTGGTTCCGTCGTGCTTCTTGAATCTCTTCAGACAATGGTCCGTCGTTTGCAGTTTCCAGAACTTACAATATCCCAACCATTTGCAATTGTCATGCTTTTTGCCCCGTATTTTCAATTCCCCACAAGCAGGGCATTGGCGTCGTTTCGGAGTAAGTAATGTCGCCAGCGGCACTACACGAGCAGAATCTTGATTGATCGGTGCTTCAACGCTGTCGAGGGATTCTTCTCGGGATGATTCAGAAGACACAGACACTGGCCGCTGAGTTGTGCCAAGAGCTGGTGTAGCCAGCGGGCTTAGCTCCCGTGACAAAAGATCATGTCGAGGTGGTGGAGGAAAGTCTCTATTCATCATAGCATATGTTTTGGCAACACATGCTTGATATTCACGTTCATCAATCAGCATCCCAAAGTCAAAACGAGGCTCGTTATTTCGTTTATTATCGTGTCTTCTCATATTTCTCTGCGGATTAA
>JAJMSK010000015.1:0-264737 GCA_030578555.1 Diutina neorugosa | reverse complement strand
ATTCAGTGCATTCAGGGCATTCACCAATAGTCGACGTCGAGGTAGTCAAGTTGCCTTCAGAGTCAGTGGTAACGTCAACGACACCAGTACCAGTGGAAACAGAACCGTCAGTGTTAGTGGTAGTCCATTCAGTGGTGTATTCAGTGCATTCAGGGCATTCACCAATAGTCGACGTCGAGGTAGTCAAGTTGCCTTCAGAGTCAGTGGTAACGTCAACGACACCAGTACCAGTGGAAACAGAACCGTCAGTGTTAGTGGTAGTCCATTCAGTGGTGTATTCAGTGCATTCAGGGCATTCACCGATAGTCGAAGTCGAGGTAGTCAAGTTGCCCTCAGAGTCGGTAGTCACATCAACGACACCAGTACCAGTCGAGACCGAGCCATCAGTATTGGTAGTGGTCCATTCGGTAGTGTATTCAGTGCATTCAGGGCATTCACCAATGGTGGAGGTCGAAGTAGTCAAGTTACCTTCCGAGTCGGTAGTCACATCAACGACACCAGTACCAGTAGAAACAGAACCGTCAGTGTTAGTGGTGGTCCATTCAGTGGTGTATTCAGTGCATTCAGGGCAGGCGCCAATGGTGGAGGTCGAGGTGGTCAAGTTGCCTTCCGAGTCAGTGGTAACATCAACGACACCAGTACCAGTGGAAACCGAGCCATCAGTGTTAGTGGTAGTCCATTCAGTGGTGTATTCGGTGCATTCAGGGCATTCACCAATGGTGGAGGTCGAGGTGGTCAAGTTGCCTTCAGAGTCGGTAGTCACATCAACTACACCAGTACCAGTGGAAACCGAGCCATCAGTGTTGGTAGTGGTCCATTCGGTAGTGTACTCAGTGCATTCAGGGCAGGCGCCAATGGTGGAGGTCGAAGTGGTCAAGTTACCTTCAGAGTCGGTAGTCACATCAACGACACCAGTACCAGTCGAGACCGAGCCATCAGTGTTAGTGGTAGTCCATTCAGTGGTGTATTCAGTGCATTCAGGGCATTCACCGATAGTCGAAGTCGAGGTAGTCAAGTTGCCTTCAGAGTCAGTGGTAACGTCAACGACACCAGTACCAGTAGAAACAGAACCGTCAGTGTTAGTGGTAGTCCATTCAGTGGTGTATTCAGTGCATTCAGGGCATTCACCGATAGTCGAAGTCGAGGTAGTCAAGTTGCCTTCAGAGTCGGTAGTCACATCAACGACACCAGTACCAGTCGAGACCGAGCCATCAGTGTTGGTAGTGGTCCATTCGGTAGTGTATTCAGTGCATTCAGGACAAGCGGAGGCGTCAGTCGAAGCACCAGAGGTGGCAGAAGCGTCAGAAGAGGCGTCCGAAGCAGAAGCGTCAGAGGTGGCCGAAGCGGAAACATCAGACGAAGCACCAGAGGTAGCCGAGGCGTCAGAAGAGGCGTCAGAAGCAGAAACATCGGTCGAAGAGGCAGCCGAAGACGAAGCAGCCGACGAGGATTCCATGGTCGACGACGAAGCCATCAGCGACGAGGAGGGTTCATCGGGGAAGGTGGGAACTTCCTTCAAAGGCAAGCACTTGTCGTGGGGAGTAGCACCATCAGGGATGGGCCCCGTGTAACGCAAAGCATTGTTAGACACGATACCAAGATCACGAACGGTGTCGAGTTCGAAGAGCGCAGGGTCGTAACCAGTACCAATGAGGAACAGGTTGGTGACAAGCGCGTTCCAAAGCTTCAAAATCCCGGTGGTTTCATCGTACTCGAATTTAGTGATCGTCAAGTCAGTACCAATGACATTGCCGTTACCGTAGCCGGCCACGGTATACGGGTTACTAGCATGAGCACCAGCAGTGGAAATAAGCGACGTGGGGTCATCCAAGTAAAAGGTTTGGGTGGTTTCAACCTTGTACAAAGGATTGGCAAGATGGATAAAACCTTCGTAACCAGCGACGATACACCCAGACCCGGTAATTCTGTTCTGTTGCGAGTACTTTTGGTTGTAGAGGTACACCGTACCGTCATTGTTGATGGTACCGCCAGCAAGACCGAAATAGTTGATACCGTCATTCTTTTTCTTGTTGATAATTTCGATGAAACCCTGGTTATCCCAGTTGGTCGAGGTCATGTAGTAGTGAGGGGTCCCGTTAGAACCGTCACCAGCTAAGTAGATCTCACCATAGTTCTTCATGTTGTGAGAAATCAAATCGATAGTCGGGGGCAAGTTCGATTGAATCGAGTTGAGCGAGATGGTACCGTAGTTTTCGAGGGTGTTCAAAGCCCCAGTAAGCGACACTCTAAGCCCAATCACGTTCGATTTCGAGGTGACATAAAGACCAGCGCCCTCACCAATGGTAACATCACCATTCATGTTCATGGCTTTAACGTTGATAAGCGACCAGTAAACGTTGGGAACAATGGCAATGTCTCCTAATTGAGAAACAATGGAGTCATCGGTGGTGATGGTGTTTTCCTGGATCACCTTACTTGCTGCGAGAGCAGTGGCAACGAGAGTCGTCCACAACCCTAACTTCATGTTTGCTTGTCAGGTGGCGACTCAAACTTAGGGGGTGTTTCAACATTTATAGAAGTTTCAAGTTATCCGGATATTTTCCCGGGCGCGTTGAGGGAGTTGCATGGATTGCGCATGGCTAAAGATCTCAAAATAAGCAAGATGAGATCGAGTAGTCATGATCAAAACTACGAAGAATAATACCCGTCCGGACACAGTTGACTGGAAATACCTTTAGGCGTGACGATTTCTTCGGTCTTTGTACCATTTTTCTTAAGAGAAGTATCGAATGCTGCACCATGGATTTTTGCGCCGAGGTAGCCCCCGCTTGCATCGGATGATGCGCAGGTTTTGAGAATTATCTTCAGCCCTCCTTCGAAACTGAAGGAGGGATCGGTATCGTATTCCCGGTAAACATCAACAGCTATTGCGTAGAGTAGCAGGGACGGGTGATTATCAAGAAAACCCGTCGGGGGTTGTCTATCCCACGGTGATTGTTAGGCCAAGCCCCGTTTTCGCTTGTCGTAAATACGAGTAAAATTGTCGTTGTTGCTCCCTGAACAATTGTTATTTGTCCCGTAGCGTTCAAAGCCCTGGGTAATAGATGCAGCATCAATAATGTACGATTGGAGGTGCATCGGGCGTTGCAAAACAAGCGTGCGTCCGGCACCCGAGACTAAATAGCAAGGCGGGTGTAGCAAACGATAAACACAAGGTGCAGAGTCATATAAATCGCTTTGCGAAACCTTCCGACCGTATTGCATCTTCCTTTGTTGTAGCCAGGAGCCCTTGCGCGGCCATCGTGTCCATCGGGCGTCGCAACTAACACTTCGGAGTTAGTGGCAGCATCCTTCAAATAACGCATAACATACGAGGTGAACAACAGGCTTCATCGCAGCCGGACATTAGGTCTAGACATGTTTATTGCATGAATCTTGCAAATATACGCGCCACCCGCGATGATGCGCGCAAAATTGAAGAAATAGTTATTGTTTCGTCGAAGACTCGAACTCAGGTGCGTTCTTTATACAATTCGCAAATATTGTATTTATCGAACGTTTTTGTAAAGTGTCCCTCGGTTCCAACACCACACCCCGGATATGTCCATGTCACTCAATTTTATCATGATGACAGCAGCATCGGATTACTGAAACCTCACCATATTCAGATCAATGACTTACTCTCAAATACCTAGAGCCAGCCTCCGATCCTCCTCTTCGATCCGCCGGAAGTTATCGTATACTCAGCCTTTAACCGCACTCTCCTCGTTGGTAACAACCCACTTGCTGCGTTGTATGCACTCCTCGCGCCCAGTTGTACACCCCTTGACGAAGTCACGACCAAGCCAATTAGCCATGAACTCTGGACGACTCGAGGCGGAAAAGCTCCATGCCATCCAGAAACAGATTTCTCGTGGACGTCTGCGGTCTCCTCCGGGAGGCAAACCTCGACTGCGGCTGGGATCGGCCGAACCCAAGGAACTCAAGTGGAGCATCACCAACCATGACCCTAGTCAGCGACTTGTAAGTCCTGGTCAACACGAGGAGTGGGATAATGAAGTCAGTGAAGAAGAACACCTTTCCGATGACGATAATGGTGAAAAGTTCCAATACGATGACACGGGGAACATTTTGCCCAACTACGCTTGTCAAGACGAAAAGATCAATCAAATCTCGCTGATTTTGGAATCGCAAAACTTAAACGATAAGGATACGATCAAGAAACTTGAAGAGCTTACTGCAAGTGAACGTGCTGTGGCCAATGCTCACCTGGTGGGCAATCAGGTCGACGATAGTAACTTGGAGAAATTGCGTAACGAAAAACGAGAATTGGTGGGCCTGGATGCGTTAAACTTTCAACTGACGGACCAAGATGCCATTGCTCGTCGGCAAAAGCTTGACAATTATCAAAACTATCGCAAGAAAGTTATCCACAAGGAAAACTCTCAGGCGCAACCTAGCGTGGGCCCGCCCGGTGCTGCTAAGGCAGACAAAGAGAAAGACACTCAAGATGACTCTGACGATGATGATTTCATGGCTCCTTACACTCTGGCAGTTGAGGATAAGCTTGACTCAGAATTTGCGTACAAGTTAAATGAAACCATTCAAGAAGGTCCAGTTGATCTGAGTAAAGCCCATCTGCGAGTCATTCAAACGATTACGCGGGGCAACTTCTTCAATTTGATCAATCCTAAACAAAAGCCGAAGATGTTCCTTGTGTGTATGGACTTTAGTCCAGAACTGATCTTTGCCCTTGAATGGCTGTTAGGGACGGTACTTGTCGACGGCCTGGTGTTATTTATTGTGTGCGTGATAGAAGAAACCGACACCAATAATACCAAGGGTAACGCTGCTGCAGAAAACCAACGGGAACAGTACCGGCTTAATATGCTCAATAAGGCGAAGCAGCAAGTGTTGAACTTGTTAAAGCTTACCAAATTGCAGATCCACATTGTCATTGAAATCATCCATCATCCCATTCCTCGCCACTTGATCTTAGAGATCATTGACAATTTACAACCTACGCTTGTAGTGGTGGGGTCAAAGGGACAATCGGCAATCAAGGGTGTATTGTTGGGTTCGTTGTCAAACTACCTTGTTACTAAACTGAGTGTACCAGTAATGGTGGTTCGGGAAAAGCTTAAGAAGATCAACCGGTTCAAACTGGGCTCGCATATGTTCAGCAATAACATCAAGAGTTTGACATTGTCGGAGGCAAGAATTGATTAAGGATAATAGGAAAATGAATAACGAGACTTTTAGATCCGAATAAAGTAACTTAAACCGTTAAAGGAATTGCCTTGTTAGGCTTACAAAAAAGACTCAAAAAGAAGGTCCTACCCGGATTCGAACCGGGGTTGTTCGGATCAAAACCGAAAGTGATAACCACTACACTATAGAACCGAATTTTTCGATTTTACATGTAGGAAAAACAAACGATACGTGGAATGAGTCCGTTTTAAGATTTTTTTCCATTTTTAGCCCTTAAATTTGCCTGTGTCGGGTGCCAAACGACAATAGTGGCACTATTCTTGCTCCACAGTACATGGGGACGGTATTTTATGATGTTAAGCAAAGTTTTTCCGAACACGTGGTGGCGTATCCTTACTCGGGCAAAAGTGTCTAAGACCATAATCGTCGATGTAGTCATCAGTATCTCAATCTCATTAAAGCCTATACACGCTTACAACTTTTGCATAGCAGCAATGTCAGTCGATTGGACGTGGTCTTCGTCTTCTTCGATGGTTTGTTGCAATTCATCCAACGAGATCTTGGCGTCTTCGACGACCAAGTTGATTTGCAACTTCTTGATACCGAAACCAACGGGGATCCATTGGTGAGCACCCCAGGTCAAACCGTCCATTTCGACGGCCTTGACGTTGGCCAACAATTGGTCCAAGTCGGTTTCGTCATCCCAAGGCTTGACGTCCAAGGTGACGATCGACTTGGCGGCGGGGCCGGGACCCTTGGCAGCCTTCTTGGCGTGGTAGTCAGCCAATCTCTTTTGCTTCAAAGCTTCGGCTTCAGCGTCGGCTTCTTCGTCGTCGGAACCGAACAAGTCGACGTCATCGTCGTCTTCTTCAGCAGCGGCAGCGGGGGCGGCACCAGCGGGGGCCTTACCGGCGGGCAAGGTGTCGAATTCGTCCGAGAACGAAGCGATGTGGTTAACCCATCTGGCGGCGTTGGGGAATTGCTTGTGGAAAGCTTGGTAAACTTCGACGTCAGCCGAGGTGGGTTGAGTGCTAGAAACTGTTAGTAAATTAGGTTGAAATCAACGATTTGGTTTGTTTGGGGGGGATCAGAAGTGAATAAAATTCCTTGGGTTTACTCATCTGAAGGGTCTTAAGCTTCTCGGAAACACGGACCAAGTGTCGATCATCATATCGCCCCAATGGTGTTGTTTGGTGTTGGTCACTTACCCGTCAATGTACGACTTGTCAGCCAAGAAGTCGTTCAAGTTCTTGAGGGCGTCAGCCTTAGTGAAGTCGGAGAAAGACATGGTTATTTATGAAGGGTGAAAAATTTGCCGATGGCTGTTCAAAAAAAAACCTTGCGACTCGGTGTGCATATAAGCAGGGGAGGGTAACACCTCTGCAGGAGGTAAACCTTTAGGGTTGATTAGAACCTCAATGATTGGAACGTCATGATTGGTAGGTAATTTTTACAGATTTACAGCAACAAGGTTCTTTTTTCATTACGTTGATGAATGTAAGAAAAAGTGGTTAATGTCAGTTAAGTGAAAGCGTGGAGGAAGTGAGGTGTAATTATTCGTATATCATTGACAAATTAGCCATGTGGCCGCGTGGGCCACGGATACATCCATGGTTACGCACTTAGCCGCATCCTTCGAAATGGAATCGTTATACGGCTTGTGGTAAGAGAAAGTGACTACAGAGCCATAACCAAAGTTTTTATAGGTATTTCAGTGTGGTTTGATAATTAAGATAAAATTGCCATATTAATTAATTATTTCTCGGTCTTTGTAGTGGTCGTAGGCAATCATTTCACTTCACTTCATTTCACCATCATATATACATAGGTTTATTCTTGAAATTGCCATTCCTTAGTGGGTCTATTAGCGTAGCATCTGAACTCATTCTGAAGCCCGTTCTTATGTTCAGGGAAAAACGACGTGATCTTAACCCCCGGGTAGTTTGCCATCACCACATCCTTCATTCTTTCCCCAGTGCACGACACCAACAAACTAGCATCGATATCACGTAAAAGTTGTTTAGCAGCAATCGCCAGCTTCGTTTGACAATCTTCTTCGAGGAATGGTGGGTCAATCAAAAGCCGATCGCATTTGCCAATCAACTCGTCCGGTAATTCGTTAGGCTTATTATAATCATAAACGAAAAACCGATCTCTACCAGCCATCACCGAGAACCGAGAGTCATACTCAAGAAGATAAATGTTCTTGGTAGGCAATTCTTCCTTACTAGCCATTTTCCGAACGGCCGCGTATACTGAAGGAGCACTAGCAATGCAAATAACAGTGTCAGCGGTGGCTCCATCCAATAACGCCCGAGCAAGAGTGTCAGCAGTGTCATCACTATACCAGAATTGGGAAAGCTGCCAATCTTCAGGAAAGTCGTCGATCAGAATTGCTTGCCCTTTGTCAAATTCATCTTGAGCTGCTTGAGAAAGCTTAGCAAAGCGATCCGCCTGCTGTTTTTCTTGTTGACGAAACTCAGCCAAGGCAGCAAGAGCATGGGCACTCAAGGATAATTCGTCGTCCATCTTATAACTCGTCGTTGAGTCGAGAACGTTAAGAACTAAGTCATTTTCTTGTACAACGTGACTTTCACGTGACACAACATCTCAAATTACGGATGATGACGTCATCGGTAAACTTCTGTCTAAAAAAGTGACGATCAGGGGGTTGTTTTTATCGTTAATTTTAGTGGCTTTTTAGCCAATCATGACATTTCGTTACATTGATATATTTACTAACCATCCGCGCCTGTCAGCGGCTAGCTCGATCATCGTGATGTATTTGTAGACGGCGTTCTAGTCGCCGTTGCATCTGGGCCAAAAGGGATTCGAACTCAATTAGCTCCTTCTCCCCTGGCAAAGTGGGGTCGGCAGTATATAGTTCGAACATATTCACTAAAAACGACGGGGAGATGGTAGCTTCATAAATACCTGAGGATTTCGCTTACGAGTATTTTTTAAGCCCCCAGACGAAAAACTGACATCAAAATGTGTAACAAAACGGTCTTGATCGGGTGCACGGAAAAAGTAAAGCTTAAATTGAACTTTTTAGTTTTTCCATTGCTATTTGATGACATCTTTAGGGCAAGGTGGAGCAACGCTTTGCTAAAAGGAGTAGACGGCTGGCACAACACTATCTTGGTTTATCCTATAATTTTTGGAACCATGACAACCCTACCAATTCATCGATTGTCGTTGTTATCGTTACCATTTTGATCACATTCATGTGTGGTGAATGTGAGATAAGGCGCACGTGATCGAGATTCGTAAAAACTTATTTGTCTCATGAAAATGCTCTCTCAGCTTATAAATCGAGGGCACGTGATATGATCCAATCAGTAAAAGTAGAAAGGTACAAGGTGCCAGCCACACCTATACTTGATCTTCGATGTCGGTGGTGAGTTTGACACCAACTCAGTTGGAACACATAAATGCCCGGCTTGAGAACGAGCTGCCGGAAACTATCATCAAATGGGCTTACCTTACTTTCCCCCACCTTTACCAAACCACAGCGTTTGGACTTACCGGATTGGTAACGGTGGATATGATCTCCAAGTTGGGTATTAATGTTGATTTGGTATTTTTGGACACCCTCTATCACTTCCCTCAAACCTATGACCTCGTGGATAAGGTAAAGGCTAAGTACGGTTCCACGATTCACACCTTTACCCCAAAGGATGTTTCGACGGAAGAGGAATTCAAGGAGAAGTACGGTGACATGTTGTGGGAAGCCGATGAGGACTACTATGATTTCTTGGTCAAAGTGGAACCGGCTCAACGAGCGTACAAGGAGCTTAAGGTGGTGGCGGTGCTTACCGGTCGTCGGAAGTCACAGGGCGGCGCTCGAGGGTCGTTGCCGGTGGTCGAAATCGAAGAGACTTCGGGGGTGATTAAAATCAATCCGTTAGTCAACTGGGATTTCAAAAAGGTGAAGCAATACGTCGATGAAAACCAAGTGCCCTATAATGAGTTGTTAGACTTGGGCTATAAAAGTGTTGGTGATTGGCACCTGACTCAACCCGTGGCTGATGGTGAAGATGAAAGACTGGGGAGATGGAAGGGGAAAGCGAAGACTGAGTGTGGGATTCACCAGACGTCAAAGTACGCCGAATTTCTCGCAAAGTCGGAGACGGTGAAGCAGGGTTAATTTGTATTTTTATTAATAGACGATAGAAATTTTATCAGTGATTATATTGTACTTAAATGTGTGGTACCCACACCCTTGTTGCAAGGGTTGTTTCGTAGGGTGTATGTGTTTCTGCAAATGCAGCCTCATTTGAAACGCCCTCACGTCGTCAACTCGATCATGTTTCATCGAAAACCTGAAAATCGAGGAAGCGAAACGACTACTTAGATTAACAAAAGCTAAAGCTTTATACTTCAACCTTATTCAGTTATTGAGTGGAGAGAGAATGTCGATTATCTCTCCTTAGTGGGGGTTCTTTTGCACACCCCCCACCCTATCGCACCCACTGCTGATCCCTCACTGCACGATATGAGCCCTGCACCAAAACATATAATACCATCGCCAACGACGCGTATATATCCTTTATTGCCAGCTTTGACTACTTCCACCAAAGATGTCACTGCTGGAAGAAAACTACAGTGGCAGTGAAAGCGAATGGGACGATGATGAAGAAGTTGTCCCTGTGGCGAAACCGCGAGCGGCTCCTCGTAAGAAACGGGCGTCTCCTGCTTCGGTTCTGCCACCAACTGAAGCAACGCCTCCCTTATCGGCCACTGACTCCCCCAATCAACCCGAAAGCTCCGTTGAACCTGATACCAACGGTGTAGTGGTGCCTCCTCTCAACGGACAACGTGGATCGGCTCTGGAACAATACCAACGGCTCTCCCAGCTTGAACATATCCTTAAGCGTCCCGATACCTATATTGGGTCGGTGGAGCCCACTGATGTTGAAATGTGGACTTATGATTCTGCCAGCGAGAAAATGGTACACAAATCGGTACGGATCGTCCCTGGTTTGTACAAAATCTTCGACGAAATCCTCGTCAATGCCGCCGATAATAAAATTCGTGATCCGCTGATGAAGCAACTTAAGGTGACTATCGATGTCGAGCTGAACACCATCACCGTGAGAAACGACGGGCGAGGCATTCCGGTGGAAATCCACTCAAAGGAGCAAATGTACATTCCCGAAATGATCTTTGGTAACTTATTGACATCATCAAACTACGACGATGAGGAAAAGAAAGTTACCGGTGGTCGTAATGGGTACGGTGCCAAACTTTGTAACATTTTTTCCACCGAATTCACCGTTGAAACGGCGGACTTATCCCATGGCAAAGTGTACCACCAGGTGTGGACCGATAATATGTCCAAGTGTCAACCTCCAAAAATCAAAAAAATGACGGCCAAGCGTGAATATACCCAAATTACATTTAAACCCGATTTGGCCAAGTTTGGTATGGAACGGTTGGATGATGATATTGTACTGGTAATGAAGCGAAGAGTTTATGACCTTTGTGGTACAGTTAAAGATTGTCTGGTGTTTTTGAACGATGTCAAATTACCCGTTAAACTGTTTAAGCAGTACGTCGATATGTATGTCCAGGCTCTTCGGCAATTGGATGATCTGGATGATCCAAAGCTGCTGGTGGTTGTACATGAAAACTTTGGTGATCGATGGGAGGTTGCGTTTGCTGTTCTGGATGGGCTGTTCCAACAAGTTCTGTTTGTTAATTCCATTGCGACAACCAGTGGTGGTACTCATGTCAAGATGCTTACTGATAACATTGTGAAGCAATTAACCGAATCCATTCTGGCCAAGAGAGGTAAGAAGAAGGCGCTCATGGTCAAACCACAAGAAGTTAAAAACAACATGTTTTTGTTTGTTAATTGCTTAGTCGAAAACCCTGCGTTTACTTCACAAACCAAAGAACAGATGACAACAAAGCCTGCCAAGTTTGGTTCGCGACCGGTTATTGGGGAGGATTTCATTAAGAAACTTATTGCCAAGACTCTGATTACCGACAAACTTCACAGTTTGAGTCAAGCTAATGAAGATAAGGCTCTTGCTCGTCAAGATGGTTCACGACGCCTGAGAATTAAGCTGGCGAAGTTGCATGACGCAAATAAAGCTGGTACCAAAGAGGGCTACAAGTGTACTCTTATTCTTACTGAAGGTGACTCGGCCCTTGCTCAGGCAGTGGTGGGGCTTAAAGTGGTAGGAAATGAGTACTACGGATGTTTCCCACTTCGAGGGAAGATGTTGAATGTTCGGGACGCTCTGGCAGACCAGATCCTGAAAAACGCCGAAATCAACGAAATTAAGAAGATCATTGGTTTGCAACACAAGAAGCACTATACCCCCGAGCTGCTCAAGCAATTGCGATACGGCCATATCCTTATTATGACAGATCAGGATCATGATGGTCTGCACATCAAAGGTTTGCTTATCAATTTCTTCGAACTGAGTTTCCCCGGTCTCTTGCAATGTCCTGGGTTTCTTCAAGGGTTTATTACACCCATTGTCAAGGTGACTATCTTAGGTCGACACAAGAAGGTTATTCCTTTTTACAATATGCCTGACTTTGAACGCTGGAGGGAACTGGAAGAAGCTCAAGCTAACCGGTGGACTCATAAGTACTACAAGGGGTTGGGGACATCTCTTGCCACTGAAATCACTGAGTACTTCCAGCAGTTACTGCGGCATTTGAAACGCTTCCACGCTCTTCAGGACGATGACAAGCAATACATCGATTTGGCATTCAACAAGAAGAAAGCTGACGACCGTAAAGATTGGTTGGGCGCCTATATTCCTGGTACTCAATTGGACCCTGAAATTGAGGAGATTCCTATTGCCGACTTCATCAACAAGGAACTTATTTTGTTCCTGATGGCTGACAACATCCGTTCGCTTCCTTGTGTGCTCGACGGGCTTAAACCGGCCCAACGTAAAGTCATTTATGGTTTACAGAAACGGGCAGGTAACCGTGAAGGTAAAGTCAATGATTTGGCTGGTTACATTTCCAGTAATACGGCTTACCATCATGGTGACCAGTCGTTGGTCATGACGATTGTGTCGATGGCCCAAGATTTTGTTGGGGCTAACAATATCAACTTGTTGGAACCCCGAGGTAATTTTGGGAGTCGGTTCATGGGCGGTAAGGATGCTTCGGCTGCTCGTTATATTCACACGTGCTTGTCGGAAATCACCAAGCTGGTCTACAATCCCTTGGACAATTCGTTGTACAAATATGTCCAAGAAGATGAGCTGACGGTTGAACCTCAATGGTACTTGCCGGTATTGCCAATGGTTCTTGTCAATGGTCTGGAAGGTATTGGTACGGGGTGGTCAACTTCCATTCCACCATTCAACCCTAAGGATATCGTTGATAACTTACGCAGAATGATGGATGGTGAGCCATTAGCAGAAATGGCGCCGTGGTTCCGTGGGTTTACTGGTCGGATTGAGCGTGAAAGTGATGGTCGCTACAAGATGTATGGTCTCATTGAACAAGTGGATAACCAAACCATACAGATTCTGGAAATCCCCGCACGTATGTGGATTCAAAACTACAAGGAATTCTTGGAAGGGAACATCAACGATCGTGAAAACCCTCAAGGATGGATTAAAGATGTGCAAATCATTCACTCTAACAGCACCGATGTTGGTTTCAAGGTTACGATGACGCAAGCCGAGGTGGATAAACTGGTTGAGCTCGGGTTGTATAACCGATTTAAGTTGATTTCGAACATTAGCACGCTGAACATGACGGCATTTGACGCCGATGGTCGCATTAAACGGTATGGGCTGCCGTTGGAAATTTTGCGGGACTATTATTATGTACGTCTCGAATATTACCAGAAGCGAAAGGATGCCATGACCACGAGTTTGCAAAACCACCTTACGCGTATTTCGGAACAAGCTCGGTTCATCAAGTTAATTATTGACAACGAAATCAAGGTGTCAAATCGGAAGCGGAAAGAATTATTCGACACTTTGGAACAACACAAGTTCATTAAATTTGATCGTCATGGCAGTCCGGTCGCCGGTGAGGCGCCGATCGCTGAAGATGTTGCCGAAGAGGACCCCGAGGAGCTTGAACAAGAGGCGGAGACGGTTGAAGGTGAGCATGTTCCTGAAACCAAGTACACGCATTATGACTACTTATTGGGGATGCTGATTTGGTCATTGACCTGGGAAAAGTACCAAAGACTTTTGCAACAACAAGGTACCAAGCAAGAGGAATTGGAAACGCTTTTGGGTAAGTCGGCCAAGGACTTATGGAAGGAAGACTTGGAGACGTTTTTGGTGGCGTGGGATCAATTGATCGAGTCGGATGCCCGTAAACGTGACCAAATCAACGGGAAGCGGGGTGGTGGTCAAAACCGAGGCGGCAGACGGCGGAGAAATGATGATGACGACGATGACGATTACGGTGCTCCGAAGAAGAAGCGGCCGGCTAAGCGGGCGGCGCCAACCAAGGTGAAAAAGGAGCCCAGTCCCAAGAATACGGTGGTGAAAAAGGAAGCGACGCCTAAAGTTGAAGTGAAGAAAGAGGCTGGTCAAGCCGACGTGCTTTCATTTTTCTCCAAAGACGACGAGCCGACACCGGCTCGAGGAAAGCGCCGAGGCCAAAAGGCGGCGGTGGTAGCGACACCACCGCTGTCGCTGAAGTCTCGTTTCGATGCTAGCGACTCCGATGACGACTTTATCATGGGTGAAGCAATTCTTAAAGCCCGTAAAGGAGCCCCGTCGGCGTCCGATTCCGAGTTCTCTCTGTAAGCATCATCAGATGGTTTTTGTTCTTGTTAGCTTCATTTCAATAAATATCATTCGCGAGTCTAGTCTACCATCGCCATTGTCTAGACTGTGTGTCTCTGTCGCAGTCACTTAAGAAAGTGTGGGGATGATGAGTGCATGTGATCAAAAGTGGCGCTACCAGAAAAACCCCATTTTCCATTTAAATGTCCATTTAAATGTCTCCTAACACATAGTCATTAAAGCCTTTCACTCACAGTGATTGTGTCGTTAGTTTATTTTTATCTTTTAGGTGTTTAAGGGGCCCCGGGCATCGGACAAGGAGCAATCGTTGCCGAGATGTGTAATCAGCATTGTACCGTTCGTTGGCTCGGAATTAGCGCTGCCGCGTGGGGTCCGGGAGGTGGGGGTCCGAGAGCGGCCCCGTGGTTGGTGGCAAAACCATCGGCGCTTCGGCAGGGCTAATTCCACGTCTTAAACGTCACGGAGATCATTTCGGATATTATGTATCGGTGTAGAGGACACCGGAGCCCGATTTCAGCTAAGTGCCGATGACGTTTGCCGAATGATACCAGTTGACAGGTGTAAAACTATGGCATGTTCCATTACGTAATCGACAGCCTCCGAGGGAGGGTCCGAAGCCGTCGCTCGCTGTTGTACGATATCTCGCTCCGAGAGACAATAGCCTCCGACAATGAGGGGGCGAGAGGGGGAAGACCCTCAAGGCAATGGTTAGGTCCACCTGGTCGTTGTCGGCACGCCTAGGCCGGACATATAGATATAAAACGTCGGGCCCCCGACCCTCGGTGGATACGGGATTAAGCGGGTGTTTTGCCAGGTGCGGTAATTTGTTACACCTTGAGCCGTTTCTCCGACACACACCCCGACTCAGCAATTTACAACTTGACTACTTCCTTCACATCCAATTCGAGTATGTTCCCGTTAGCCTGGCCGTATCCTCCCGAACAAAAGAATGGGTTCTGGGGCCCCACCACCGCCACCATCGATTGGTGTGAGGAGAACTATGTGGTGCTGCCCTATATTGCCGAAGCCATCAATACTACCACCAACTCGGTCTTCTTTTTGCTTTCAGGAATTGCCATTTACAATACGTTCAAACAACGCATGGATCAACGGTTTGTGTGGATGGCCATGGGGTTTATGCTTGTGGGCATTGGTCTGTGGTTATTCCATATGACGTTACGCTACGAGTACCAATTGCTCGATGAATTACCCATGATCTACGCCACTTGTATCCCGTTTTGGCTGGTGTTTAGTGAGTTTAAGACTCAACGGCAACTGGCTCGCATCGGCGGAGCCATCTTTATGGCAGCTAACATCCTCAGTTTGGTCTACATGTATGTCTACAAGAACCCGACGTTGCACCAAGCGGCGTACGGGATCCTTAACGCCGCCATCATCCTTAAACTGATGGTATTGACCAAACAGCACGTCACCGACAAACACGCTCGCAAACAACTCATGAAGACAATGTATTGGGGAGTGGGACTTTTCCTTTTGGGGTATGTGTTGTGGAACTTGGATATCCACTTGTGTGGGTTCTGGAGACAATTGCGTCGCTCCATCGGCATGCCCTACGGCTGGATCCTCGAAGGCCATGGCTGGTGGCACGTGTTCACCGGGTCTGGCGTCTACTACTATTTGGTCTACGAACAGTACCTCAGATTGTGGCTCCAAGGCACCCAGAAGTTCTACGAGTTCACCTGGGTCGGTGGTTGGTTGCCGATGGTGGTGTTAGTCGACCCCGTAGGGTTGACGACGTACCGGAACGCTCGCCAATTGGCTCAAGCCGACGAAGAATACTTGAAGTCGGAAAAGTCCCAGTAGTTTGCGGGTTTATAACAGGATTCGCATTTAAATATTATCGATAGACTCATACACATTCATCGCTAACACGCTTAACTTGACCTTATTCTTCTGACGCTTAACTTGACGTTACTCTTGCTAGAAATACTTATTCTCTTCATAATAAGTTAAGGTAAGTAAGGTAAGTAAGGGAAGTAAGCCAGAAGCTAAAGTTGAGTAAGGCAGTTTCGGTGAAGGGCTAAGTGTATGTGTTTTGCTAGAAAAAAGAAACCTTCGTAGATTATAAGGTTCTATACACGTTCACTCAGTGATTAATCGCTATCACTGTCACTGGTATCGCTTAAAATCTCAATGACCTTTTTGGGGGGCAGCGGCTTCTTCGCCGGGGCCTCAATCGTACTCGAAGGGATGGCTCTCGACGAAAGCGACGCAAGCTGAGGCTTAATGATCTTAGGCAACTGCTTCAACATCGCCGCTGGCGACGGTTTGGTGGTCGTGTTAGGAGCCGACGCCGGTTGTGACGATCCACGAGGCAGTTGAGTCGTCCGAGACGTCGTCGGTGTAGACATTTGGGATGCCGGACGAGCCACGATTTTTGGTTTGAACTTAGCCGTAGCTTTGGGACTACTCTTGGATGTCGTATCTTTCTCGGCAACGGGAGATGTGACGGTAGCCAAAGGCTTCTTAAGCGACGGTACCGCCAGCGTAGGCGTCTTAGCAGCAGCAGCTGGATTCGTAGCCGGCTTTGCCGGGGTGGTTACCGGTTTGGCAGGAGCTTTAGCAGGCTTAGCAGGTGTCGTAGTCGTAGACTTTGCAGGTTTGGCAGGAGTCGTAGTCGTAGACTTAGCAGGCTTAGCAGGAGTCGTCGCGGTAGACTTAGCCGGTTTGGTAGGTTTGGCAGGAGTTGAGGCGGTAGTCTTAGCTGGGGTTGCCACCTTTGCTCCAGACTTCGTCGCAGTCGCCGTACCTTTACTAGGACTCTCCTTGGAAGCAGCGGTTGACTTCTTGGTTGTAGCAGGAGCCTTCTTGGTCGCAGTTTGTGATGACTTCACCGGCTTTGTCTTCAGAATGTTAATGAGTTTTTCATTTGAGTCCAGCTCCGACTCCGAGGACTCAGAATCCAGTGAGTCCGAACCCGAGCTGGAGTCCGAGCCCGAGCTGGAGTCTGAACCCGAGCTGGAGTCCGAGCTGGAGTCCGAGTCGGAATCCGACGAACTCGACCCCGAGTCCGAATCCGAGTCAGACCCTGATCCAGAATCCGACCCCGACTCCGAACTAGACGAATCATCGGACGAAGAACTCGAACTCGACCCTGACAGACTCAGATCTTCGTCAGACTCCGATCCCGATTTGTTTGGCTTATCATCGCTCTTTGCTGACGACTTTTTCTCCGTTGCCGTCGTAGGTTTAGCCGTCACCTTAGCCAATGGTTTAGCCACTAATGGAGCTTCCGGTGACTTGGCCTTAGCAGCTACGGGAGTAGCCTTAGAAGCGGTCGGAGTAGCCTTAGCAGCGGTCGGAGAAACCTTGGCAGCAGCAGGTGGAGAAACCTTAGCAGCAGCAGGTGGAGAAACCTTAGCAGCAGCAGGTGTAGCTTTAACAGCAGCAGGTGTAGCTTTAACAGCAGCAGGTGTAGCTTTAACAGCAGCAGGTGTAGCTTTAGCAGCAGTTGGAGTAGCTTTAACAACTGCCGGAATAGCCTTGACTGATGCCGGGGTGGCCTTAACCGATGCCGGAGTTGCCTTAGATGCTGGAGTTGCCTTAGATGCCGGAGAAGACTTCTGTTGGGCTGCAGATGGCGGTGGCGTCATCGTGGTAGCTGGTTTATTAGTTTGGACCGGGGGCAGCGTCTTGGCTCTCTTAGAAATGTGTTCAGTAGTATCATCAGCATGATTCTTTTTCGAAAGCGACGTGTTTGTAGACGAAGGCGGCGTAGACTCTTTGTTTTTAGGGTTAGGAGGTGGCGACACCTTCTGCTTTGACGCAACTGATTCTTGTGCTTTAGGCTTCGACACAACTGGATTCGTAGGTTTTGCAGCAGCCTGTACCTTTGGTGTAGCAACAGCACCCTCTTTAGGTTTCGAGGTATCCGTTACCTTGGATTGTTGGGCCACTGGTTGTTTGGATTGGGTTGTGGGAATGTCTTTAGCAGCACCAGTTTGTGAAGGTTTCGAAGGGGTAGACTTTACATCAGTAGGAGGAGCCGGCTTGTTCACCGGGGGCTTTTGTCGTACCGGAGTGGGCTTATCGTCTTCGGAGTTGTCACTCTCTTCCTCTAACAGGTCACTATCGGGTTCCACTAATCCACCAATGGGTTGTGCTTCTTCAGGTTCGGATGGCAACTCCGACTGATTTGGTTTTTCCAGTGGTTTAGGGTGGTGGATTGTGGTGCGATCTTCTTCATCACTCTCCTCTGAAGCCTCGAATTCGCTCTCCTCTTCCGAAATTACATCCGAAATCTCACTTGAGCTGTCGATTTCAATCTGTTCGATATCATTGTCCAGCGACATGTTATCAGGCAGAAGATCAGGAAGCCTATCCGACGAAGGGGAAGGAGATGGAGACATGTCTGGCAGAAGATTAGGAAGGGGACGATCTGGCAGTGCATTAGACGCCGTTGATGGGAGTTGCTTTCGAGGCGGCGTCGACGGTGACTCGTCGGGAGGCAAAGGTGACTCAACGGGCGCTTTCTGCGAAGCTGATGATATCCGAGTCTGACTAACACGAACTTGAGATGGATCATTGGTTGATGGTGCAGCATGTTTAGCCGACAACGGGGATTTCGGGATGGAATTCACACCATTATTCAATTGAGATGGAGCAGCATTAGCCAGATTACCTACTTGCGGGGTAGATTGTACAACGTTTGAGTGATGGTTGTCGCTGTCACTGGCATTCAATGACTTTGATACTTCTCTTTTTTTGATTTGCGTCAACGCAATATCATCGAACGAATCATGGTCATTACCATCGTCATCTTCATCTTCGGAGAAGACTTCACGAGAAATAAATGGCAAGCGTGTGTTTAACGCATTTTCAACGACGCGAATCTTCTTCACTGAAGGAATTTGCTCCTCTGCTTCTGCTGAGTCTTCCACGGGTCGTTTCTTCGCCACAACGTTTATATCTGGAGGCAACCGTAATTGAATGTAACTTGACGATTCAATCTTTTCATCATCAGCTTGCTTGAACAAGTTTGACCGCAAATTTGGAGGAGTCCTAGATGGAAGTAACGTCTTCTCCTCGCCAATAAGTTCCGTCATTGGATCAATATGAGCCGGATTGATAACAGCAAATTTCTCATCGGCGATTGACATTTCATAGCCCGGGCGAACATGGGTAAGAAGAGTGTTCATGAATTGGTTTAGCGGACCTACCATCTCAGGAAGGTTTGCGGCAAAGTAAGGGTGAGCATGCGACAGGAGATACGAGCATATTTCCAGTAACAGCAGCCGCAGGCTCTTTGCAGATATTGAATAATTCTGATAACAAGCAACAATGTAGTACAAGTCTTTTATCAGGTAGTGGTAATCAGCAATAGCTTTGAGGTTAGGGGCAATTGGCTGTGATTTCATGAAGAAGCCATCACCGTCGGCCAAAACTAGTTCGTTGTGCAGTTTCACCTCCAGAGGGTTACCTCCGAGCCATGCCAGCTTCATGACGTTGAGCTGGTGAAAATAGAGCCCTTCAGTTTTGCTTAACTTCTTAGTCTCTTGGTGATAAGTGAGCAAAAGTTGGTCAAGGACGATATCGTCAGGAAACGTCAGAAGTTTAGCGAGTTGCGAATAGAGCAGTTGCTTAATATGATTGACCAAACCAAATTCCCCGGGTAATGTCATCAGTTTTGGTTTCGAACTAATGAACTTGTCACAAGTCAACAGGATATACACAATCTCGATATTGTTAAGCTTTACGTCGACGACAACGTTATTATGGCAAATCAACATTATCCGGCGACGACGAGCGCCAAATACTTTATCCAAGTTCTTCAAATAGGTGGCCATGGTGTACAGATTGTTAAGCCCTTTAGGATGATACAGAGCCAGTCTTACCGGACAATTCGAAACCACCAATGGCTGTAAAAATTCCAGCGCTGCCATATTCCCTGCCACCAGAAATGTAAAGCTTCGAGGATTGTGGACAATGGTGAATTCCAGGAACCAGAACACATCCTTCGGTTCGTACGATCCTCTAAATGTCAGTACAATACGCTCACGTTCACGATTAATCCCCGCTACCGGATTACGGTTGACCGTCAGGAGCCTGGCAACAACCTCTTCTTCAGTGGGGAAGTAAGATGAGATATCAGGAAAAAGCGACGTGAACCGGGAAATCACCCGCTTTATGTGTTCGGGAGGGACAACGGCATGGGTTTGGTGCTTGCTGATAAAGTAATCAAACACTGCTGCCTTGATCATCGATCCAGTTTCGTTGACTCGAGTACGAGGCTCGTACTTCACGAGCTGTTGGTACATCGGCTTGTTGATATTGTACACCGACACCAAGTCTGCTTCCTGAAGCTGAGGATTGACTACCAGAAAGTATTTCCAGTAGTCTAGTAGCCCAATGATCTCATCTGGTGCTAACATGGTGCCCAACGAACTCAACGCGTGAGAAAAAATGGAACGGCTGTGGTGGAGAGATATTTGTGGGCTCAGCGAGAATGGAGATCTAGGACGATCTAGGTTTTGATAGAAAGTGAAAGCTTTTGTTTGACAAGGTACGTTTAATGTAAAAGGTTGTTGTATGTTTTATAGCATGATATTTGATGGGACGTCCTGATGTTGTTTATATTGTCGATCGATGCGGTGCAGTGAGCATCGTGAGAGGACAATGAATAACAAGCAATCAAACTACGGAGAAACCACCAAGAATGTGTAGGAGAAATTGAAACAAGATTATCGATGGGAAAAGATGTCTTGGCTTGAAGAGCTGCTCAAAAGCAAAAAAGAATGCGCAAACCCGGAATCGAACCGGGGGCCCAACTATGGCAAAGTTGGATTTTACCACTAAACCATTTGCGCTTATTGAAATTTATTCTGTAAAGTTGCAAGGACTACTTGTCTGTTCCAGGTAGAATTCCGGATTAAGGCATTAATGACAGCGTAACTCGGCTTTCACACCTGTATGACTCCAGTCCGATGGTTTGCGTTACTTGAGGAAATTCCAAGTGACCTATATACGTCAATAAAACCACATATACTACTTGCATAGTAACATGGGAACCAATAACGCGATCTTTCACTGTGGAAGTGAGTTTCCAGATACCTAATTAGTCGAACAACTCCTCCAACTATTGTTTTACATCCGAACACCACAAGGTGCAGAGGAGAGCAAATGTTTCGCTCCCTCAACTCGCAGATACTAGCTGATGTTTTTCTTTATAGGGCAGAAGCACTTGAGGAGACTCTAAGAGGTGACTCCCACGTATAGATTTTACAGCTAGATATTTATAGAATGCACATTATTGATAAAAAAAAAAAGTAGGCTTGAACGAAATATCAGGAGCTCCAGATCATCGAGTAGCTGATGAATTTTCAGGATAAAAGGGATCATCTTGAATGGACTCCATTACGGAATTAGAAACGTGACAAGAAATGATTTCCGACGTACTGTATATGGATCAAACAGAGCTGAAACTAGGTGAACAAATGTAGTAGCAATCGAATTTTACACCAATAAATCGTCAAGCTGATCTGTAGCAGCTTATGTTTAGGCACAACGAATTGGAAGTTCCATACTAATTATGGTTCCTTAGCGCACTAGACTTGTGTCCAGTAGGAGTAAACATTGTCAATTGATGTATGTTAGCAGGTTGTATGGGAGAGACTCGGCTTTAAGAGTAGATGTACTTTGCTAGCTGATCGATGGTGTTTCAGAATCAAAATTGAACAAAGTCGCACTCCAGATCATAGACCGCGCTTTAAGGAAACATCGATGTGGTCAACACTTGAAGCAAATCTAATGTTAACAGTATCCACTACAGGACGATTTAATTCAAACTGGGTATTGTGATATTATTATGTGGTAAGTGTTAAACCAATTAAAGAAGGAAGGGGACCAAACCCACAAGGGCAATGGCCAAGGTAGGTCTGGTCAACGAACCAGCACCAATGGCAGCGTCGATTTCAGGAACGTTAGATCCATTGCCAGCACCGTTGTTGGAGTCATCGTTGGAACCGTCAGCACCGTTACCAGCACCGTTACCAGCACCGTTACCAGCACCGTTGTTGGAGCCATCGTTGGAACCATCAGCACCGTCAGCACCGTTGCCAGAACCGTTGTTGGAGCCGTCAGAGCCGTTGCCAGAACCATCGTTCGAACCGTCAGAACCGTTGCCAGAACCATCGTTCGAACCGTCAGAACCGTTGCCAGAACCGTTGTTGGAGCCGTCAGAGCCGTTGCCAGAACCATCGTTCGAACCGTCAGAACCGTTGCCAGAACCATCGTTCGAACCGTCAGAACCGTTGCCAGAACCATTGTTGGAGCCGTCGTCACCACCGTTGTGGGAGCCGTTGTCACCGCCGTTGTTGGAGCCGTCGTCGCCACCGTTGTGGGAGCCGTTGTCACCACCGTTGTTGGAGCCGTTGTCACCACCGTTGTTGGAGCCGTTGTCACCGCCGTTGTTGGAGCCATCGTCACCACCGTTGTTGGAGCCGTTGTCACCGCCGTTGTTGGAACCATCGTCACCGCCGTTGTTGGAGCCATCGTCACCACCGTTGTTGGAGCCGTTGTCACCGCCGTTGTTGGAGCCGTTGTCACCACCGTTGTTGGAACCATCAGTGGGTTCGGGGTAGTAGGTAACAGTGATGGTAATATGAGGACCACCGTCGGTAGGAGCAGGACCGTTGTCAGTGTTGCCGTCGGTCTTCGAAGCAGTGTTGTTACCGTCAGTGTTGTTGCCGTCGGTCTTCGAAGCGGTGTTGTTACCGTCAGTGTTAGGAGCAGTGTTGTTACCGTCAGTGTTCGAAGCGGTGTTGTTGCCGTCAGTGTTCGAAGCGGTGTTGTTACCGTCAGTGTTCGAAGCGGTGTTGTTGCCGTCAGTGTTCGAAGCGGTGTTGTTGCCGTCAGTGTTCGAAGCGGTGTTGTTACCGTCAGTGTTCGAAGCGGTGTTGTTGCCGTCAGTGTTCGAAGCGGTGTTGTTGCCGTCAGTGGTGGAAGCAGTGTTGTTACCGTCAGTGTTCGAAGCGGTGTTGTTGCCGTCAGTGTTCGAAGCGGTGTTGTTGCCGTCAGTGTTCGAGGCAGTGTTGTTACCGTCAGTGGTGGAAGCAGTGTTGTCGCCGTCAGTGTTCGAAGCAGTGTTGTTACCGTCAGTGTTGGAAGCAGACGACGATTCAACAACAGACGAAGATTCGGCAGCAGACGAGGTTTCAGAAGCGGAAGACGATTCGACAGCAGAAGACGATTCGGTAGCGGAAGAAGATTCGACAGCAGACGAAGATTCAGCAGCAGAAGACGATTCAGCAGCAGACGAAGATTCAGCAGCAGAAGACGATTCAGCAGCAGAAGAAGACTCGACGGCGGACGAAGATTCAGCAGCGGAAGAAGATTCAGCAGCAGACGAGGTTTCAACAGCAGACGAAGATTCGACAGCAGACGAGGTTTCAACAGCAGACGAAGATTCGACAGCAGACGAAGATTCACCAGCAGACGAAGATTCAGCAGCAGAAGACGATTCAGCAGCAGACGATTCGACAGCCGAAGACGACTCGACAGCCGAAGACGATTCAGCAACCGAAGACGATTCAGCAGCAGACGAGGTTTCAACAGCCGACGACGATTCAGTAACCGAGTTCACCTCGGAGGTCAAAGTCTTGGTAACAGTCGAGGCTTCAGAAGAAGACGACGACTCAGGTTCAGTAGGGACAGGAGGAGCTTCCTTACAAGGCATACATTGGTCGGCCTTGACGGCGCCGTCAGGAACGGGACCGGTGTAACGTAAACCGTTGTTGGAGGCCAAAATAGTCAAGTCGACGGTGTCAAGTTCGAAGAGAGCAGGGTCGTAACCAAGACCAATGTGGAACAGGTTGGTGACAAGCAAGTTCCAAAGCTTCAAGATCCCGGTGTTTTCGTCATAGTCGAACTTGGTAATAGTCAAGTCAGTACCAATGATGTTACCGTTACCGTAGCCGGCCACGGTATAAGGGTTACCAGCGTGAGCACCGGCGGTGGCGATCTTGGAAGTAGAGTCCTCCAACACGAAGATTTGGGTGGGGTCAACAGGGTACAAGGGGTTGGCAAGGTGAATGTAAGCATCTTGTTGAGCAATAATGCACCCAGTCCCTCTGACACGAGTTTGTTGGGAGTACTCTTGGTTGAAGAGACAGACGGTACCATCGTTGTGGATGGTACCACCAGCGGCACCCATGTAGGCGATACCAGAGTTCTTTCTGTTGTTCTTGATGCTGATGAGCCCCTTGTTTTCCCAGTTGGACGAGGTCAAGTAGTAGTGAGGGGTACCATTAGAACCATCACCGACGAAGAAGATTTCACCATCGTTCTTGAACCAGTGCGAGATCAAATCGATCGAAGGAGGCAAGTTGGATTGGATCGAGTTGAAGACAATCGTACCGTAGTTTTGAAGGGTGTTCAACGCCCCGGTGAGCACAAACTTGAGCCCCTTGGAGTTGGAGCTAGACGACACGTACAAGCCAGCGTTTTCACCGACCGTCACCGACCCCAGAATGTCGACTCTCTTGGTGTTCAAAATCGACCAGTAGACATCGGGGAAGATGGTAACATCACCCAATTGCGACACGAGACTGTCATCAGTAGTGATCTTATTTTCTTGAATCACGGTGCTGGCGGCCGAAATTGCCGTAGCAAGAGTGATTAAGGTCAACTTCATCTCTATGTTTAACACGAGAATTACCACGGGAAACAACGGCCCTCTTTATAGGTTGAGTTTGGGATATATCCAACATCACCTACAATACGCGTATTTTACCTTATGCACCCGTGCATAAGCGTTAAAGATTTTCAAACAATAGACGCCCCCAAACGCGACGGCTTGTTTGGGTTGTCGGAAATATCTCCTCCCCACAGGTCCAGTGATTTCTTGGGGAAACCTATCGTCATTCGTCACTTACGAGCCGCCCTTTGATGCGATGCTTTTTTTTAGCCGCTCGACATCGGTGCTCGTACATCATCTCGATCGCGCTAGCGCTAACTAGTTCGACAGTGCAGGGTCGTAGTTGATGTGCCATGCAACGTTGATCGCTCCTCCCTTTGTCGCAGTATCGTCAAAAGCTTCCGGACACAAGGCGAAAGTGCCTACGTTGCCCTTGTCTCCGGAGGTAAGCTACAATGGAAGATATCGGGGCTTAGTGGGTTTAGCGACAGATATCAATAGAAAGCATCTGCGAGCGAACGATTCCATTGAACAAACAGGAATTGTCGAGAATTCCGTTGTGATGAGGCTTTAGCTTTACGTTAACCATATCGATGGTCTGTCAGACATTGTTTGATTGTCAAGCTGGTGTTGTAAGCGGCTTTGGATTGCGTTTTTGTCATATGCGCTCTAGGGCTGACGTTGATGGAGCTACAGATCACATATGCGGTTTACCTGCGGTAATGCAGTACGGCGTCCGAGATTATTAATAATAGACGGATTATTAACAAGGTGGACAAGAGCCAAGAGCTAGCCCAATTGGTGTGTTTACCTTCGAACGTCCTTGGCAACTTCTATTATCGAGGTTCGACTAAGCACGTAGCTACAGTAATAATAAAAAATTGAGAACTCGTCGACCACAAAATAAACTTTGGGAAAACACACTCGTTAGTCGTCAATCCATTGATTGATCCTTCGGTCACACGAGCAGCCTAAGCCCCCAAAACTGTGGCTCCGCTTATTCAGGGTAGCTGTAGCATGCGGGAGTCGCAGCGGGCGTATTGTATTTTTAGTGTGTGTGCCAAGATTTAGACACAATCTAATTGTTCTAGATATGCGAATCGAAAAACGCGAGGTGAAAGGGATGGTAATTATACATCCAGAGGAGTTGTAGGGTTATGACTTTGGCCAAAGAGGGTGGTTGTCTTTGTAAGGCATTTTTGACGAGGTCATGTCGTTGCGTCTGCCTGACATTATAATGGATTGTTGTGGTCGGAATAGATTCCGATGTCCGGCACGACTATTGTTAGTTGTATTGTTTTCGAAAGAAATTGCAAAGAATCGATCGTAGTATACTTAAATTTACGAAAAGTACGAGTTTTCTTAGCGCGTTTTAAATTACTCGCTTCCGTATTCTTTATTCAGACCCGACAATGAAGTGTGAGGGATATGGAGACGTGGAGACGTAAGACTGATTTTCACCAGGGACTGACAGGAGGAGACGATGACAAGGATGTATGTCTTGATGGAACTAGGGTTATTTTTACAAATGTGATGCTGAACCAGATGTTCTTGTGGGAAGGCCAAAATAAGTGATTTTGAGCCACTTGCTCCGACGAGAATATAGAGCGTAGTCGGAAATAATTTGAAGGTTGTATGAACCGTGTAGCTTCGAGGTTAAAAAAATGTACCAAAAAATGGGGTTTAAATATATCTGGTACACACACGACCGTTTATGATATTTGAGTAAGCGCACGACCTATTGGCTACTTAATCAAATGGACTATAAGACTAATACCTTGCGACGGGGATCCTGGACTAGTAATGCCTTGAGTCATATCACTGTCTCCAGTCTTTGATTGTCGCGATACACGAGATTGTCGATTACAACAGAGCTTTTAAACGACAATGCGAGAAGCTGAATGAAGTGTCGTACTGGCTGATGGTTGATTGGACGATGATATACAGCTCAGTGTCGTATTCTGAATTGTCGTGCCGGCTAGCAGGTGACCGAAGGAGAAGTCTTATACTTTTCAAGACACATTCTGCACACCAAAATAAGCGTAGTTATTCAAACAAATGATGATTCACGCCAGTGGTTCTCTAACGTATTGTTTAGCTTCTAAATACTTGGTATACATGCGATGAAAATTGAGATGCACCATACGAATGTAAGGGATTGAAGGTCTCGTTCACGGATGCATGGTATAACTTGGTTCCGATGCCGACTCACTTAACGCCGAAACACCACGCAAGTTTCTTGTTCAACCAGAAACCCCCGAAAATGACCGTAAGTGGTAAGGTGCTGTAGCTTCAAAGCTACTCCTTAGTGGAGAGTCCCCGCTCATAAATTGTTGTCCGATAAATTTATCTACGAAAAACTTCAGGCAAACTCGCTGAGCGAACTTAGCCGTTATGTAGTTAATTGTTCAAGATTGATATTTAGCATCGCAGATTCAATTATGCGGAAGCTAAATATGCTCTGTACTAACTTGGGATGGTGTACTTGCTGATTTTTACAATACAGAGAAGATTAGCATTGTTTTTGCATAATGGTGACACGCTGTACAAGAAGATCTACCATTTTCTGTGGTGCACACACGGAGTTAGACAACATCGCTAGAGTGATGCATTCGCCGCCTTAGGCTTACTTTACCGAGACATCGCTAACATGGTATATTTCGAAGTACCCAGCAATATCCTGATTTCCTGCATTATTCCTCTGGCATTTGTATAATGCTAATGACAATGAAAATACAAAACACCTCGTGGACCATATCAAAAGCTTCCATCAGGGTTTGGTTACCTTACGATGGAAAGTGAATAAAAAACACGAGAGATTCACAAAAGGGCATCAGGCTATCAACATCAGAGTTACATCATTACTTGGTTTATTGCTCTAGATTCGAAGTGTGCCCTTAAAAGCTTGCTATACGAAAACGACTAATATTAGGTTGGCACCGATGTGAAGCAGTTTAAACGTGGTGGTCATACAACGGCTAAGTGGTTTATAACAGATGAGTGGACTATAACGGATGAGTACAACATCAATGTAAAATACCTATTGCTAGGCAATCCTAGTGGAGGCAAGCTTTGATGGCCAGGGGACGACGATTACGTCACCGGTCTCGGTACCACTTGCTAGTCGTCAACGATCGTATGCACGAAGTACACACCACAAAGTGGCGGAGCTTGCACTGTATTCACATTAGTTCACCAAGGAGGATAGGCTTTGTTTTTGTTCATTAGCCAGCTTTCGTATGCTTCAAAAGTCCCAGTTGGCAACGAGTTTGTTTATTGGTAAGTATACCGTCATCTGAGCACCAAATACTCCGGACTCATTGGTTGTGTTTTTGGTGGGAGCGTCCCCGAGTCCCCTCTTCAACCAGTTACCCCGTATTCAAACAGATGCAACCGAGGACCTATGTTTATGTCGCCAACACACGATAAATTTGGGTCATAACAACGGCAATCAACTTGTGACTTCACCAATATTGATGATAGAAACACCAGGGAAGTGAGCAGTATATCATATTTGTAAGTATCGTCGACTATTCTTTTTTGTGTCCCCAAAATCTCGATCAAATCTGTTTTAAATATACACTAAAACGAATACGAGGCAATAAATTGAGGGGGCATAGAGTTGAATAGACGACGAGGCGAAGGAGAATGCGGGGAAGAGATACGCTCCTTGTTCGTTTCCTATTGGTCGATAAGCTACGCCCTTACCTCCCCCTGGCCTCTACGCCTTTTCCATTTCCAAAAACTATAAGTAGGGGTCTTGTCCCCCTCCAAATTTTCATTTCATCAACCTTCACTTGGCTAACAATTCATCATGTGCCTTGACTGATCGCTGGAAATCCCAACGCTTCTCACCTTGATGCCATGACTAGCCATCCATGATCAACACTCTCAGTTGGCATGGTCGGATGACGCTTATTGGTTGACGCTCGCCTTCCACTCAAGGTTAGAGCACGCAAATGATGCTATGATGCTGATTACAAAGTTGTACCATGCTCAAGCAATTGTCATGTTATGACTAGTCCAATTTCCCCAACCATCCCGTAGATACGAGGGGTAATGCAATCGAATGGTGCTTACCCCTTATGGGCGGAGAATCAATGGTCCGAATGATTCCCGTAACGACAGGTAAAACTGATGGCAGAGGTACACCACTGCTCATCGACTGGCTTGGCTTCGAAGAGAGGGGTTGATGGGTCCCTCTTTCGTCGGAATACTTACTAACAGTGGGAAAGGACTAGTTATAACATGACTATTAACTGACAGGACTACAACATCTTATAGATAATCATAATATTAACTTGGTTATAAGTGCTTTTACTCATTACGATAGCTCTACCTAACTTCCAGTATCAGCTACAGCTCCGCAGTAGACATGAACTTGTTAGTCTCATGCTCAAACGGATTCCAACTCTGAGATCTACACCTTTATCACAGTAAATGCTACGAAAAAGAAAACGTCAGAGATCACAAGTATATCCATGGGTATAGAAGCATTGGTATGGGGAGAATGTGTGATCTGTTAAGAACGTAGGCGTTTGTAGTAGGAATCTGAACCGACTAGTACAAGGTGATAAACACTGGCCCCAACTCTGCTTTATACATAGGGAAAGCCTTGTTTGAGAAAAGCTTGATGTAGTTGAACTGCCATGGAAAACCCTCGGCTAGTAGATTCAAGCTGTCTTGTCTAAGGATGTCATTGTTGTCTCCCTCTGTGGCTGCCAAATGGGATTTGGATTAAGTCACGCGATTGTCACGTGGTATATACACGCTCCCACCATCAATGATATCACGTCTCTATCCAGACTGTGTGCCAATACAACGATACTACTTCCCTTACACCAAACCTCCAGTTGTTTCAGTTGTTGGGAAAATTCTCAAGTATAGATGGTATTGCTTATTTTGCTCATTTTCATCGAGACACTCCATCATTTGAAGTACAGCTACATCCTCCACAAATCGTGCCCAATCGTCAGTCTATCCACCACTACTGATCTTCAAATGTCTCCTTACTAACCTTATAATACCCCCAAAGCTCCAAAGACTTATACTTCTCCCAAGTTCCACACTAATTTCCTATAAATTATCGTTCCCTCTTTAACGGTCTATTGACTTCAGCAATGACGCTAGCGTTTGACACAATCTCATGTTCCTCGTTTTATCAAGATGAAACATTCCAATCACTTTATTACCTCCTAAAACCGCAAGTCTTCCCTTCCTTTATTCCCTCCCTAATCGTTGGTTATTCGCATCCCCTTCCCCCCATCCATCTTATCGCTCATCGCGCGCATCTCATCGCATCGCCCTTACCAT
Source organism: Diutina neorugosa (assembly GCA_030578555.1). Lineage (NCBI taxonomy): Eukaryota > Fungi > Ascomycota > Pichiomycetes > Serinales > Debaryomycetaceae > Diutina > Diutina neorugosa. The sequence goes on along the minus strand of JAJMSK010000015.1, from coordinate 234,845 downwards.
GATCAAGAAGAAGACGCCGACGGAAAGCCGGCGGCGCCATGCGTTCAAGAGCTTTCGAGAGCGGATAGATGCCATCCGCATCGAGCCGTCGCTCAACCTTACCAAACGGGCGCTGGACTACGTCGAGGTGTCCCATTTCCTCACCACTCTCAACCACTGGAAAGAGTGCAACTTGCTGGGGAACTTTGTCGACTTTATCGACGTCGTGGAGCCGTTGGTCCAAAGTTTGCCTCAGCTTCTCTTCCACAAGCAAAAAGTATGGGAGTTGTTACGTCGTCACCTCGCCGAGGGTGACCGTTTCTCGTTACAACCGTTGCTCGAACTTTTGACCCAGTTCATCCACGACTTGGGTCCCGAATTCATGGAGTTCTACTCGGAACTGCTAGCCTTATTACTCGACATTGCCACGAGGGCGCCGCAGATCGCCGGGAGTAAAGATAAAGGCGCCAGAACCGCCGCCGCTCGGGTTGACGCCGCGCTCCTCGAGTGGACGTTCACTACGTTGGCTCACTTATTCAAGTACGAACAGCGCCAATTGTGCCAGGACTTAGAGCTGACACTTGACGGACTCTTACCGGTGATTGGTGACGATGCTCACACCGTAAGACACAGCTTTTTGACTCGATTTGCCGCCGAAGCGCTCCTGTTTCTCATCCGGAAACAGAAACCAGCACAACTAGAACACACCATCGATCTTTGCCTTGCAAAACAGGTATCGGATGCGGCGATGGCGACGCTTTTCACCGAGGCGATCAAACTGGTGCAGCAGCTGTTCCATTCGAAGGGGATGATGATCCTCGATACTCTTGGCGATAAAGTGGCACCGGCAATTGTTGCTGATGTTGTGTTTGCTCTTTTATCCCACGCTCTGACCGAGACAGCGCCTCCGGTAGTGACTACGGCACTCAAGCACCCCAGCTGGCCCGTATTAGCGGTACTCACGTTTGCCGAACTGGGGCAGAAGATTACCGATTGGACGGATATCGTTAATGCCATCATTAACCTCAAGGTGGAGCTGGCGCAGCGTCCGTTAGCGGCATTCACGTTGGCGCTGTTGTTCCGTAACGCCGACCCGGTGCTGGTGACTAAACACGCGGCTAAGTTGTTTGACCACTGTCGCCAATACGACTACTTCTGCCAAGCGGTGGTAGCAGCGTTTGACGTTGACCGTGCTCGTGAAGCAGCCCTTCAAGGTGGATTGGCAAAGCAAATCGCCAAGTTTAGCGCTGACAGTTCTACTACTGGCAAACAACTTGCACTCCTCAAATGGAGACTTCGCCACTACCCAGTGACGGTGCCCGTATCCCCAGAAATGCGGTTGGAAGTGGCTGCTGCCATCAAGACTGATGGGCCCCAATTTTGGCACATGGTGCTTGTCGATGGCCAGGTGCTGGAACCTCGCCAGGTAGCAGCTAAGCTCTTGGAAGCTAAGGATGCCAATGGCTTAGCCCTTGTCATGAGCGCCATTAACGACGCTGACGATGCTGCGGCTCTCGTTGACATGGTGCTTCAACTGCCGCCCTACACGGCGCTGGTGATGAAGGGACTCGTCCATCTTGTCAAGGTGTCAGGAGATAAGCTTAGCGACGACACTCGTCAGCAATTATTGGCTCGGGCCATTAGCGCCGTCGGAGCGCTGGTACATGAGCTCCGTGCCCAGGCAATCGAGCTTCTTGCGGTGCTTGAACCTCAGCTGGAAGTGGTAGCGACCATTCGGACCATTGAGCTGGTACCGCTTACCTTGGATACCGCCAGAGACATCCAACACCGGTTCCGCCAGTTTTCTCTGGACTTTAATACCCGCCAACACCTGGCTTCCGATGCCACCATCGCTCAGACCTGGCTTATTGCTCAGCTTCTGAACCGGTTCCAACCGCTGTGGACCGGGGTTCACGAAGCGCTTCCCTCTGTGGGGTTGCTGTGGGACATTTGTTCAGTATATTTGGACGGGAAGTTGGTTCCTGAACAAATCGATGAAGAACAAGAAGATGATGAAGGTGATGAGCTGTCTGACGATGCCATGGACGTTGATGACGACGTCGAAACGGCTCAAGACTCACGGTTTGTTACTGCCTTTGACCATAGCTCTGCGTCGACATCGATATTTACTCGAGTGGACCAGGCTCTTCGCGAGGCGCTGAAACGGGACGAAACTTCGCCCACAGTGGAACTGATGCGGACCCAAGTGCTTAAGGCATTCGTGGCTGTTCCCAAAGTGGTGCTGAACCACGGTAATGAGCTTGCTGGCTACGTTGCTGGAGACGGTAGCCGTAGCTGGAGCATTCCTGAGCGTAACCTCGCTATCACTGCATTGCTGAACCTTCCCGTGTCTCTGTACGATAACGGCGAAGCGCTTAAACAGGTTGCGCTTCTTTTATTAGGGAACATGCTGGTTTCCACTCAGAAACTTGCCCTTGCTCTCCTCAAACAATACAAGGATCTCGGTATCGTGCGCAAGTACCACGACGTGTTGTCGCTGTTGCTTGACGACACTCTCTTCCGCGATACGTTGAGTGGACTTGAGTTCGAACACGGTGACGCCGACAAAGTGATGCCATTTGTGGTGAGAATCCTCTTTGGTAGAGTGCAAGGGGGTAACTCCAAGGGGAACAAGGTGGCGCTGCACAAGCACGCTGTGCTCAGTTACTTGCCTAAACTTGAACCGGGACATTTGCAAGACTTCTTGGGTGTAGCTGCCCAGGCGACCCGGTTCGATGCCGAGCGGTACGATATGCTGTACATGCACCGTCTTTCAGGTTACGTGAGTCTTTTGCTCCAGATCTTTGGTGTGGTGAGAGATGCTCTGTTGGGCGCTGCCATCAAGCCTTTGGGGCGAGTGATGGCTACTGCTGACTCCATTCTTGGTGATCCTGCTTCCCATGACGACGTAGTGGTGAAAGCAGCTCGTTCGATCAGAGGGCTTGGGTTCAAGGCGCTTGCGATGCTTTTGAACTCTGTCAGTCTCGACTGGACTCAACATATCGATGAGGTGACGGAAATGATTGCGCCTCGTCTCGAACACTTTGGCGCCGAGAACCTTCAACAAGTATCCGGGGTAATGACGAGTTTGACGCTGGCAGCTACGTCGCCCGTGGACCTGGGGCTCTTGGTGTTGACTCATAACGACTTTGCTGGAGCTCGTGCCGTGCTTAGTGTCCTTAGTCATCCTGAAGTCAAGCCCGATGTCGCAGTACACGTGCTCCAGTTCTGTGCCGACGTGTTTGCTCGTCAACGAGGCGACGATAGCTACTACGAACTCGTGGCTCTCTGTGTTACGGCTGTCATCGAGCACTTGCCGGCGATCATTCCTCGTCTTGAAGATGTTGAAGTTGCTGTCGACGTGTTGCTTACCATTGTCACTCGTGAATACTTGGATAGCAGTGCTTACGCTGACAAATTGCTTGTGGCGCTTGTGCTGACGCTTTCTCGAGCTCGCAGTGACGTTCTTAAGGCGATGGTGCTTCTTTTGGGCCCTCAAGTGAGCCAAGACACCTATAACCTCATCTACCAGGCGTTGTGTCCGCTTTTGATGAAGATCAAGGACTACCACTTGCGCAAGGACATTGTGACGTTGTTTAGTGCCCTCGCCGTGCCCATGGCCAGCGTCGTGGCTGAACTCCATGCCCTTGATCGTGGTGAATTCGACTACGAACGGAGATTAGCCGCGTTTAAGCAAATCTCCAACACCCAGTACAAGGAGCTTACTCTGTTCGACTGGTTGTCTATCGTTAGTTGTTGCATTTACTTCTTGGGACTCGAAGACTTACCCATCTACACCAATGCTCAGCTTGTACTTTCGCGGTTCATTGAGGTAGCCTCGTCTACGGCTCGTGAAGTGTTTGACGATGTGCTTTTGCCTCAACTTCAATACGGGCTTCGTGGAACTAATGACCGCTGGATCGAGGTGCTTGCCACCATTGTCACCAGTGGCCACTACACTGAGTTTGCTGACCTTGCCACGCTTGTGGAAAAGGAAGTGTTCGAGAATTTAACCCACATTCAGATCCCTCAACGGGCAATTGCGATGCGGACAATCGGGGAAGCTGCTGCTACCATCGGCTCCGACCTGGCTAGTCACTACGTCATGCCTATTCTCGAACGTTATGTGCTTGATAACGTCGATAAAAACTCATTAGTGCTGTTGGATGCCCTTGATTCTGTTACTCCCGTTGTCGCTCGTTTCAACTGGATGGCGTTCAAGACCATTGTCAAGCGGTACGCTAAGCAAATCAAACAGCTTGAACGTGAAGCTGGCGATGACGGTGGCACCGTTGACCTTAAAAAGCACGTGTGGCTTTTGGAAGCAGCCTCTCGTCTGTTCCGTCAAGTCAACAAGCCCGAGGACTCGGTGGTCCCCTACGTCACCAAGGAGTTTATCCCCATGGTGCTTCCCATCTTGGATAAGCGTAACGACAACACCATCCCCGTGAGATTGTTACTTGCCGTGGCTCTTGCTGAAGTTATCGATGCCACTGACGACGACGCTACCATCGCCTCGGAAATGCCCCCGGTGATTCTCCCTACGTGTAACGTGATGAAGTCGCGTACCGGTGACCTCAGAGATGCCACCCGGAAGGTGCTTTTGCGTATTGTTAACCTGGTGGGACCGCGCTACTTGAGTTATATCTTTGACCAGCTTCGAGCTACGCTTGCTCGTGGGTCCCAGATCCACGTATTGGCATACACCGTTCACTATCTCCTCACGCTGGCATCGCTTAGCCACCAAGGAGAGTTGGACGACTGTATTGGTACCATCGTCGACATCGTCATGGAAGATGTGTTTGGTGCTGCCGGTCAAGAAAAGGATGCTGAGGGTTACCACTCTAAGATGAAGGAAGTCAAGGCGAAGAAATCGTTCGACACCATGGAAATCATTGCTGGACACGTGCTGTTGCCCAAATTTGGTCGAGTGATGGCCCCCATCAAGATGTTACTCCGTGAACACATTACCCATAAGACCCAAACGCAATTGGACGAGTTGATCCGCCGGGTAAGTGTCGGGGTGTTGAAGAACCCGGCTTCGGGTACGGTGGACATGTTGCAATTATGTTACGACTTGCTCCAGATCCCTAAGGAAGTCGACGAAGAACAAAAGACTCCGGCGGCTCCAGCGCAAAACGCCAAAAAGGGCGACCAGAGCCACTTTATGGTATCGATGAACCGCAAACAATACTCCAAGGCGTGGGATTCGACCCATTTCAAGGGGTTCTTCTACCGATTTGGTCTCGAAATGTTGCGTTCCGTGGTCACGAAACATCCTCACCTTCAGACGGCGGGGAACATGGCTCAGTTTGTGACTCTTCTCAACGACTGTCTCACTAGCTCCGACGAGCTGGTGGTGATGCTGGCGTTGAGAATGTTGGTGGTGATCGTTAAACATGGTTTGGGTGCCAGCGACGATGACGTTGTCGTGGCTACCGAACGTGCCCTCGAAATCATCAGTGATCTGCTGTCTACTGACGAAGTAGTGTGTCAGGCTGCCCTTAAGTTCTTGACGACGGTGCTTCGTCACGTTGAACTGGTATCGTTACCGGATATCCTGGTGGGTCATATCATCACCAAATGCCAACCGGACTTGGAAGACCCTAATGCCACCGGGTCGTTGGCGTTTGCGTTTATCAAGGTAGTGATGTGGCGGCACATCACCATTCCTGAAGTTTACGACGTGGTTGATGATGTCATTGCCAAAATCATGGTGGTAAACCATCACCCTCAACTTCGGTCGCAAGCCCGTGACATCTACTACCATTTCCTCATGGAGTACGATCAACTGAGAGGTCGTTTGGACAAGCAGTTCAAGTTCCTTGTGCTGAACTTGAGTTATCCCACCGAGGAAGGGCGCCAGCTGGTGATGGAATTGCTCAACTTGATCCTCAACAACCAACTGACAACCGACGAACTCGTGTCCCAGCTTGCTCTGCTGTTGTTTGTCGCTCTTTGTCAAGTGGCAGTGGCTGACGATTCCACCAAGGGTCGTCAAATGGCACTGTTGGTGGTGGAAAAGCTCTTGAAGCGTAACATCGATCACGCCAGTCTTGCCCATTACGTTGAATTGTGGATGCAACTGAACCAACCCATGCTTAAACGGTGTGGTTTGACTACATACAAAATCTGGCACCTGGCTCGGGGCACGCTGTCGTTAGACGCGGTGGCTAAAGCTACGGTGGAACTAATTTTGCTGGATGATAATGAAGACTGGGAATTTGTCTACGTGGCGTTGACGGTGGTGCTGCACTGGTGTTCTCTGGAACGGGAAGAAGTGTTTTCTATGCTTCCGTCGCAGTTCTGGACCGAATGGTTGCTTAAATGTCTTCTTTACCCTCACCCGTGGGTGCGGCTCCAAGCACTGAAGATTCTCGGTGTTTGGCTCGGTCACCAGCTTGAAGATGCTCCCGCTGATGCCGTACAAACCGCCGCCTACAGATTGCTCCGTCAATTGGGTACGGCGACTCTTAGTGAGGACTTAGCCACGCAATCGGTGAAGAACTTGGTGAAAATCGCCATGTTCTGGCAAAAGACCAATGCTCCGTTCATCAAGGACGAACGTCTGGAACTGGACTACCCCCTGGCTCTCGCCATGCTTGTCCACCGTACTTGTGGTTTGCTTCGTCAAGACCCTCATCGCAATGATCTTAAGGTGCTGAAGCAATCGGCGATGAAGTTTGCTGCTATGCTCATCCAAATCATCCCCGAAGCCGAGCTTCCGGGTCCGGCTGAAGCGATCATCTTGGCGCTTAACAACTACATTGAGCCTGGCGAAGGTGAACTCCATGATTTGGCGTTGGAAGTGCAACAAGTGCTCGAGTCCAAGTTTGGTGTTACCGAGTATTCGCGTCTCCACGCCCAAGTATACCAGCAAATCAACCAAAGACGGATGGAACGGAAGCTGAAGCGTGCCCAATTGGCAGTGACTGCTCCCGAAGCTGCCGCCAACCGTAAGATGAAGAAGCACGTTAAGGCTCGTGCGAAGCGGAAGAATGAAAAGGACTCCAACGGGATGTACCACACGAAAAAGAAGCGGAGAATTTAGAAAGAATGATCGAAGAAACATATTTATAATTAATACATTTGCATTAGACAGACGTATAGTCACATCTTGAATGACAGTTGGACAATGAGCTTTTCACATCACGTGCCTTATACATTGTTGCCCCTTGAACTACTGAGAGTTCTCTATATGGGCTCTTGAGCTTAATAAAACACTCAGCTAGTCCTTTGCTTACCAGATCCTATTTGTTGTTATGCTACCGATATAACACTAAGAACAAAATTAGTTTTAAGCTCCGAACTGCCATTAACCCAATACCTTGCAACTCCTCAGACTCTAAATTTTATTGGACTTCCTGTATTTGGATGGGTACATTTTTCAGTTAATGTTTGGTTGTAATTACTTTTCACTACTACTGTTGCCTAAAATTTTCATTTACGTCTATCTATGCATTCATTAACAACGGGGCCAGCAAATCAGTCAAGCTGCATTTCCGACGCGCCAAAGTCCACCTTGTAGTGCTTGCACTCTTTCACTGCCAACCCGTACTTCTTATCTTGGGTCAACGCCATCAACTCACCAATGGGGCCCGCGACCAGCTCCGGCAACGTGTAGTCGGAGTGGACGTAAGCCACCGGCGCCGCCAGCCCCCCTGTAAGTCGGAGAACTTCACCATCGACTTGGTTCAACACTACCGTGGTGGCTTCACGAACCACAGGCACAGGCACGGCGTGTTTGAGCAACAGCTTAAGCTTCAACAGCGTCATCCCCAATTGAGGCAAGGGAACCTCCATCCCCGGCAACACCGGCTTGGAAGCATCGACCCCATGTCTACCAGTAGAAGTAGAACTATCGACGATGGTCTTAAGGTCGATGAATTTAGCCATTTGAATGGGCTTAGCCTTGACCAAGTGACGGTTTTGCACTTCAGCAAGACCCAATTTGCACTGCTTGACGTCAGCCAGAAGCTTAGCAAGGGTTTCCGCCAGTTCATCGGGAAGAGGGAACTGAGCCAGACAGTAGGTGAGCTTGAAGGGGTACACGGTGAACTTTTTGTCGACTTGATGCAACAACTTACGAGCCAGCTTCAATTTGAGATGGTGAGTGACGGCGTAATCACGAACAAACATCGTGGGACGACAATTGAACTCATTCTTCCCGTTTTTACCGGTGAAATGGTCGATTTCTTCGAGAGTAACCACCCCCGGACCCGTCATTTCCCGCATCGGGGCCATTCTAATATCGATTTGGAACACTTCTCCCGCTTCGACGACAAAGTCGTCAGTAGGAATCGCCAGGTTGGGATCGGCAGGCGCCTTAGTATCACGCTTGATGATGTCAGTGCCAGCAGCCTTCGCCAACCACTTCAGCTCTTGATGAGACTCATCCCAAACCACCCCCTTAAACTCACGTTCAGCAACGATCCCTTCGGCTTGACCAGCCAAGAACCGTCTTACCCGTCTCACTTTGGACCCAGGTACCACGACACAGTTGTAGGCATCGGCAATGGTGTCGACAATCTGGCGGATCTGGCTCCCGGTGACTTGAGGAGATCCGTTGACTCTAAACAGTTGAGGAGCCTTTTCCGGAGCTAACGCAAGCCCCAAGTACGTCACCAACGTCTCCGTAGCCACGTGGGCAGCACACACGGCATCAGCCTTGGCCCCGACCAACGGAGCTCTTTCCACCCCCTGAGGGTACACCACAAGCGTGTGCGACACCGTAGCAGTGTAACCATCGATATGGACCCCTAACGAAACCTTGGCCACGTCTCCGACGCTCAACACGTAGGTGGAACCCTTGTCATCGACGACTTCAGGTGCGAACCCCGTCGACAACTCGTTGATGTCGATCTGAGTGGGCACAGCGATCCCCTTTTCTCTCACCAGAGTGTACGCCTTGGCTAAGAGCTTAGCCATGTAGGAATCAGTCAACACACAGAGCTCGGTGATGGTGGGGATGGCCCCGTTCGGAGGGTTAGCGATGACCAGCTCGAGGTACACGAGCGCCGTCTGGACGATCTGGCCAGCCACCCGGTACTTCTCGACCACACGCTCATCAAGGACATTCTTCAGGTGCAACAACACATCGGCGTCGTCTTGGTGGACGGCTAACGACATGATGGCGGTAATGCGATGCGATGAGGTCTGCGATGAGGGTCCGGCGATGCGACTTGTCGCGCGCCTGAGGATGTGCCGGCACGCGGAAGTGTCGGAAATAGTAGCGACATCGGCAGTAACTACCGGCAATTGACACTGTGAACCTTTTCTTATGAAACTAATGTGGGGGGTCGCTTTTTCACTTGAACTATATAAGGCTAACTAATTTGGGGTGTCGTTTTTGGTGTCACCCTTGTCGGTAGATTTTGACGTCGGAGGGATGGGAAAGTCGATACCCAAGTACCACTCAAGCTCACACGACACTCGCTCGCACACATTGCTGAGAATGTCGAGTCCCTTGGGGTCGACGGGATCAACCATGGGACGGATCAATCGAAGCCGATCAATACGTGTTAGCAACGTAACACACGCTCCGTATAAGTCTGTTGCCGTTCGGTGGTCGTAGCGACACACTCTTGTCCACTGGGCGGCAGTGCGGAAGTGTTCCGACACTTCGGCAATTTTCCGGCGCGCCATCACGGTAACCGGAGCACGACACCATCGAGGCCGAGGTTCTCGAGGACCAAAATCAACGTCACCATCGGTTTGCGACATAGATAACACACACCAGCTTTTCGTACATGTTTTTGGCACCTTGTGTCGACTAGGACACGTGATCTGATATAAGGGTTTGCGTTTGCGTTTGACGTTAAGGAGCATCCAGCGATGGTCCTAGGACAGCGTCTGGTGAACGATTAATAGTGTATCGGCATTTGAGGCGTCGTTGGGGGGTTTATAAGCGGTTGGAGGTGGTAGCGACGCTCACAATGACGACGCCGAGAATGGGGGCTTATCATGTCGCGTGACAATGGTAGTAAACGAGCACTAGGGGCAACACGACGACATCGTAGATTGGGTAAAGGAAGCCCCCAACATGTTGATCAGCAACAGCCTTAAACGATGACAAAAAGGTTTTTATGGGTTTAACTCAGTGGTTGTAACTTCGTCGGTAATTCAGTTGAAAGGAGATCATGCGAAATGTCAACCACCCAAACAACCAAACCCATCGCAAAAAAAGGGTAATATTCAAAACAAAGAACGGTTGTCTCGTTTACTGTTGTTGGTAGAGCTCCTCGGCCATTTCGTCGACCTCACGAACCAGCCACGCGACAAACTCACCGTCTTCATCAGGCTTTTCAAATACCACCTTATCACGAGTGATGGCATCGTATTTGCTTTTGATTTGCACAGCCAAGTGGTCCAACGTCACGTCCTTTACTTGATCACTGATTAACCACGTACACACATCGTCCATCCAGATCTTATCGTAGACATAGTAGACATCATGGAACCGAAACAACTCCTTAGCCGCTAAAAGCACTCGCAACAAGAGCCGCTTACCCCCAGAAAGAGTGGCGTTAACGTCTTGCCACGCCTTGATTGCCATATCGTAGTTACGATGGTAAGGGTAACTCAAAGCTCGACGAATCCCCGTGATCACCACCGCCTCAAAAAAGTCTCCATCATCGACTAGTAATTGAGAGTCTAAATCAGCAATTTGTGGGGTCAATTTCCCTACGGTCCATGCCGATTCTACCAGCAAGTCTCCCATTTGACCACGAAGCTCATAAAGATAGCCAAATAAGAACAGACACACAAATCCCCACACCGGAGTCACTTTATCAACAAGATACGTCTTCCGAGGAAGCTTCATCATGAGCTCTTGTTCCTGTTCGGTAAACTCCACCGCCACTGGTCCCGGACCAAATTGTTGGCGCCACTCACGAAGCTCACGAGTACTGGGAGCCTCCCATTTGAGCAATTCTCCATACACTTTATCGTCATCGTTGGGACTATAGTGGCGCTGAGCGATGTAGTCAGCGGCGTAGATCTCGAGATCAAACTTGACATTTTCCTTAATGAGTCGCTCAAGAATACGATCAGGAGCGGGTGTCGATTCGGGATCACCTAACTCATTGATATCGTTACCGTTGACCATTGAAACTCCCACCATTTCGTGGTAGAGGTTGTTAAACCCATATTTGCAATTGGGAGCAAGCGAAGTCGGTTCTTCTGCCACTTTCTGGTCCAATTCCCAGTCGTGAGCAGTACCATCGGCCTCAATTTGTTTGACGTCGGTATTATCAACGTCAAGCTCTTCAATTAACGGCTTAGTGGGGCGATTAGTGGCTTCGTCGTCGGGTCCGGGAGTAGCCACGGTACGAGCCAAGAGCTTCGCCTGAAGGTCCAAATCAGGGAACTCCTGACCCTTGATCGCTTTAGGAAGCTTCACGTGCACGACATTGCCGTGATCACCAATCCGAGCCTCGCTCCGTTCATCATCATCGACAACTTCGTGAGGGAACCGAAGCCGCAAATAGTACGGCAGCATCGAGAACACAAACAACGGACCCTCGACCACCATCTCCACGTTCGTCAGCAGAAGCCGGATGTGTTTGAGCTCGATGTCGACGTAGACATACTCGTCATCTTGACGTAAACTGAACTTCGGAGTCAACATCCGGTGATGAGCATCGCGCGCACTTTGTTTATCTCCGTAAACCACACCACTACCACCCCATCATGTCGTGTTCCGAAGGTATAACCTGTGATAATGGTCCGTGTAATGGTTGTGGACCTTCGGAAAAGCCGAGGATGCCTCGTCGGAAGTTTATCGGTAAATCAGGGATGGCATCGGGAGCTCAAGGAGCAGTGGTGATGGCAAAGAAGGCTCAAGTGGGACGGGTGATGAACCAAGTGCCCGATGACATTTTGCACGACGAAGAACTCAATCAAGCGATGAAGCTTTTGCCGTCAAACTACAACTTTGAGATCCCCAAAACCGTGTGGAATATCCGGAAACAGGGAGCCAAACGGGTGGGGCTCCAGATGCCCGAAGGGTTGCTCATCTATTCGTTGGTGATTGCCGATATTCTCGAGCAGTTTTGCCAGTGTGAAGTGGTGGTGATGGGGGACGTCAGTTACGGAGCTTGCTGTATCGATGACTACACCGCTCGTGCCCTTGGTTGCGACTTTATCGTTCACTACGCCCACCTGTGTCTTGTTCCCATCGACGTTACTGCCATCAAGGTTCTCTACGTGTTTGTTACCATTGCCATCGACGAAACCCACTTGGCGAAGACCCTCCAGCGTAATTTTGCTGCTAATACCAAGTTGGCGATCTTTGGTACCATCCAGTTTAATCCTACAATTCATGCCACCAAGACTCGTTTGGAAACCGATACGACCCACCCGTTGTTCTTGACTCCTCCGCAAACGAGACCGTTATCTAAAGGTGAGGTGCTTGGGTGTACTTCTCAACGACTTGATCCTAAGGAGTTTGCTGCTCAGGTGTATGTGGGAGACGGGAGATTCCACTTGGAAAGTTCGATGATCCATAATCCTGACGTCCCTGCTTACCGCTATGATCCGTATAACCGCAAGTTCACCCAAGAATACTATAATCAGGATGAGCTTAGTGCAGTACGCCGAGATGCCATCGCTGCGGCACAGAAAGCCAAGAAGATCGGGGTGATTTTGGGAGCGTTGGGTCGTCAAGGGAACCCGCAAACTCTCAGTCGGTTAGAGGACCATTTGCGGCAACGAGGAGTACAAGTCGTCAAGATCATTTTGCTGGAGATCTTCCCACAAAAGCTCGCCATGTTTGACGATGTCGATGCGTTTGTCCAAGTGGCGTGTCCTCGTTTGAGTATTGACTGGGGGTATGCATTCCACAAGCCGTTGTTGACACCGTACGAGGCGATGGTGATGATGGAGGAAGACGTGATGTGGACTGGTAGTCATTATCCCATGGACTACTACTCCAAGGACGGGTACGGACGTGGTCAAGTACCTGACCATTCCGCTTTAGCTCATTGAATGTCGTCACTAATTGGTGATGGGTCAACGATGTCGCGAACTCGAGGGTCGGGCCGACACCACTCCCGAAGCCACCGGCGGTAGAGATCGGTGTCGGTATCCTCGCTGGCAGGGGAAACAATCACCTCTAGGGGCTTCAAGATCTGGGGCGGTCTCATTCCATCAAATTTAGCGGTGATTTTGGCAGCGGGACGTCGTGAATGAAGGGGTCGAAAACTAGCAATATGACTTAATCTAAGCTCCACTTCCACTGTGTGGTTGCTCTCAACGACTTCAAGGTTATAGCTTTCGATAAACAACTTAGCATCGGCATTATCAGCAAACCCGAGAGTGCTGGCGATATAGTTAAGAGAGACTCGACCCGAAGCGGAGGCAGATGCCATGGCTCGAAGTCCATGGTACCGAATAGTATCGAAATACGCCTCCAAAAGACAAGCAGCAAGCGCTGGCACTCGAGGACTGTACACGGTATCAAAAAACCATCGATAAGTATCGAGAGTAACGCCAACAGTCTCCGTAGGATCGACATTATGAAGAGCCACAAACCACCGGAGCTCAAGTGCCAGTTGTACGTAGTCATGGGAGTATACTGCCATCGGGGTGAGCATTACTTCATCGTCAAGCCACGAGTCAAAGTTAGTGAGAAGATAATATCCATAAAACTCGGGATTAATCGCAGCATTACCATCGGAATCAGCCATATGCCAGTACACTCTTGACAAGAGACGGATCCGACGTCGGAACACCGTCATTTCCCGGCGCCGACTAGTGGGCAGGGATCGAGGGAGCATATGGTGCATCAGCCAGAGATGGAAGCGAAGCACTCGTTCGCTACAGTACACCGTATCGGCACTGTAGACCTTTTGCCAGGCAAAGTCCTGCATTACTAACCCGAACGCATCCCAAAGGTAGTGGTAGGAGTCAGGAAGGTAGGTTGCCACATAGTTGACAAGATAGTCCACCGTCAATTTGAGGACTCCTGGAGTTCTTACGTCCAGCGGAAGCGGTACCGAACCAGCCACTATCGGAACGATCTTCACCGCAGTGTAGCGACCAATGAGTCCCGTAGTTAATTCCCTTTCCCACGGTTCAACCTGACGATTTACCGTTCGTTGTATTCGTTCAATAGGAGGACACATGTCGATACACGTTCCCTGGAAAGTGGAAGCAGTAGCCACGTCTAGACCTGCTAAAGCCATCATTCTCTCCTCCACTACCCTCATCCATTTGAGTTGGTCGAGTAGCTCGTCCGCGTGTGGGTCTGAAGCCGTGGCTTGACGTCTCCATTGACGTTCAAGCGAAAGCACCACTTCCTGATTGCGTCGATCCCATACGTGGATGGAGAGTGGAGGATTATGGAGCTGCCATCGATCGACTCGTGGTAACATTTAATTGCCATTGTCATTGGTTATGGTCATTGTATAAGTGTTAGAAACACTATGCTAGGCTCTGCAACGTCATTATAACCACGGTTAAATCAGCGATGTGATGTTTTGTAACAAATAATGATTGAATATGGATAATCGGTGCTGGTAGTTTCGCCATTGGTCTTCCACAATTCACCTTGATCTCATGGTTCCATAGATAAGAGATTCGCGTATTCTTCAATAACAAGTTCATTGAATCAGTAGAATTTAAAGCGCCACAAGCCTCAACATCTAGGTAAAATTCATCATAGCGTATCAACGGTATAGTTATTGTGTTTGTCAATTACTGTTTGCTTTGGCTGTAGGCACTAAAGCTAATCATGGCACGGTTAGCTACAAATGCTCAGTTTTGGAAACTAGTAGAGTTAGGAAGCTATTGTCTGCATTCACATCAGAATTCCTCTAGCCTCCTTAAACTGCTACATCATGTCCAATATCGCTGCTGCGTACCGTCTAGTCGCTGATATTTTATATGAACCAGCGACGTCTGTTTCTTTATGTGAAACACCTGAGTTCCAAAAAGCCTTAATTCAAGCCCAAAAAAAACTTCCGACGGGTATTGACTGGTGGCGCATGACTGAATTCTTCGTCAAGTATAAGATATTAGCGACAGAGAACCATGTGGCGAAGAACACTACTACGGATCATTTTCTTAGTGAACTTATTGATGTTTTCAAAGGATATCCAGAGTTTGGCATCGAACAGGTAATGCAACTCGCTCAACAGGTGAAGATGTTCGATAACGCCCGGAAGAGAGAGAATGAATTCAGCAATCATTTCTTCAAGTACAAGATGGAAAGAGGAACCACCAGACTAGGCAAGCACATGTTTGAGTTCGAAAGTAAATTGATGGCATCAAGGCACGAATTCCTTCGGCGTTTCCGAGGGTCGTGCCAAAATTGTGTGGAGTTGTCTTTGGAACACCACCAAAAAGTTAGTCAGGTTTTCACCGACTATGATCAATCATTGACCCTAAACGAGGTCACATTCAAAACGAAGTTGGACCAACTTGCTTCTGAAATGTTTAAAGATACCAATATCCTCAAGTGCAGATTTTTGCCCCGACAATTCGAGTTTGTGGTTGATATTCGTGGCAAATGCAAAACGATTGTGATCGCATTTTATTGAGCACGACAGTGATAACCATCTTAACATGTAGGTTCTAATATTAACTCCCACTTGACATCTTAGACGTGTCTTGTAGTCATCACTTCTGCTCTGGCAGTTGACTTCCATTCATAAGTAAGAATAATATAATTCACTTACTCCTTAAGTCCATCATTGAAAAGCCAGTTCCGCTAGAAATCATCCAATAATCATTTATACCACTCAATCATTCCATAATAGCATCATCAACGCACAGTGTATTGGTAATCATCATCGTTCATTAACAGATCGGTGCGGCTGATGGAATTCACGCGACTGATGGAGACTACTGATCTGGAGCTTGTCGACCGCTACGTCCAGAGCAAGCACGACGGCAGCGACGAAGATATCGACGCTCTTCTCGATGAAGTGGATGATGACATCATGGCTCGCCACCGGGAGCAGCGCATTGCTGAGCTCCAGCGCCAGTTTCGTCGCGTCGATGATGCCACGGCATCGGGACGACTCACAACGTATACCGACGAGAAAGCGGTGATGGAGCTTGCGGCTCGAGCCGACCGGTGTCTCGTCCACTTCTTTCTGCCGCAATTTACTCGGTGTCACACCATGCTGGCGCTTTTACTGAGACTAGCCGCTACCCATCCCGATATCGAGTGTGCGCAGATCGATGCTGCTCAAGCTCCGTTTCTCGTGGCTCGGCTCGGAGTTAAAGTGTTACCCTTGGTTGTTGGCTACGTCAATGGCAAAGAACGGTGTCGTTTAGTTGGGTTTGACACCGGAACTAGCGGGGGCGATAGTCTTAGCTACGATGAACTCGAGCGGTACTGGGTGCGAATGGGGTTGATATCGCGAACTAGTGTGCGGCGAGTGACACGGACTGGGAACGATCACGACGACGACGACGTCGATAGTGACGATAGCGGGTTGGATATGTGATGATTGAATTACGTGATTTCTAATGCAAGAGTTTACAATTGGCAAGTGAGCCAGAGCCACAATCGTCGCCAGCCTTTTGGACGCTCTTTTTCTTCCCAGTGAGCCATGAGACCGCGATAAGGAGCAAACGGATCGTCCACTGGCGTCGGCGGCGGCGAGGGGACCTTGGAACGGTGTCGGAGGACGGAATCGCCAATCATAGCGCCGTGAATAGGCCAATAATGAGCGACGGAGGGGAGGACGAATTGATTGGTGTAACCGAGAGCAATGCGACTGCGAAAATCGACTCACTTAAACACGCCGGTTTTTATCGTCGGGTTCCGGACAAACTGGTCACTAATTACTCCGATTGACGTTGGTGTAACGATGACGCAATTATCAATGGCGATGGTGATGGCTTCGCGATGCCGACTTTGACAGTGGTACAAAATATCACCTAATGGTCAGTTATGCCACTATCGTCATGATATTAACGTCATTATACAGGAAGATGTCATGGGCATCGTTTGTCGACCAAACCGGGTATTGTCTACTATCGTTAACTATGTTGCTATTATAGCCCACTAAAGCAACTAATACATGTATAATCGTTCACCTCGGGAATTGTAAGTTTCAATAGCTTATGGTGAATTAGCCTCAGGTACTATTGCTTCCCATATATCGAAGAATGTCGTACTATTCTTGCCTTTCTCCGTTGTACCGTGGTTGCACTATAACTTGTTACTCGAGTGTACCATATCATTAGACTAGTTGTCTTTGCAATGATAGTTTGTTGTTCGTCATAATTAGTAGATCTATTTCAATTTCATCGTGTAATCATCGTTCTATCATACATTGTCTACACTACAATTTATCGTACAATCATCAGCCTACTGCCTATAGTTTGGCATGAAAAAGTGGGGGTATCATCAACTTCAACATCGTCATCAACGTCATCATCATCCGTCAGTCATCATCGTGATATATCTTATCAAATATTGTCTTTTCAAGGCCAGTATCGTCATCTTCAGCATTCAAGGGGAACGCAATGTATACGTACGCCAGCACAAATGCTGCTGTACCCAACACACTCCACCAGAACACTTGCCACTTCTTTGGCACCACGTATAGCGTCACAAGTTGCCACACTTTGAGCACGAGCCAATATCCAGTGGAAACTACTGCTCCTTGCTTTGCTGACAGTGTGAGCAGCGTGAACGAGATCGGATCATGGGCTAGCTTGTTAAGCTGCCGTAGATTAGGGTTGGGAGGAGTCTCCACCACAAGGGGCATATGGCACACGATTCGGAGACGATGGGAACGTCCGGGCCGGAGGGGGGATCCGTGGGGTTGATATGTCGGAGACGATTTCTGCACACGAGCCCTGGTGCTTAGTCAAAGGCTTTTTTTTTTATCCTTCGTTGCATTTCAAATCATTGAGAGGGGGAGAAAAGGAGGCAAAATAGGGTGATAGTACCGGGCTCGTAACAAAAAGGCAAGCAATCGGAGTTAAAATACCAACTGGATTTATCTAACAATCGTTCATTAGCCTCGTAAACTGACGATGTTTTCGAAGAAGGATCAATAGGACATCCTCGGAAAAAACCAATCCCGTAAGACCATTAGATTTCGTGTAGCAAACCAGTTTGTGTTACCGAGTTAGTGCCGGAACCGTTCGGTAAGCCGAAGCCGAACCTTTCTTTGGCTTTTTTTTTTTTTGATTTTTTTTTTTCCGTTCCACGTGATGTAAATGCTCGACGGTTTAACTGTCACTTGACCTGCGGGAATTTCCCGGTTTAGTTAGGTGCCGAGTGCCGGAGTCAAATTACCAGAGTATTGGACAACGGGCTCCAAACCAGGAATCCCATCGAGATCCTAAACCATTATCAACTGTCTCTATAGTCTCTTTGCTTCCGTAAGCCTTCGTCTATTATCTAATCTTCACGCACAAGCGCCGACATGCCTTCTCTAGCCTTTTGCACCATCAACAAGTCAGCCAACACCAACGCCGTCATCGTTTCGACGATGGGGACGGCTCGAGGAGTCACCGAAGGGTCGTGGCGGCCCCGGGCTGCCAATACCCCTTCAGCACCATCGTAAGTCGACGTCGGTTGTTCTTGAGAGATCGTTGCCGCCAGCTTAAACGCTACACTAAAGTAGATGTCCTCACCGTTGGAAATGCCACCTTGGATACCTCCCAGGTTGTTAGTCTTGGTCTTAAGCCGCTTAGCATCTTCATCGTAGACGAAAGGGTCGTTGTGTTGGGAACCCGGGATGGCAGTACCGGCAAAACCCGACCCAAACTCGAACCCTTTGGTTGCTGGTAACGACAACATGGCGTGGGCTAATTGCGCTTCCAACTTATCGAAACAGGGCTCACCGAGACCAATGGGGCAGTTTCTCACCACACAGGTAACCACGCCACCAATGGAGTCCTTAGCGTCCCGGTATTGTTCGATCACCTTGGTCATTTGCTCCAGCACCAGCAGATCGGGACACCGGATGGGACCAGCATCATCTACTTGTTCCCGAGTGATCGTTTTGAGCACCTGTTGGAATTGAGCCAGCTGAGGGTCGCGGTTCATCAGCACCGGTCCGATCAGCGACACAAACGCCACGATTTCCACGCCATTGGCAAGCTTAAGGATCTTTTCGGCGACGGCACCAGCAGCAACCCGACCGATGGTTTCTCTTGCCAGCGACCGACCACCTCCCGAAGCCAGCTTCCGCCCGTACTTTTGAATGTAGGTCCAATCGGCGTGCGACGGTCTCGGGTACAAATCGGTCTCGGAGTAGTCATGGGGACGGTGGTCTTCGTTGCGAACAATCATACCAATGGGCAGCCCCAACGTGTATCCGTTTTCGGTACCCAGTTGGATTTCCACTCTGTCCTTTTCGTTTCTGGGAGTCGATAACTTCAGTTGACCAGGACGTCTTCGCGTGAGCTGCGGTTGAATATCGTCTTCCGTAAGCTTCATCCCCGGAGGTACACCGTCAACAATGCACCCCACAGACTTACAGTGCGATTCTCCGTAAGTGGTAACGCGGAAAAGCGTGCCAAACGACGACATGGTGATGTTATTTGGTAAAGGTTAAAAGTGAGGGTTGAGTTAGTAGTGAGAGTGGTAAGAAAGTGAAAAATTCGCGTGGTGCGACTCCGGAGTGAGAGAACGAAGTGAGTCATAAGGTATGGGGTGATTCAATGAGGAAAAGGGAGATGATCTAGAGGGCTAGATGAAGTAGGAGAAGACGTGTAATTAACTAGAATGACGATGGATATTGGTGACAGTGATTTATGGTGTAAATCGGGTGATTAGGATAGTGATAAAGTAGGTTGCCGGTACCGGCCCGGTGATAAGAACTTATGATAACTAACGATCTACTACAGCTATAATAGCACAATCTTGATTTGCGTGATGAGTAACTTGCAACATATAGTCATGCCACCTTCGATGCCATTACGCTTAAAATTCAAATTCCGTAAAATTGACATTTTCTCTCAATATTGTCGATTTCAAAATTTGAAAAATTGGGCGTGTAGCTCAGTTGGTAGAGCGTTCGCTTAGCATGCGAAAGGTCTTGGGTTCGATTCCCAACTCGTCCATTTCTTTTTTGGTTTTGTTCTTTTGAATACCTCTAAAATATGAATATGTTTAATATTTATCTATAACGTACCATAAATGCTGTTATAACCCCAACCGCACTCGTTCCTCCTTCGTTAACCTCAAGTTGGTGGGATGATTTTTGGTTACCTGGGCAACATGGGCTTTTTCCTTCATTAATGCCTTATCACATTCGAGGAAAAAGTCAGGGTCATCATCTCGGAAGAGTCGAAGTTTGGTATCACTGCCCTTGAGTTTAGCGATGGCAGCACGAATGCGAAGAAGCCACTGAGCTCCTCGTTTATCGGTTTCCTCCAATTCCATAAAGTAGTATTCGTCGATGATTTCATCATTCGATTTAGCCGAAAACTCCAGGGTCGGATTGGGTGCCGGAGGACGAACCGGAAGCGGAGGCGGTAAGTCTCTATCCACCTCTGCACCTTGAAGATGTTGGGGCTTTGACGGTTTGAGTGGTTTTCCCTTTAATGTCGATGGTTTCGGTGGTTTTACCGGTGAGTCCAAATCGATCAAATCAACATCGTGTCCGTCCGATTGCAGTGGCGGACCAAGCGGAGGTTGTGGGTTGGACACGGGGTATGTAATGCCATCATGAATGAATACCGTTTCACCACGTCTTCTTGCGCGAAGCTCGCCCACAGCTCGGTTATGGTTGCCAACCATCCGGGACACTTCCTCAAAGATGCGAGCATCGTCGACATCAGACAACAGGTGTTCGACAAACCGAATGTAGATCGCCATGACTTGCGTAGGGAACTGTTTGGCAGCGTCAACGTAAGCCTCAAGGTCGTACTCCCCCAGATCACCAATGCAGATAAATTCCTTTTGATCGAAATCGCCAATGATCTGTTCGAGATGGTGGCGTTTACGCAGCATGCTTGGCTCCATGAGCAGAGCGATGATGTTACCGGTGTATTGTTTCAAGTGGAATGATCCGACCGGAAGTTGAGTGCGTTCAAAGTATTCCTGGATGAGAGGAAGCAATTGCCACGGCAGGTTCAGCACGTAATGAAACGAGCAGTTGGAACCAAACCGCCGGTACCACCCGATCATCAGATCGAGCCGCCAGTCGTCCAAATTGCCGTAAAGTAACAGTCGTAAAAGATCGCGTTTATCACCGACAACCCCAGTCATCTTCACCGTATCATCGATGTCACTAATCACCCCCAACGTGCTCCAATCGTTAGCAACGATCCACGGTTCTTGAAAGGCAAAGATCAGCTCGTCGTTAGTGGCTTCAACTCGCACGATCAGCGGCGGGTACGGTACCAGCACCACTGCCTTGAAATGACCGTTGTTATCAGTTTCCAACGTGATCTGTTTCACTTCATCCAGAGGGTTGATGCTACCAATGGTTACTTCGAGAGTAGCTCCAGCAATCAGCCGCGCCATGAAGTTAGCTAACCGTTGCTTGATGGTATCGTCACTGTCGCCCAGCGACGTCAGCATCAGTGCCACCAGCTCAGCATCACTATCGCCAGCAGCTACTTGTTCGAACTCCAGTAATGCTCCTGAGTTGTTGTTTTTAATCACTTGACGAGCAAGTGACACCAAAAGCCGATTCTTACGAGTCATGGTTCCGGGACTCAGCACCCATCCGTGGACATGAACGTCGAATGTATGGGGTCTGCGGTCGTTATCATACACATTAGCCTTCGTATAGGTGGGGAAAAGGGTGATTTGGGTGCTCGGGGGAAGGATAAGCCGACCAAAACTATCATACTGAGGAGCGGCGACAGGCGCGGTTATATTCAGTACTGTCGATTGGATTTTGGGAAAATACTGATCACGAGTCTGTCGAGCGATGCCCAAGAGTCGGTGGCGTCGGGAATTGACGTTATCCATAGGTTTTGGCGGTGGCGGGAGGGGGCGAGACTTGCGGAGGGCACGGTAGTCCCGGTAGATGTCGGCGAGGATCCACGAGCGTTTGGAGTGGGTCGAGGAAGCAGCAGGAGCACGTTTGAGAAGCTTGTTGAGCAAGAACCCCGAGGCCTTGCGTAGTAATTGTTGACGTTTGCTCACTTTGACGGAGACGGAGGTGAGGGTGGTTGCGGCACGGGTGTGCGGCTGGTGGATCCGATGATAACCATTATTGCGAATCAAAGGAGCGACACACACACACTAAAGAGCAAACGACGGCGTCTTTCGGTGATCGAAGAATACGATACGAGAACTAGAATCGTCACGTTCGTAAAGGTAGTGGGGTAGTCAAGAGGAATATACGGAAACTCATTCTCAGACAAATAATGGCCATTGAAGTTAAACAATGGGATGACAACCAATGGCGTCAAGCACGATACGGAGGAAAACCATGGAGAATAATAGGGCTACGATGCAGACCTGGAGCCTACGGGTAAGGCGGCTAAAATAAATGTCACCTAGGGGGTGGGGGGAGCACTGGCTGGGGTTGAAATGGGGATGGGGCCAACCTCCGACGGAAATTACTGTGGCGGGACGCGGCAGTCGCGGCGACCTTTCCCAATGGGGCAAACGGGCATTTGTAGTCGCTTTTGGAACTAGATGTCAGTTGCCGCCTTTAAAACTCCACGTACCCCACCTTTTAGCTTAGAAGTGTTGGGAGACTCGACAATGGCATGGGAGCCGTGTTTCATCTGGCAATGGGAGGCGATGTTGGCATGCTTCGAGAAACCGACGGGCCCTATGGTGACAAATCCTATGTGGTTGTCGCTTGGTGAGGCTGAGAGCAAGCGTCAAGTTTACCCCTGTCGTAATACGGCGTTTTGTGGTTTGGATAGGCCATGGTAGTCAGGGTGGGTGGGTCCATTGTCTCTGAATAGGGGGTAGTTTTGTGGTATTTCACCATAAATGACACCGCGCGGAGTCGAACCAGCCACCTTCCACTAAGTCCCCCACTATTGACACTAAAAGCGCGAGATTTAAACCTCGCCGACACTCACCGACGGTGCCGCTTGGTTACCATCGACGGAGATAGTCTGGCAAGCTACGCCTCTTATTGGCGTCATGGCGGTTAAGTTGACAAGTGGCCATTGTTGTCGCGAGTGACGTTTGCTGCCTTTTTTTTTCTCTGTCATCCGTCACATGCTAGCGCCGGCAAACTCCACCGGGGTTTACGGTAGCGACATCGACGTTGTCAATCGGAATTCTCATTGCATGTCGGCAGCACGGCGTCCTGCACCCTGTGGGGTAGACCCTCGAAACATAGGGGGCGTTTCACCTACTCACTCCGTAAACGTGTGGCGAATGGAGTCCCCTAAAATCAATGGGCAAGGCTGCCAAAATAATCTCCTCATTGCCGCAGGCACCGGGGCCATCGTAAGCTTGTCTAGTGACACCTTGCGACGACAAGAGGGGAGCGGGTGGAGGGGTGTGGGAGGGGCCAGGGCTCCGACAACTGAGGGTAAGGTGGGGGGGTCGAAAAGCGGGCGATTGACACCACAAAACCCCGCCAAACGAAACCCGGGCGACTCCGACGTTCATTGCCTCGTATTGGAGTGATGTCGAGGTGATATTACCTACCAAACGGAGCCATCAGGTGATGCCCCGCACGCATAGAGGGCGCGGTATCGGGGATGTCCCCACGTACCGCAAGAAAAAAAAAAATCGGTATCGCCTACCCCACGCACCCCGGGCTCGCAACCATGGGTAGGCCCCGGGTTCTTTTCCCCGTAGACTACTTATCAATCGTCAGGGCTCCTACCAAGGGTAAGGGAAAAATTCCCCCGCATTAGCCTCAGTCTGTGGCTTTCTCCAAACCAAACACCGATAACAAAGACCAAGAAACCAAGCCATTGCGCGGCAAACCCATTACACCTGACGGGACCATTTGTTGACATTTCGTCGGTTGCAAACAACCCCGGAGCTGCACCCTAATAAAGTTTACCTACGAGGTCGATGGGGGGGAAGAAGCATGACAGACTGGAGGAGGGGCTTACTTCGTTGTTCTACCCCTCATATAAGATTGCGGGGTGCATTTGCCCAATCGAGACGAGGGCGAAAAAATAACCTGCGAATGCTCGGACAAATATAACTGACGGCGCCAGCTGCTCCCGAGTGGTTTGGCCACTCATGGGTACCCAAAAGAAGTACATCTGCGCCTTTTGCGCTCGAGCCTTCACTCGGCTGGAACATAAACAGCGCCATGAGCGCTCCCACACCAACGAAAAACCCTTCCACTGTCTCCGATGTACCCTGAGCTTCGTCCGGCGAGACCTTTTACAGCGCCATTGTCGTACCGTCCATAACATCCATCTGATTCCTCGCGACGAGCCGGTGGCGTTAGCGGCGCTGGCGGCGCTGCTGGCGCTGCTGGCGCTGCTGCTGCTGGCCCTGGCCCTGGCGCCGGCACTGGCGCTCGGAGCGCTGGCGATGATGGCGACGCCGTTAAAACTGGAACAACCGCACCCGGCGCTGCCGGCACTTCCTCCCGTCACTTCCGTCAAGCCGATCAACGGAAGAGCCGCGTCCGACTCCCTCTCGTCCCATCACGATCCGACATCGTTATCTCACCATCCTACGACAACTACGACTAATCTGGGAACCCACGCCCCTCATGATTTGATCTTTTTGCTTAGTATTACTCGCAAATTGGATGCCGTGGTCGATGCTGGCAATGACGATGGTCCGGCGCTGGTGAACGATGCCTTTCTCATTGGCTACACTCACTTGGTCAATGCCACTTCGGCGTATCCCGTGTTCGACAAGATGATGACTGATTTGGTCAATTATCTTCACCTGTATAACCAACATAAGGAACTGATGATTCCGGTTAAAGTGGGGCTTATCTGTGGCGTGTGTCTGTTAGGGTTTGTCATTAACCATCAATGGGAACGACTGGTGGAGCTCTTTGCCAAACTGTGGCGTCTCTTGGTCGATCAAACCGTACCCAACTATAACGTCAGCAATAACCTCTTGGACCAGATCGATATCCTCACCAACTTGTTTCTCTTGGCCTACGTGTTCTTAGACCATCACATCAGTGTCCACGGAGATGTCGGGGTCCTGAAGCAAGTACTATTGGACTATCTCGACGATATTCTGGCAATCATCGTCCAGAACCTTGGTGACGACCTGACCCTTGTGGACTTGAACCTCGAGTTGTTTTGGGGCATCTACATGCTTCTTTCGCAGAACCTCATTCTGCTGCCACCAAAATGCTACGGGTTTGTCCTCGATAAACCCATCGTTCGCGGATGGCACTCGCTTATGGATATCATGACTCAGCTGCTGCGACTGTGCCTTACCCCTCCTCCTACCCTGGCAAAACCAGGCCATGATGATTACTGGCGCCTGATCGTCGTCCTCACCCTCAAAAACGAATTGAAGAAGTTTGCCTCGTCCGAAGACTACGCCATCTTCCAACTGAAAAACTCGCTCCATAATCTGATCATCCTCATCAATAAATCCTTCAGTGTCGGTTGGGAAGGCGTCCAGGAAGGAGCAGCGCTGCTGGGGGTGCTGCCCCGACTGCTGATTCTGCACCACCCGTTGGAATCACGTCTGGGACCAAAGTTGTTTGCTCTTTTCAAGAAGAATTGCATCATCAATGCTCCACCAAAGTTCCACGAGCTTTTGAACAATTATCTCCTCGTCCCCGCTAAGTTCTATCACTGGGAACTCTTTGCCGTCACCCTCAACGAAATCAATATCGATTTCCCCATCCACCCCCACTTAATCGCTGCTCTCGCGAACCCCGATACTCTGGCCCAGCAGCTCCACTGTCTGTTGTACCAGTTCTTCAATTTCCGCCAACACGCCGTCGACATCAACAACAACTTGCTGATCATCTCGTTCCCCATCATCTTCCTCGCCAACTTCGTCAATCTCGGCCTCTTTTCCCTCTCCCATTACCGCCATAACCAGTTGCTCCGAGTCAACATCGTCATCTTTGAGTGGTACGTGGTGCTGATCAAGATCCTCTTGTTCATGTGGCAGGAGCCGGGAGTGTTTGACGATAACTACATCTTGCAACTGCTTGTCTACCTCTTACTCGACAACAAGCAGCCCTTGCTCGCTCGTATCGGAGCGAGCACGCCGCTGGCGCTGGCGCTGGCTCCCCAGGATCACTTTCAATTCAACCAAAAGTGGTTCTTCGTTCTCAAACTTAAGCTCGACGCCGTGTTTGATACCTGGCTCGAGTTTGCTCAAGTGGCCATCGATCCTCAAGCAGTATTGACGTTGAAACGTACCGTCCATGCCGCCGTCGATAACTTGGTGGCACTGGAAACCGCTCGTCACTCGCCACCCGAATGGCGAGTACCATCGTCCAACCCCCCGCAACTTCCGCTAACCCATCTTAGTGAACGTCGCCTGAATCTGATTACATTGGGGATGCTCCAACACCAACCCCTCGGGGCTGGAGATAACTCTCCCGTGTTGGCTAATCCATCAGCATCATCATACAACTCGTTCGTCCGTCAAGGAAGTGCGCTGCTGCTGTCACTGAGACACAGTCTGACGGTGGGGTTACCCCAATCGAGGCTCCTGCTGCTGCTGCTGTACCTGAACTATACACCGCTGCTCATGCCGGTGGCTCCTGGTCGCGACTTGGTGTTGCCACCAATCTTACCCAAATCCACTAATGAGAACAAGGAGTTGAAACCGTTGATCCCGGGTCGGAGATAGTGTATATAACCGAGACCTTGTTCGTAATATTTATCTATTCTGTTAACCGACTTAGCCTTAACTGCTTTCACTCTTTCCCTAAGTGATTAACTCCGGAAATGTGTGATTTCCCTTGAGTGATTAACTCCGATTAATCGGAAATGTCCTCACCAGATTCCGCGTATTTCCAGGGACATATCATCAAGCTAACGGGTAATTCCACCGTTGCGTCTGCTTACAGTTTGACTAACGGACCCGTACCTGCCGGTGCGACTCTTGACAGTTTATGTCAAACCCACTTTGACAGAAGTCCTGTGTGCACGAACTCCCACTAAAACCGACCAGCTTACACAGTCAGTTTAATAATTTCATAAACCTCTTTACAACATCAAATCTCAAGTTCCGTTAAATCATCGCCATTAATCGTTTATTCCCTCACGGTTTAAACATCGCACATTTTACTGGTTAACGCAGCCCGGGCCGATAACGCAATTGTACCTCCATTTAGAAGCCCCCCTCGGCAACTCCATCTTCCAATCCCATTCACACCTCCAATGTTGTCGTGTGCTATGTTTACGTGGCTACTAGTCCTCATCGCTACGGTAACGGCTTACCAGGTAGCGCTTGCTCCTGACTTTGGTGGTCACTGTGTCTACATCAGTGGAAGTGATGATAGCTTTATCCAATTGAATCGAGCGGGTCAACTGGCTCCCTACGCTGCCGTGGTGTTTCGTCAAGATTTCCTGGACCAGTTGGGACTTGATTATAACCGTTACATGGTGGATTACGCTGCTGGTAAAGGTGGTGACTATTTGGGACCATCGGGTAAATTCAAGTACATGACTGATCTGGACCAGTTTGCTCCTACCTACAACGATATCATTCCTAGTGATGTCGGGAGTGTCATTATCCCCATCACAGAACTGCAGCACTGGTGTGTATTTGTCGGTCCTCTTGAAGGTGGTGTTGAAGTTAAAGTGAGAAACCCTTGGGGATACTTAGCCGCGTGGGAATATCAACTGATTCCCATCTATTGGGCTCGATGGGTGATGTATCTCATTGCCATTGGCGTCTATATCAACGCCCAGCGGTACTATCCTCGTCCCCTGCTGATCTCGTACGGTATGATCAAATACATCCTCATCCCGTCATTTATTGGCATGGCATTCAACATCGGCATTATGTACATCCGCAATATCTTCTGGCTTCCGCTTGTGATGACCCCCTTGGTCCTGAATCTTGAGTGGTTGGTGCTGGGGTTGTTTTCGTTATGGCACCGCTACTGCTGGTGGCTTGTGGCATTGGGTTGGGGTACCCTCTACACCACTACCGATATCCCTGGCAAAACTGCTGCTAAGGGGTTAACGGTAGCTCAAGCATTGGTGTTCTTTATCCAACTGCCGTGGGTGTACGATTTCTCTCAGCTCCGCATGCTCGTAGAGTTCCACCACCGGGAGTTGATTGCTGGTCACTCCTTCTACGATTTCACTCGGTTTTTGGATATGTTCCTTGCTTCCATCGCCACGTTTGTGTTTGCTAAGAACTATTGGGATACTCGCAACCAAGTGATTGTTCCTAAAGTCGATGCTGGAACCCAGATCCTGTACCTGATGTCGGTAGTGCTCGTGGTGTTAGCCATGTTCCAAACGGTATTCTCGATCTTGAGTTACTTGGGAGTGTTATCGATCTCGCTGGTATACTTGAAGGTGATCACCGAAAAGAGTAGTGGCTACACCATGTTCCAGATCCTCCGATTTCTCGAGGATTTACCCACTTTCATCGAGTTGGTGGTAGTGTACGCCCTTTGGGTCCGTCCTAATCGGGGATTACTAGCCACTAAGTCCATGGCCTGATTTCATACCTCCGTTAATCGTCAATATACATGTGTTTATGCTTAACGTAAATAACAACAACAAAAACCACAACATAAACAAACGACTGGATCACATTTCAGAGTCGTACTGTCACAAACGATGTGCACTTACACAATTCGGATAGATCCGCAATGACGTACGCAATGCAAGTGCCGTGCAGTTGACTCCAATGTACATACGACATTGTCTTAATAAGCGGATTACAATTGCATGTAGGCTGCTTGTTTCATTGGTATGATTTCTGTTTATGGTATTTCTCTGTAACATGGTATTTCCGTAAAACTACGACGTGGGGTATATCCACTATTCCCCACATTTGGTGAATTTCGTCCCTATTAAACGTAACCAAGCACAAATGAACAAATGAGTTACACAGCAAACGATGTCTGATAACGGATGATCGTTAACCGCTTTTCGTGGTGATATATCTGGAATTTTTATGGCACCATTCAGCTACTTTTTCGTGGTGTAGTGCGATAAATGATGACTACAAAGTGAATTGATGGTAACCACTAAAAGGGAAGAACCAAAGGAGCCAGATTTCGGTCAGAGGCTAGCGGAGAAGGTCTATTTGACGGAAGAGCAAAAAGAAATGCGCAAACCCGGAATCGAACCGGGGGCCCAACTATGGCAAAGTTGGATTTTACCACTAAACCATTTGCGCTTGGTGAATTTATGCTAAGCCAAACATAACTAGATTGTGCTTAGACAACCCTCTCTTTACCGCTCAAAATCTATAGTATTTATGCATTATGTACTGTCATTGCTCGAAGTAACATCATAGTCACCTTGTTTGCATAACTCGGCGAATATCCCGCCTTTTTCGAGCAAATTTTTCGGGGTATCAAACTCCTTCACTTCCCCATGGTCCAACAGCAAGATCTTATCACTATCCATGACAGTGTCAAGCCGGTGAGCAATGGTAATGATTGTTTTATCAGCAAATTGCGAGCGAATCGTCTGCTGAATGATGCGATCGGTCTCGACATCGACACTGGCAGTGGCCTCATCCAACACGAGGATCTTCAGGGTATTAGCCTTCATCTTTAAAATGACCCGCGCCAACGAGAAAAGTTGACGTTGTCCATGACTGAAATTGTTACCGCCTTCGCTGACCATGTGTAATAACTTATCGTCAAGACCTTCCACCACCGGTCGTAAGTGGGCAAGCTCTAACGCCCGCCAAATTTCGTCATCGGTATAATAAGCAAACGGATCGAGGTTATGGCGAACCGTCCCAGCAACAAGCTGAGAGTCTTGCGGGATGATGGCAAGTCGATGACGTAATGTGTCGAGACGAAGATCAGCAATGCAAGAATCATCAATGCTGATGGCACCACCGCTAGCTTCTAAAATCCGGAAGATTGCAAGCAGAAGCGACAGTTTACCAGCACCGGTGCGACCGACAACGCCAATCTTCTCCCCGGCTCCAATCTTGAGGGTGACATCACGAAGCACAAGGTCTAATTCGGGACGGTAGCGCGTCAGATAGTGGTCAAACGCTACCGTACCCGACTCAGGCCAGGTGAGACGAGCCTGTTCCCCGTCTCTCGGTTCCAGAGGCAATTGAGCATACTCTAAACAGCGTTCCACCGCCACAACATTGGTTTCGACTTCGGCCAGCATTCTCACCACAAGCTTAAGTGACGTCGTCACTTGAAGAGCATAAGTCATGACAAACCCTGCCATTGCTGGCAGCAAGGGATGCGACGTCAACGTCGTAGCAATGGCAAGCCCCGTGGCACAGAGCACCGCCAACAGACCGATCACCTGGAGACGAAAGTAAAGCCAACGGTTGATCAGACGAAGCATGTATACCGCCTTGATGTTGAAGTCGATGTTGGCGTAATTGATGAAGCGGAATCGATCCATTTGACCGTAGGCACAGATGGTGTCTCTGCCAGTGAGCAGTTCTCCAAGATGGGCGTAGATTGGCAGTCGCAGCACGGACACAAGTCGTTTAAGTTCTCGCAGCAGCAGCACGTACTGGACCTCGTAATACAAGTAGATTACCAGCAACACCACGATGGCGATGATATATGCTGGCATTGCCACTCCCACCACTCCAAGAGTGAATACAGTAACGACAAGGCGTCGGATGAACCCCAGCATCGTCTGAGGAATCCCCAGGTCGATCTTCCCCACATCCAGGGTAAACCGGTTCATGATTCTTCCTATGGGGTTCAGTTCAAAGAATTGCATCGGCAGGTATAACACTCCTTGCATCATATTATGATGAATCGTGCGCAGTGCTCGAATGAAGAGTCCCACTTGAGAGAGCACCAGCAGGGCAAGTTGCAGCACTACCAGCCCCACACCAAGAGCAGCATAGCCGGCAAGAAAGTGGACGATGTTCCCGTTATTCCCTTGTCTTTGATTGCGATCAGTCCAATCTTTAAGCCAGTAATTCAGTGCCACTGAGAGTACTTGTGCTCCAACCACAATGATGAACCAGATAATCGTCCCCGAAATACCACAGGCACGAGCATACGCCATATACACCCCCCATTTGACTTTACCTTTGGCACTTTTCTCCACCAGGGGAACATCAGTGGTAGAAATAAGTCGGGCGAGGGGGTCCCATCGAAACAGTTCCACCAGGGCTCGTCTCAGCACTAAGGCTTTCATGGTTGGCAGTCCCGGCAGCGATGGGGTAAGCGTCAGACTCAGGCTCGGTGGAGGCGACAGATATTCCCCGACAAGTTGGTTGATCAATGGAGTATCCAGCAAGCTCAGGTCTCGAGTTCTCGTTTCCACCAATTTACCATTCTCCAAAAGACTCACCTTATCGGCATAAGGTAACACCAGAAGAGCATTGGTGGTCATGATCACCGTTCTCCCCTTGAGCAACCCCATCACTACTTTGTCGATGATCCGTTTTCCCACATGGCTATCTACTGCCAGCAACACATCATCTAACAAGTAGACATCAGCACAGGCGTAGACGGCGCGAGCAAGAGCAAGTCGAGCCTTTTGACCTCCCAGCAACAGCACTCCTTTTTCCCCCACTTGGGTAGCATCACCATCGGGCAAATGAATCAAATCTGGCTCAAGTTGACACGCACTGAGGACCAGATTGTAATATTGTTCATCATATCTATGGCCAAACAAGATGTTTTCTTTGACCAGAGCGTTCATGATCCACGGCAGTTGAGCACAGTATGCAATCTTGCCGTAGACTCTCACTTTCGTCTCGGGAGAGGCATCCATAAGCCCCAATATCGCCAGCAAAAGCGACAGTTTGCCCAGACCAACACGTCCCACGATACAGTGGAGAGTTCCCGAAGCGGTCGAGAAACTAATATCAAATAACACCGGCTTGCCACGCGACCAACCAAAGGTGCCATTGCTAATCAGCACTGCCAACGGGTTATTCGATCCAGAATCGGACACCGATGTCGACGTTTCACGCTGGGAAAAGAACTTATTGAGACGCTGAACGGTCACTGCTGCTTCCACTGCCGAGGTGAGTACTCCCGGGATTTGTAAAAGGGGAGAACTGAGTAAGTTGAAAAGCACCAAGGAAGGGAACACGATATCCGGGGTGAGTGGTTGCTTTTCGACGTAGGTAAATGTAGCAAACAGAACAAACAGAACGAGAAACGGGATCAAGTTCCAAATGAATGACACACCTTGCCATACTAAGCGAATGTGGCGTAAATTCGCCAATTCTTCGTCATTGCGGACTTCGTCAATTTCGTCTCCCAGGGGCTGTTCCCACGCGAATAACTTAATCAGTTTGATGCTCAGAAGCAAATCGTTGATCAACTTGGTACGTTTGTCTTTAATCTTCATTTGCTTTTTCGAAAGCACCCGAGTATACTTCACCACCACCAGATTAAACGGGACAAGTACTGCGAGTGTCCCCACCCCAGCTAACGTTGCCGTTCCGCCTAATAAAGGCCATAACAGCGCCACGCAAAGAGCAATATCGGTGGGGGCAAGGATCAATGCCAGCATGTCCATCACGAAGTTTTGGAGGCGATTGACGTCGATCAGCATCAAATTGATAATATCCCCCAGCGCCAGCAACTCGTTGTCATCACTTTTATCGAGCTTCAACGCCTTATCATAGATATTGGCGGTAAGGGCCAGACGAACGTCGAGGCCAAGTTCAAGGTTCTTCATAAAGTATTCATTAAACACAAACGTTTGGAAGAACGTAAGGGCGAACATGGCAATGCACACAAGCACCCCATAGATGAACGGGTGTCCGCCATCGAAAAATGCAATGAGAAGACGAAGCAATTGCGGCTGAACAAAGTTAAGAAGCTTCGATACAAGTTCAAATCCAAACAGAATCAACGCCGTGACCCCAAATGCTTTCATCAACAGCACGACGAATCGCCAATCGCTTTTCCCTGGTTCAAATAGTTTGTGAAATTGACTGCCAGTATCACGACAACTAAGGTCCACTGGCGAGTAATTAGGAAGCTCGGCCTTATTAAGCAGTTGAGTCCGGTACAGAGCCAGGATCATCGGGTTCATCCAGCAGAACGTGAGACGATCAATCAAATTAGGGAGCTGAAGTAATGGTCGGAGAGCATCGTTATTAGCATAGTCAAGCACGATTTGTGACAGCGGACGCCACCAGTAGTATTCCAAGGAAAAGATTGCCATGGAAACCGCCACAAGTCCAAACATATACCGTGGGTAAATGTTATCGAATAAGGGAAGGTGAGTGAGTTGCTGGTACGCCATTGCCATCTCCACCACCGTCAACAGCGGCCAAAACACCAAGAGTACGTCTCGAGGAATCACCAGGACCACTGGTTCAATGATATGGATGGGAGTAAGCACCAATAGTATCACGAGCGACACCGCTGGTACAAGCTTAAACCAAAGCACTCCCACTCCCAATACCATAGCCAACCTCACGTAGAACAAGAGCCCCAAGTTCTTAGCCACTAGTCGACCATGGAGTTGACGATGGGCTAAACGATAGCCATCGAATAGGGCCCATACTCCACACGCCACCGTCACCACTTGGAGCCACTCGAGCAAGAAACACCGGTTAAACGCGTTGGAGCCATCATCAGCAAGCGGATGCCATAGCTGAGTCAAGTCCCAGCCACAACTTACCATGAGTTTGGGTGTTTACGTTCAAATTGTGGATAATGACTCGTCCGGAGTTGTGCGAGGTCAGATGGCAGTGCGGCTCGAGGGCTTGTCATGGCACAAAATGATAATGTCACATAGATACTATTCCATTGATAAAGCCCCGTGGCGTTATCTGTATTGCCTATAAAATTAAGCTAATAAATCAACTATATTAGGGTGCCACTTAATAGAAAATGCTGGGTGATTAAGCGAATTATCATTGGTTCTAACGACTAAATCAGAATTATTGAAATATTCGACATTTTTGACAATTTTCACACAAACTTGTCTTCATCATCGATTCGTCCACAGTAAAAACAACAAATACAATAACATTTGGTACAATAGTAATTGCGGACCCAACAACGAGGACACCGATAGTATTGACCGGGAGCCAAAGCGTGGTAACCGATGTCGCACCGACACTGACCACAAGGAATGATAGTATTAACCCAATCAGTCATGGTGCTACTAGGGTCGCTGGCTCGTTATATATATACTGCGCCCAATT
This sequence comes from Diutina neorugosa, assembly GCA_030578555.1. NCBI lineage: Eukaryota > Fungi > Ascomycota > Pichiomycetes > Serinales > Debaryomycetaceae > Diutina > Diutina neorugosa. The sequence goes on along the minus strand of JAJMSK010000015.1, from coordinate 200,743 downwards.
CGTCGTCTACGAGTGATGGTGCTTGGGGTTTCCCGATCTAGACTAGCCATCAATATCTCCACCTCACAATTATTCACTTGGTTTCCCCAGACTTTTACGTGGTCACGTGAACAATCACGTGGCAGTAAAACCAAATAAAAAATGATTTTGGGCCGGGGCTGCGTAACCCGAGGAATCACCCTCACTCGGGGTTGAAAAATTAAAATTGTCACGAATTGCGGCGATATCGAAAAAAAGCAATCACTATCTCCTTGTTGCTACTCCTTTGCTCCAAGTTACCCCACGTTCGTTATCCCTACCCCTACCCCCCTTTCCCCATCGATCCCCGAAGCCTTTACCCGCTAGTACCTCTACTTCTTTCAACCTCTAACCTTTACTCGGATTGACATTTCCGATACCTCCGACAATAGACGGTTCGGCACCGATATCGTGTCTCAGCCAACCACAACCACGCCATATGTGCTGACCCATATTTGGGGGAAAAAGGTGCATCCTCCGCACCCCCAGCCGTGTTCGGCCCAAAGTAGCGGGATTCGGGTCCATGCGTCTTTTCCTCGGACTCCGTCGACCAATCATCACTGGCGCGTATCTGTCAATAGACACGGCACCTACGGAAAAAACCAATTGCAATAACGTAGAAGGAACGAGTGATTGATCACCACTGATAAGTCAATGGCGTTTGATACTCGGGAAAGAGCGAGATCTCCACTTGATATTTGGAGCAATTCGGAACTAGGACGACCGAGGCGGGATCTAATAAATCGATGACACGTGAATGGAGGCACCACGCTCATACCCTCATTGGAGTACACAGGAGGACATTTTTTCCGGTTACGGAGCCCGGGACCAATAACCACGCCCCATCATACATCCCTCAACTCCGACCCTGCGCCCGAGATGTAAATGAAAAGTCACCCTTCGTGGTAGTGTAGCGACGCCGCTACCCCCGGAATCAGTACTGCTAAACCATTGATACCCCTCCGACAATTTGGTTAGGGACAATCGCCACCAATTTTCCCGGGGTTTCGGGGAGTATATCCTGCATATAGACAAAGCCGATATCTGGAGCCGAGATTTTACCCACGCCAAAATTTCTAATGGAGCTAATCCCATTGGCTGCACCTCAAAGCAAGGGCGACTATAAAAACACTCACCACCCCCCACCCCAATTTTTTCCCGTAAAGGTATCTCAACCATGCTCTCTGCCAGAACCGCCGCTAGAGCTCCTAAGGCTGTGAGAACTTTGGCCACCTCCGGGTTGACCAGAGACTCGCAAGTCAACCAAAACTTGTTGGAATCCCACTCGTACATCAACTACGCTAAGAACCTTGAAAACGTCAAGATCGTCAAGGAAAGATTGGGTCGTCCGTTGACCTACGCCGAAAAGTTGTTGTACGGTCACTTGGACAAGCCTCATGAACAAGAAATCGTCAGAGGTCAATCGTACTTGAAGTTGAGACCCGACAGAGTCGCTTGTCAAGATGCCACCGCTCAAATGGCCATCTTGCAATTCATGTCTGCTGGTATGCCCCAAGTCGCCACTCCTTCCACCGTCCACTGTGACCACTTGATCCAAGCCCAAGTTGGTTCGAAGAAGGACTTGGCTAGAGCCATTGACTTGAACAAGGAAGTGTTCGACTTCTTGGCCTCGGCTTGTGCCAAGTACAACCTTGGTTTCTGGAAGCCTGGTTCGGGGATCATTCACCAAATTGTCCTTGAAAACTACGCCTTCCCCGGTGCCCTTATGATTGGTACCGACTCCCACACCCCCAACGCTGGTGGGTTGGGTCAATTGGCCATTGGTGTTGGTGGTGCTGACGCCGTCGACGTCATGGCTGACTTGCCTTGGGAATTGAAGGCTCCCAAGATCATGGGGGTCAAGTTGACCGGGAAGATGTCGGGCTGGACCTCGCCCAAGGACATCATCCTTAAGCTTGCTGGGATCACCACCGTCAAGGGGGGTACCGGTTACATCGTCGAATACTTCGGTGAAGGTGTCAACACCTTCTCGTGCACTGGTATGGGTACCATCTGTAACATGGGTGCCGAAATCGGTGCCACCACCTCGGTGTTCCCTTACAACGCTGCCATGGCTGAATACTTGGACGCTACCGGCAGATCGCAAGTTGCCGAATTCGCCAACTTGTACAAGAACGACTACTTGGTTGCTGACGAAGGTGCCGAATACGATGAAGTCATCGAAATCGACTTGAACACCTTGGAACCCCACGTCAACGGTCCCTTCACCCCCGATTTGGCCACCCCCATCTCCAAGATGAAGGAAGTCGCCGAAGCCAACGGCTGGCCCTTGGACATCAGAGTCGGGTTGATCGGTTCGTGCACCAACTCGTCGTACGAAGACATGTCGAGAGCTGCTTCCATCATCAAGGATGCTGCTGCCCACGGTGTCAAGGCCAAGACCCTCTACACCATCTCTCCTGGTTCCGAACAAATCAGAGCCACCATCGAAAGAGACGGTCAACTCAAGACCTTCGAAGACTTTGGCGGGGTCGTCATGGCCAACGCCTGTGGTCCTTGTATCGGTCAATGGGACAGACAAGACGTCAAGAAGGGGGAAAAGAACACCATCGTGTCGTCGTTCAACAGAAACTTCACCGCCAGAAACGACGGTAACCCTGCCACCCACGCCTTTGTCGCCTCCCCCGAAATGGTCACCGCTTACGCCATTGCCGGTGACCTCGGTTTCAACCCCATCACCGACTCGTTGACCGGGGCTGACGGTAAGGAATTCAAGCTTGCTCCTCCCACTGGTGACGGTTTGCCCAAGAACGGGTACGACCGTGGTGAAAACACCTACCAAGCTCCTCCCACTGACAGATCGTCGGTGGAAGTTGTCATCTCGCCCACTTCGGACAGATTGCAAAAGTTGAAGCCCTTCAAGCCTTGGGACGGTACCAACCCCGAACGGATGCCCATCTTGATCAAGGCCGTGGGTAAGACCACCACCGACCACATCTCGATGGCCGGTCCCTGGTTGAAGTACAGAGGTCACTTGGAAAACATCTCCAACAACTACATGATTGGTGCCACCAACGCCCAAAACGGTGAAGCCAACAACGTGCAAAACCACTACACTCACAAGTGGGACACCGTCCCCGCCACCGCTGCTGAATACAGAGACGCTGGCAAGAAGTGGGTCGTCATTGGTGACGAAAACTTTGGTGAAGGGTCGTCGAGAGAACACGCTGCTCTCGAACCGAGATTCTTGGGTGGTTACGCCATCATCACCAAGTCGTTTGCTCGTATCCACGAAACTAACTTGAAGAAGCAAGGGTTGTTGCCTCTTAACTTCAAGAACGCCGCTGACTACGACAAGATCGAACCCCAAGACGAAATTGACTTGCTTGACATCACCGAATTGGCCCCTGGCAAGTCGGTGCACATGAGAGTCCACCCCGCCAACGGTGGTGCCGCTTTCGACGTTGAATTGACCCACACTTTCAACCAAGAACAAATCGAATGGTTCAAGGCTGGTTCGGCTTTGAACAAGATGGCTGAAAAGGCGAAGTAAGTGTGCGGCCAGTGCATTTGTATTTAGAGTAATGAACGAGAATTAGGACTCGACTAGGACGACTAGGACTTAGCCTGCCTTCGACACTGGGATTTAGCTCATCTTTGACACTAGGACTTAGCTTGTCTTCGACTAGGACAGCTTGTCTTCAACAAACTAAGACTTAGCCCATCGTCGACACACTAGGACTTAGTTCAACTTCGACATACTACGATTTAGCCCAACTTTAAGTTACTAGGACTCAGCTTATCCTCGACACTGTCTTTGTTAACCTAGGTTGGCTTCTTTAACTCCACTAACTTGTCTACTCCCACTTTGAACGAGAAACTTGGAATTTAGGTTAATCTGATCAATACTTCCGACCTTACTCCATAGCTGTCTTTCTCGAGACTAGTCCCCGTTTTAGACTTGGCTCCACTTCTGGGGGGGCTGTGGTTTATTCTGTGTGGTTTATTTTGTGTGGTTTATGCTGTGTGGTTCAGTATGCTGCGACATGTTTGAATTTCGAAACAGTGGTTGCGTTTTAGAAATATGAAACACCCACCACCATCGAATATAAAAACCCTCTCGAAATCATGTAGTCTTTCTAATCAACAATGGCTTTGTGGAATAACATAAAGGAGAAATGGAACCGGCGTACTCCAGTTGCAAAGACGATACCCAAAGTGTTGCCCGACCAACAATCGGAATGTGACTCTGGATCTACATCGAATTGTGATGCTGAATTTACGTCGAATTGTGATGCTGAATCCACGTCGAATTGCGATTCTCAATCCACGTCGAATTGTGATTCTGAATTTACGTCGAATTGTGTTGCTAAATTTACGTCGAATTGTGATTCTGAATCTACGTTATCTAAGCCGGTGATATCAAGTCCCGATACTCGAGGATTATGGGAGATCACCCAAACCATGTGGGGTCGAGTGGCACTCACTTATGGAGTGCCGTTCCTGGAAGTACGCGAGAGTCTTGGTTATGATGACGAGTACGTGACTAAGGGCGAATTATATCGCCTGAACCATGCCGGAGACGTTAGAGCGTTTGACGAGTGGTTTCTTTGCTACTTCAAGGACCAACTAGAACAGCTCAAAAAGAAGGGTGATCGTCACTGGCTGCAATTGCAACAGGAAGACGAACGCTATCGTCAATACCCGGGGGTACGGGGGACCAGGGTAGAAGTATGCGGGGGTGAATTTCGCTACGATGCCATCAGATTCGATTGGAACCTGTACTCGTCGGTTTGGGTGTCTGAGTGTTATTCCACTTGCCGGTCACTTTCTGCTCTTTTAAAGGTATTGGATCTCCCGGTAGAAAAGGTAAATCTAGCGATGGAACAACTTTCCAGCCAAGAAACCGACATCCTTTGGACCAAAGCCCGCAAACTTCGTGATCATGATCGGTTTGATGGGCAGGTAGACGAAAGGCTCTTGTTCGCCATTATCATTGAATTCGGCGACTCCTCAACGCAAAAGATATTCTCGCCTATCTTAGATGAAATGTATCCGGTTCTAGACATGTTTGCCCTCGAAGGTGAGCGCATTCGACTCCTCGGGAAGATGATTGATGTACTTGCATCATCATCGTGATCAGTTGCTTCTACTTCTTTATGACATTCGCCGATAAACACACCATCGATCCCAAATACGTATAAACTAATCAACGCTCCGTACCCTTATCTCGCTCCACGTGTAGCTTTTGTCCCACATTGGTTCCCTTGCTTCATGGTCACCCTCGCCCATATTCGCGCTACCGTCTGAGCGCGGCCAATCACTGGCTCAGAATTTTTCATCAAAGGAAAAAACGATTCTCCCTAACCTTAGCACCCATGGCTTCGATTACCTCGATTGTTAAGACCGCCGACTTCATCTTGTCGAGACCTACCCTCTCGAAGGTGGTCACCCCCTTGGCCAAGACCTTCTGTGCCTACGCCGGCTACCGTCAAATGGGTTTGAAGTAAGTACTCGTCAACGTTTACCACCAGTGTCAAGGTACTAACAACTTAGGTTTGACGACCTCATCATTGAAGAAACCCCCACGATGCAAACTGCGCTTAAGAGAATCCCCGAAGATGAATCGTACGCCAGAGTCTACAGACAACTCACCGCTCACCAGTTGGCTCTTTCTCACGAATTGTTGCCTGCTTCCAAGGCCGTGCAACCCGAACAAGACAACCACTACTTGATCCCCTACATTTTGGAAGCGGAAAAGGAAGCCTTTGAAAAGGCCGAATTGGACAACATTCAAGTTTAAGCATATACATAGTAATTTATCGCTACGAGGTAACGTGTAGATAACCCTTGACTTTCACTGACTTAACCAACTACTTGACTAAGTTTACCTGACTAACTTGACTTAAATTGACTTTACTTGACGATACTTGACTTTACTTGACTTCACTTGACTTTACTTTACTTTACTTGACTTCACTTGACTTTACTTTACTTTACTTTACTTTACTTGACTTGACTTTACTTGACTTTACTTGACTTGTTTAATTTGACGTATTCGTTTTATCGAGTGTTTCGTTGGTAAAGCTTTACCTATGAATGTGGCGTTTAATTATCGTTCATGACTTGACACCCATTGATTGATTAGTTTCTTGTCAACGGTAGAGTTATGATTTGCTGACAATAATATGTTGTACGATAAAGCTAGCTAGATCTGCTGAGAGCTTAATATGCTGCTGTAAACTACCATCACGTCATCTTCACCATTGTCTATTAATCTATTGTCAATGCTATTTACAGTCTCATCCCCACTCGATACTTTCTCAACTGCTCCAATGCCAAAAACGTCACGATGGTATGCGGTCCCAACCGAATGAACGACGGTAACCACCCTCTAAACATGAAGCTGATGCCTTCCTGTCGCACTGCCTTGGTTAAGATTTGCACCGCCGACTCATTCGACCCCTTAGCATTCATGATCCGAGTCTTCACCACGTCCGCCGGAGAACACACGGTGGTCGCCACGAGCCCAGCAAGCAACGAAGCACTAAAGTGAGTGCTCTTTTTCGCCGGGTCCATCTTCAACGTCACCAAAAGGTCCTTGGCCCAATCATAAGTCACCACTTGCGATGCCGTCATGAGCACTCCTCGAGTCAAATTGGGACCGAGCCCCCGGAATAACGATGCCACGCCTTCCAGCTTGGTGATGCGATAAAACCCATCGAACACATTCCGGTAATTTCGCCGCTGGTCTGCTGGAAGCGACCGGTCGTTTTGCATGCGGATGTTGACCACGTCCAGCGGGTTGCCCACAAGTCCTCCCAACGCCCCCGCCGTCATCAGCATCGGTAAGAGGATGACGGTTGTCGGTTGTTTATGAGCGTAGCCAATGTATTCGTCCTTTAACCACTCATAGACTCCGAATCGAGTCGTACTATACGTCGCTTGTCTCAATAACGAAGCCGAAAGCCCCAGATAAATCTTGAAGAACCCTTCGTCCCGGATGATGTGCCACACCATCAGCACTAACCCCTGGCCCGGTTTGGCAGCGGTCTGAAGCCGGACTTTGGCAAGATCGAGGGGATGAGTACACACACATGCAATCATACTGGCGGCTCCGCCGTACCAGAAACTGAAGGGTTAGTATCTCTGAATCCTCATTAACATTACTCTCAAACCCGATGGACTGGTTTACTTACGGATACGGCTGCTGTTTGGTCATGATAGCAGGAGTTGTTTGGATGGGTCCTCGAGCACCGTGGGTGTCGTCATAAACCATTTTTCGCGGGCCGGTACAGGCGCTAGCGCTCCGGTCGATCGGAAGTGACTCAACCATAGTTTGTCGCTAGCGAATGAAAACACCAATTGGTACCAGTAGCAGACGGTGCTACAGTTATATCGATAACATAAACGATGTGGCGCGGGGGAGCTATTGACGCTAAGCTCGCCCCGCCGGTCAATTACGGGTAGTTACCCCTCCTTTAATCATTTTTGCCGCACGGCTCTCATGAGATGAGCTAACATAGCCAATAACATCCAACCTTCCTACTCACGACAATTGTCATAAATACACATATAACTCAATTAGATGTTTCACCAGCCAATGAAACAAGCGAGCAGGTCGATTGGAGGATGAACGGAACGATGCCTGGACGAGCGGAAGCGAACCGATTGTGGCATGCGCCCGTCCTACAGGTGCTTACATACTCCGAAGTGACACCGTGCCGCTATCGCTCGGAAAAACTCGGACGGCAGCTGAGGGGCCGAACATTAACCATTATGAGGAAAATGAAAGGAGTGGCCCCAACAACGTGGGCCATTCAGCCGTATACTAAGATAAGTGGTTTTGTGTGTTAAACTAGCATTAGCCCTCACTTAGAGTCCGTAGTTATGTCTCACAATACGTGATTTTGTGTATATGCAATTTGCGGATAATCTCTCCGATAAAGCATATAAGAGTTGCAGCTAATCCGGTGTGAACTTAACCACTAATTGAAGCTATCAATGTCTAATATTGTGGAAAACCTCTGCAGACATCAATGCATAAACCACAATTGAATACGCTAAAATTTGAACAGATAATTGTCGAATAACCCATCTCTTACCAAACAGAGTTTCTATGATGTTGGTCAACGTTAATGTACTCAGTTGAATGTATGGTATCAATTAAATGCTATTTCGTGGAAGTTTCACGGTGACCTCTTTCGCTTTGTGACGTATCCATCAGTGCACGTTCTATCTCCTCAATCTCTTCCTCGAGTTCCATTTGCACCTCGTCATCTTTAGGCACTTTTTTGTTTGTAGTGAACACACTGGCAATGAGGGCAACGATCAGCATCGCCAAGGCAAAGTAGAACACATTGTGCATGGCTTCAACAAAAATAAGCTTTACCTGTCGCCGAAGGGGGTCGGGCAACTGATTCATCACCGTTGGCGATTGAAGCAACAGCTTACCGGGAAATCGCAGGAGTATTTGGTACTCAGGGCTTGAAGGGTCAAAGGTGCGGACAAAGTTGTTGTAGAGGCTAAGCCCGGTGTTTTGGAATATGAGTTGGGAAATGTTAATGGCTAACGCGCCCATAAACGTTTTGACAAACGACAAAAACGTCGTCACTTGAATCACCAGCCCTTCGATGGTATTTGGGGCCAGAATTTGGGCCGAAATGAGCGACAGCTGGAATTGGAGCCCAATACTGATCCCTGCGGGGATGAGAAGACCAATCAATCGACCAATATTCTTATTTTCATCTAGAAGCAACAAGATACCACAGCCAATGGGTCCACAAATCAGCGAAAACATCATGGTAATTTTAATCCGACGAATATTACGAAGAAACGCCCCATTAGCCATCAGCAGCACCACCACCGATATAACCAATGGTAATAAATATAACCCCGTCTGCCAGGGAGAAGCATCATAGATCATTTGAAAATAGATCGACAAAAATGTGATGATCGCCATGAAAAACCCAAAGTTGAACGCCGACAGCATTGCTGCTGCAAGTACCGTCATCACCGTCAAGTTCTCCTTGATGATAATCGGATGTTTCAGCCATACAAAGTTCCACACGCAAAACACAATGCCCATTATTCCACCAATGACAAAACAACAAATGACGGCTGCCAGACGCCATGGGTACTCGACCCCACCAAAGGAAATGGCGAGCAATAATAACACCGTCGATGCTGTCAAGAAACATGTCCCCACAAAGTCGATACGTCCAAGTTTCACTTTAAGCGACCCTGTTGGCGGTGGAGGATTGAACAGAAATATAAGCACCACCAACGCCGCCCCACCAATGGGCAAATTGATGTAGAAACACCACCGCCACGATACATTATTGGCAAATGCTCCTCCAATAAATGGACCAAGCACCAGGGCTATGGTAAAGGTGACCCCAATGAGAATGAATGAAAGTGGGCGACGTGATATTGGTACCAGCTCGGTTAAAATGATGGTTACCGACGTTTGAATCGTACCCGCCCCCACACCCTGAATTACTCGACTGCCAATCAACATGTCCATGCTTTTGGACAACGCCGCAACAAGTGATCCCACTTCGAAGATGATCACTCCAACAACAAGGGTCCATTTACGACCAAATGCTAATGAGATCTTCCCGTACAGCGGGATCAAACATGCCATGGGTAAAAGGAAAGCCAGGGTTAACCATACAACCTTGTCGTACTCATGAAATACTCTCCCCACTTCCCCGAAAATCGTGGTGACGATTGTTTGGTCAAGTGCCAGCAAAAACAACAGCAACACGCACAGAACAAACGTCAATATAAGACGGGGTCCATGAAGATATTGTTCCACGGCTCGAGTACCATCTCCAGCATCTGACTCAAAGTATTTTTTGGGGTTGTCTCGCTTTTCATCCTCCTTATAAGAATTTGGTGAGTTCAGTGGTTTTATTAGCAGCACCGGTGATTCTTCCAGAGACAGAATCTTTGGTTGGTCCGGATATTCGCTTTCCAGTACCATGTCCACGGAGGTTATGCAACACAGTCACCACTAATTATGAATGGATTAGCGGACTATTGTTCGATGACGAAACCACTTTGGATACACTTAAATGCAAATATAGGATTGTATCCTCAATATAAGATGACCTGCTGGTTTTTATATCCGCAACCGAATTTGCTTTATCGAGTTGAAGGATAAGTTGCTTCTTTGCTTTGGATCTCAGCCGCACGATGGCGAAAGCGTCATCTGAAGTGCGAGTTGAGTAAAACTGGGGGAAACAACACAAAGTCCAGAATGTGTTTTCATAAAGCGTTTCATGGCCAGTGTTGATTATTACGACGACGACAACTTTACCTGATGATATTCACGTGATTCAAGGCATCACAAAGATGTGTGACGGAAACACAAATCTTATTCCTCGTGTGCTGTGTGGAGGACTGACAATAGGAACAAGCTTCTAGATATTTTCGTGACTTTAATTATACTATACTCTACCATTATTCCCTTTACTTAGTTTAGCTAACAGTAAATATCATAACGAGAGAAGTCACTCCAATTGATATATAATGTCGCTTAATTTTATTGCTTACCTCTCTCGCACGTGACTGATTCGGTGATAACGGATCTAAGTGTCACGATAACGCGGTGGCAATATGAGTATCAATAATGTCATATTCACCAATGGGGCCAGCTTCCCATTTCAGCTTGCCCAAGATGAAAAGGTGTTGTACACCTCTCCCACAACCCGACAACCATTGGCAATAAAGTCCAAGGCTGCCTTTGGCAAGACGAATATACTGTGTGACGACGGACGAGTTTATGTCACCAATAAGAGGTTTGTTTACATTACTGATACCAAAGGTGATGTCAATGCGTTTTCTATTGACTTTAACCTTGCTTCGTTGCTTCAGTTTAGTCATGAAATCAAACTGCCTTGGTTTGGAGCTAACTACTGGCAATTCCTTTTCTTCAGTACTAAAGAACCAGCAATTGCCAGTGATGGATTTACCAAGGAAATGTGGTACGAAGGGACGGTCCAGTTTAACAATGGCGGTTTGTTCGACTTTATTGAAGTGTTGAACAAAGTTATCACCGATATTCACCAAAATCGCGACATTGACGACGAGTTACCTCGTTATTCGGCCTGAATTGCCACCAAAAGGCTACTGGATAACTTCGACAAGACACTCAACGGAATTGATTATACGTTTCAAGGATTGTACTGGTGCCTTCTTCTTAAAGTGGAAATCTATTGTGTAGAAGTTGGCTACACCGTGTGACACTATTGGCAAAAAGTACTGAACCATGACGGAGGAAACAGGCAAAAAGGAAGGTCCTACCCGGATTCGAACCGGGGTTGTTCGGATCAAAACCGAAAGTGATAACCACTACACTATAGAACCAGTACGATTTGCCAAAATGGCTTGAGAATTCAACTCTCAGGGAAGTACAAGAGACACTGGTTTAACGCGTTATCTCGAGAAATTTCCACTCGTAGATTATCTTGTATCAATTATATATTGCTCCGTAAAATCCTTAACGTCTATTTGTACAAAATGCGGCATTCATTCCAGTTGGTAGACCATGCTATCCCTAAACTGCTCCGTAAAAGCCGTTAAAAAGCATCAGCCATCGTCACTTCACCTTCTCCAGTCAATCTCGGCTTCCCCGCCAACAATTCCCGACGAATTTCCGGACCCATGCCGGGGTGGAACCGTTGACGAACCGTTTCCAACAAAAAGTCACGTTGGTCATCGGTGATATCGTTCTTATACCGTTGAGCAAACGCCAAGAATGCCTTATGCCATACCACAGGTAATTCTATTTGTTCCGAAGGCGCTTGTTCGCCGTCGATTTGCATTTCTTGACTTTGAGCAGCATTACGGAATCTCATAAAGTAAAACACCAACTCATCGACGGTTTGGTAGGGCAAAGCGTACTTCTTTTCAATGAGCACCCGAATAAAGACGGTGGTGGCGGGACGGAACGGTCTCTTTGTGAGTTGAGCTAACGCTACCGAGGAATGGAGCACCGGTACCGAAACCTTAGATAACACCGAGGCAGCAATGGTGGCTTCTCTGGTGGTGGCGTAGCCATCGACCAATGGAAGAAGGAACCCCTTGAAGAAAGCAGCCGGTTTATACAACAGCTTCTTGAGGGCACGATAAATATGGTAGTTAAGCGAGTGGTCGTCCAGCTCCTCGATTTCGCGACGGAAACGATGAAGCAAAACTTGTTCAACAAACTTTTGTGCTTCGTTTGCCTGTAAGTTGGACACGAAGAGCTTCGTGGCCTCATAGACGGCGTGAACAGTCCAGTTGTCGGGCTGAGTCACATACAACACATCTTCCCAGTTACGCAACGACGGCATCACCTTGAAAAGCTTGGGGAGCTTACCGTGCGTATACAGCAGCAATATAATCCCAATCTTTTCGTAAGCAGCGATCACCTTCGGCGGTAATCTCACCCCATCTTGACGAGGAACCCCTTCAATGTCACCATTCTTTTTCGCCTCGGTTTCAGCAATCTTCGCCAAAATCTTATCGGCAAGGTTAATCAGACCGTTCTGGTTGCCAAAGTACTTGTCAAACATCGCGGTGTCGGCTTCATCAACCTCAACTTCTTCATCGACTTCGAACTCGGAGTATTCTTCCTCGTCGTCTTCCTCGTCGCTCTCTTCGAGTTTGGGGTTAAACTTTTCCGAAAACGTCAACGGCTTCCCGTTTTCTTCCTCTTCGATCTCGTCTTGTTGTTGCTTAGCTAAATCAAGAATCTTGGCCAGGGTTTTGGCATCGAGAAAGCTGTCCTCTTGTTGCTGATGGTGCTTGTTCTTCTTTTGAGCCGCATGGTCCCGGAAGGTCCCACCGGAAGTGGTGATATCTGCGTGTAACGGGTTGTGACGCTGCAGCTGACCCTCACGAACTGTGATCTTCCCCATGGTGGTTTAGAGTGATGGAGGTGCTCATCGCAGACAAGATGCGGCTCTGGCGCGATGTCGCTGACTAAGCATCACCGCACGCATTATTAAGCATAACCCCCATCGAAAAAGGCTGCAAAACCTAATCTATCACAATTGATTACACTCGTACATTGATCGATGTGCCTATAAAATGGTAAGCATCACTTTTCATTGCTTTCGCCAAGTGATTCAATTTGCTTGAGCTTGTCACAAAGGGCGGTGTACTCACGACGGTTCTGTTCCAATTCCCGGACAATGGTGCCCATTTCTTGAAGGTACCACTCATGAGCGTCGCCACACTCTATCATCAGATTCAATTGGTGGAGGCGTTCCTTGTCAACGCGGAGACGATTCTTGTTTTGGCAGAGTCGCTCGCTGGTTTCGTAAAGCGTACGGAGATTGTTTCTGAGACGTTCGATACGGTCAGGTTCCACTTTGGAGACTTCAGACATTTGTGTAGTTGATGAAGATGATCACCAAGAGGCTTTCAGTTCTTAAATACCATGTTCGGATTTAAGGTTGCTATTTGTGAAGGAAACTGTAGTGCAAGTAAGTGAAATTCTAGGAACATAAAAAATCGTCAGATTTATATTTGTATAATAAATGTACAATTGGTTGCTCAAACCACAACCATGGAGAATTCCTCCTTGCGTAAGTTTTTAAAGAGCTTTTTACTCTCGCCTCTAGACAGACGACGGAAGACGTGTTTGTATGCATCCGCCACTTTACCAAATAGTTTAGCTTCTCCAAAGAGCATCAAGCCAAAGTTGACCAACGCCATAATGATAAGAAGCCAGTAGAACCCTCGAGACAAATTGGTGAGCTGCATGAGGTCACCGGTTTTCGAGTTTCCATCGACAGCAAATAAGGAAATTGAGATCAATGTCGACACCACCAAATTAACAAGGTAAGGGGTATTTTTTGAAATCGGCTCGCGGTAGGGTGGGCCCACCGAAAGTACCACCGACATGAGAATATATTGGAAGTTGGAGAACAAAAATAACACGGTATTGTCACTCAGCTTTACCTCGTCATCACCACCGGGCACTGGTTCCACGTACCACGGCTCCTTCTTTACCTGAAGCCACAACCCGATCTGGAACAACGCCAACACGGCAATTTGACAAAGTAATGGGATCAAAATTTTAGGACTCACCAAATTAGCCGTCGGTCGCTTGGTCACAAGCTTATGGTATGGCTTACACCACAGCATGAAGATTGCTAGCGGAAGAATGAGGAATAAGTCAATGTACAAGAACTGGAAGTCACCAAGGTTGGTACCCAGCTTATACAAGATGGACACAGTGATAAATTGGATAGCCAGGTACAACAGCATGTACTTGAAACACAGGAACAGCGTCACTAAACTCAGTCTACCTTCGCGAATGACTTCAATGACACAAGAAATGTCAAATTGGCGCGAAGTAAACGGAGCTGCTACCGAAGCTTCGGCTTCCGATAACGAAATGCCCACGTCGGCCGCCTTTAAAGCCCCGCAATCGTTGGCACCATCGCCACAGAAACCCACCGTGTAGTCAAGCTTTTGTAACTGTTCAACAAGCTCGTGCTTTTCGTCAGGCAGCATCCGGGCAAAGATATCGCAGTTCATAAGCACAAAATGAGTAACGTTGATATTGTTGAGCTCGGTCAAAATGTAGCGGAACACGTCCCCAGTGATGGCAAGTTTGACTAAGGTATGATGACGTATATCAGTCTCCACTGGCTTAAAAGTCACTGGGTCAAGTTTGCTTTCGGGATTATCAACATTAACCCACCCTAATCTCCCGCCGTGCTCGTGTTCTTCCCATTCGGGAATAAACACACTGGCATCAGGATCAATAAGCGCCAGTTCTCGTCCCACCAGAATCGCTGTCAATACGTTATCCCCAGTACACATTACGGTACGAATGGCCGCTTCATTAAGTTTGCGAAGCGTAGGCTTAGTTTGAGGCTTTAACTTGTTTTCAAACACGATAAACCCAGCAAACGTCAAGTCAATCTCTACCTCATCCCGTTGTAAAAATTGAGAATTGGACACATCCTTGTACGCCAACGCAATCACTCTAAACCCGGTATGGGTGTAACGGTGGAGAAGTTCGTCGAATTGCGTGGGGATCAGTTCGGGATTGCAAATTTCCACGATTACTTCAGGAGCCCCTTTCGTAAGCACAAGCTCCTGATCGTGGTTTCCCTTGATAATAACCAGCATTCGACGAAGTTGGGACACAAACTCAAATTCTCGCAACACCGTGAAGCTATTTTCGCCCTTTTTGACAACGATATGGCCTCTCAGGTCTTCAGAGAAGTCCCAGTTGGTATACTCAAACATTTTTACATCCAACGGATCACCGACAATTTCGTCGTCGATCTCTCTAAGAGAGTGACACAGTGCCATGGCTGCCATCACGTATATCCCATGGTTTGTAGCATGAGATTCCAAGTGACGGTAATCAATGTCGTCCACGATCTCCTGGGCACTCTTGAACATGTCTCCAAATACAATTTCCTTGCGGCCCAAAGCGTTATTGGCAATGTGGACGCCTAACACATCAAGACCATCTTCAGTGAGGGTACCAGTTTTGTCAAATGCCACAAGCTCAAGTTTCCCGGCAACGTTCACTCGGGTAGGAGAAATGCAAAAGATCCCTCGAGTCTTGAGTCTCAGCACGGCGAATGTAGTACCAATGGTAAGGGTGGCAGGAAGAGCTGGAGGGACAACAATGGTAATGATATCGAGCGCTCGCAAAAGCATGAGCTTGCGAGACAAGCCCAACTTGATGAAATTGTAGGTGGAGTAGGAGAATCCGATGAGAGCAATGATGGCCATAAACCCGATGTATTTGAACGAGTCTTGGTAAAATTTGAAACCCAGAGGCTTGGGAAAAAGCATCAGCCGCACCAACAGCCCTTTCGTGGTGTTGAACCCGGTGGAAACACACATTGCCACCACTGGTTCGTCGTTGGTAGTCTTCATTTTGAGCAAACGAGTACCATTATACAAAAACAGCTTGGAAAGGAGGGGAGTGTTGAAGTTTTCCGGCAAAATTTCTACCGTGTCTTGCGTGGCTTGAGACTTAGTGACAGGCACCAGTTCTCCCGTAAGCATAGCTTCGTTAACCACACACTCACCGTTAATCAAAAGCGCATCACAGGGAACTACCAGCAACAGCGGGTCCACTTCAAACACATCACCCGGCACCAATTCTGTCGATGGAACCTGTTTCCAAAACTCATTACGCCACACACGAACTTCACAGCAAAACCGACTCATCTCTTGGAGGCGAGCGAGCGTCCGTTTGGTCTCCACAAGCGAATTGATAATCAGGGCTCCCAGGATGACGAAGATGCACAGAGCGTAATAGTAGTAGTTATCAGCAAGCCACAAGAATACCAGAAACACTTGGAAGACATAGAATGGATGGAGAACCTCGTCGACGAGTAATTGGCGCACCAGTTTCGTCTCAATCGCAATCTGATTAGGTCCAAACACTCCAAGTCGTTGGTCATGCAACAGTTGCAGGACACCATCACGACAACTTTTCACCGAAAGCCACTTAGGATCGTACCAGTTAGAGTTTGTCCGGAAAATATCTTCGACAGGGGAGTAGAAAAACTTGATGTAACGGTAGGTGAAGCTATGCACCACCGGTACCACGGGATCGGGGTCTCGTTTCGAGCCAAGCTCGGCCATCTCCACCTCATCATTGGGGTTAAGAGCCTCATTGTCCAGGATAAAGCTCAGAAGGCGTTCACCGTACCTTTGTTGGTTAACATTAACGATTTGAAGTTCGCCAAATTCGTTTTCAATCACACACCAGTCGGCTAGACCAAGTGGCAGAGGATTACCAAGAAGGTTGATACGATAGCGGGGAAACCATCGAAGAATCAAGTAACCAAGACCCAATGTACACACGCAAATAAGATAATAAATGACTTGTTTCCACAAGCACGACGTGTAACCAGCGATACCCAACACCAAATCTTCTTCGGCTAAATAGAACCGCTGGTACACGAGTTTAGTGGGGTAATTTTGGTAGAATTCGGCATCGGTTTCTCCTTCCTCTTCTTCGACATCGGATCCCAGTTTGGAGCTAGTAGGCAGACTGCGACGACGGCGACGTTCAAAGCTTTCCAAAGAACCATAACCGCTCAGTCCATCTGCCAGAAGCCGCTCCCGATCGACGTCGGTATCGTATTTATCCACCGAGTAGTCCCAATCGGTGTTAAAGTCTACCGGCACCTCCAGATCCTCCAACGTCGACCCCCCCACGGCATTTTCAATCTGGTCCTTGGAAAAAAACCGGAAATTGTCGTGGTCATCGTGGTCTTGCAGCAGTGCCAGTATCAGGGGAAGCAATGGGTTATCTTCACTCACCACTGAATCCTGGCGCAGCCGCCATCGGCCAAAGCCGTGGGGATAATGCAACAGGGAAATCGACAGCGGGATAACCTCCAGCGCTGCCCCAGCGTACATTTCCGTTTGGTTATCATCGCCTAGGGCCAGTAACAGTGAGTCTATCAGCGAAAATGAGCCATGGCGAGATCGCGAGCGATGAACCAGTGGGCTTCTTCCGTGAACCAGGGAGCGTCTTGTATTGATCAGAGCCTTCAGCGTCAGCTCTCGACGGGTCATTTGGTCGTCAATTTAAGGATGAGCCTCAAAATATGGGGTAATCAGAAAACTCGTCGAAAGTAGATGAAACCACAGGAATAGACTGAACAATCACCACAGTCAATTAGGTCAGACGATGTTCAATGGAACAAATACCTTATAAGCTAGCAACAACGCTTTAGGGCACAGCAAAAGAGCGGATAAGACTTGGAAAGTTAGTCGATGATAAAGCTCGTGTTAGATTGCGACCACTGGCAAGTGCGCATAAGCGCTTAGTCATTTATCACCTGTCAAGAAGCAGACTAAAGTAGTACTAAGAGTCTTTTTGGGAAATGGAAATTCATAAACTAATATCCTTAAATATATAGTGCCTGGCAGTTATTTCGGGGTTTGTGCGTTGTTAAAACCGTTTATAATGTCGCAAATCAACTACCATGCCAAAAATTGCTATCCTTGAAAAAATTGGCACTGAGAGTAATATGACCGAATCTGATAGTACTACCTATAGTTATTAGTTCTCTTTATAATCATGAGAGTCTCTCCTCTTGTACTCCCACTCTAAAATTGCAACTCTATTAGATTTTTGCATCAACGTACTACGAAGGCAGAAGCACGAGTAAAGTAAGCAATTAGACCAGAGATAAACCAGAGTCGAGTAAGCCAGTTAAGACAAAGTAAGCTAGAGTCGATTAAGCCAGTTTTGGTGAAGGGCTGAGTGTTAGTAGTTTTGACTATCAGTGCCAGTCTCACGGTGCGCATCGCATGAGTCTAAGGTCGTTCAATCCGGCAATCGCCCCGTTTATCGCTGCCAAACCACGAGGGTTGCCGCTGATCATATCTCCGGAGAAATGTCAAGCCCTCATTGATCGGCTAGACCTTCAATCGAAGTACTCTCCGGGGAAGACTGATGTGATAGAGGTGTTCTCTGCCAACCCTCTCTTGGGATCGATGATCAACCAAGAGATCAAACCTCGTCGTCATTATATGGTGGAACACGCTCGAAACCTGCTCAAGGGATGGAAACAGATGGTAGATGCACTTACCAAGGCATCGGGTAACCAAGAGCATTACCAAGTGTATGAAGGTGATGCTTATCAATGGCCCACTTATACCAATTTGCTTCAACAGGAGATCAAACCGGAGATTCAGGACCGAGCCCAACCCCACGATGAGCTTCTCCTCTTGGCTAACCTCTCGCTGCTGACGTTTGGCGAGCTGCTTTGGGCCCAATGGCTCCAGTGTGGCATCTACCACAATTGGCTCCATCGCTACGGCAGAGTCCGGATGCTATTGTTGGTGCCAGAAGCATCAGCACAAAAGTTCACCAGTTTCCCCTCAAGTCTTCGCCGTAACCGGACCACCGTCAAATTCGAAATGTACGCCTCGTTGAAATTGCATGCCATCACCGGCAACCAGAAAACGATCACCAGTTTCCGCTACCCCGGTGAAGGCTACGATATCCGACGGATACTTGCTGATCAACCGCTCCTCTTGGAGCCTGAGGATTTGTCTCTGCCTAAAGCTCAGATTGCCGTGGTGGAAATGGTACCTCGCGATGTCGATCCGTACTTGGACCATGAGCTCTATTCGCATATCCTCCAGCAGTTCTTCTCGAGTCGGGACCAAAAGCTTGTAGATATATTACCTCGAGTGGCTCCGGGAGCCGAGGTGTTGGCGGACGAGTTGGGAGAGTTGGCCTACTTGACTGCTCGTGATCTTACGAGAGAGCAATGGCAGCAAGTGTTCGATGTGTTTAATGAGTGGCCATTCAAGCCGTCAGAGCTTGACTTTATGGATTTAGAAATTGCTGATCGTCGTACATAATTAAAGCATACTAATATCGTTCGATAATAAAAAACTTGATGATGATACCAAAAAAGTAATGGACGAGTTGGGAATCGAACCCAAGACCTTTCGCATGCTAAGCGAACGCTCTACCAACTGAGCTACACGCCCAATTTTTCGAAAATTTAATACAAGTAGTATAGGATGCAATGCAACAGGTAGGAGTCTCGGGGAACCGCAGTTACTGGAGTATTTAACACTGAAAAATGTTTTAATGGTGGTTTTCTTTCGTTTTCAGTAAGCTCGACATCCAATTCGCGCTATGCAACCCCAATTTCGATTAGGAGTTGCGGATTCTAATCAAAAAATTGTCCTACTGGCGACTATGCAGCCTCCACATCCCTGAACCCTAGCTACGGGTTACATTTCCCGCATTCCCAAATTGATCCATTGTCTCGTCATCTTATCAAACCTAAGCCCCATTGGATCGACCATAGTTGAAGCGAATGGTAAATCTAACCGCAAAATGGGTCCACAAATGGCAAATAGTCAATGACAAATCCAACCACAAATAGCTACTCACTTCTCCGGTGTCGATAGGTCATAAACTCATGGAGTTACACAGTTTAGGGGTGTCGATGGCTCACCAATACGGTCTCCGAAGTCCGGGAACATAACTGATTGACGGCGCGAGCCACACGCAAGTTGGACACAACAAAACTGCACAGTCAGCGAGGTCACTACCAATGGTTCTAGTCTACTGGAAATCGAGTGCCAGCTATAGCTTTTTAGCAAAGTTTACAAATAGTGTCGACTTACGGTTAACTCACAAATTGTCCCATAGCTTTACCCCAGTTTTCGAGACTAACCAAGCCATTTTTCGGAGTCGCACCTCGGAGGGTCGCACCTGTCGTCAACCAGGTACCCGACCATCGCGACAATTTGCGTACGACTTTACGACATTAGCCCCCCAACTTAGGGCGAGCCAAACGACGATCAACATGGCTATCTCCATCAGTTTTCATGATATTGAAACCCGGGAAGTGAGCATCAATTCGCATTCGTAGGTTTCGTGTGTTATTCTTTTTTGTGTCTCTAAAACATCGATCAGAACGGTTTTGAATCTACACTAAACCAAATACGAAGTAAAGAAGTGGGGGGCGTGGGCGTTCATCAGACGACGACATTATTAATTAATTGGGGAAGGTGGGGAAGAGAGAATGCTTTGCTCCCATTGGCCGATAAGCTTGGCCCTATCTACTCCCAATATGCCAGACTCTATCTCTTACCCATTTCCAAAAACTATAAGTAGGGATGTTGTCCCCCCCTCTAAATTTTTAATTTCATCAACCTTCACCTGGCTAACAATTAATCATGTGCCTTGACTGATCGTTGGAAATCCCAACGCTTCTATCCTTGATGCCATGACTAGCCATCCATGACCAACACAAATCAGTTGGCATGGTCTGGCGACGCTTATTGATTGACGCTGGCTCATGAGCTTGACCTGATGATTGGAAATCCCAACCATTGGTCAACTAAAAGCACAGTGTCCGATGACGCTTACAGGCTCTACCGATCGTTGGAAATCCCAACGATCAACTAAGAGCCATGACCAACCAACCATGATCAACCCTATCTGTTGACATGGTCTGCTGAACACTGCTAAAAGCTTGCCTGGCTTTACCTACTCATCGCCAGGCATGCCAATCCATGATGCCACGACCAAAGTCTCACCTAACGTGGTTTGCTGTGTCTGTTTTTCTTGATTGACATACTATGGTCAGTCCTTTCCATTGACTCATCTCGAAGGGTCGGCTCCATTCCAGGGGAGTTCAGGTTGATCGAGACGACAGTCGGATCTTCCAATTCTACAGTCAGGTTTTTCTCTAGACGTTTTCTCTACACTTCTCATCATGTTTTACGGAAAGGACTGGCTAAAATTAGACTATCAAGAAGACAGCCCAGCTTTGATTGGATTGGAAATAATGCTACAAGTGTCCAAAGTTACAAATATAGAAAGCTACAGATATAGATCATCAATTCGACAATATATAACATAACTTCGAACATAGATGACTAGCGAATTGCTGAACGCTTAGTCGGGTTTTCTTTTTGGTCATGATATACACCGGTTAGAGCGAGATCATCTGGGTTAAGGCAAGCCAGAGTTAAACAAGTTAAGTAGAGTCGAGTAAGGTCGTTTCGGTGACTGGCTGAAACCTAGCCCCGGCGATTGTTTGCAATCGTACGATTTTAATATTATTTGTGAGGAAGAAGACTGAAAATAGTAGAAACAACGATCTTGTGTTAGTCCTACTGGTTGGAGAATTGTGTCCCATATACCACGTGACCACGGTAGTCTAATCACTTGGCACCGTCGATCGTCCCAAGTAAAGTTTGCCAAGAGAGGGGAAAAGAGAGGGGAATATCTGCATGGCTAAAGATAGCTTGAAGAACACCCCTTTCCAAAACCCTTAGTCATCAACATGGGACAAACCCCACTGCTAATGAGTCATCTACTAACTATGGACTATGCAATGTCATACGCAATGCCATACGCTATAACATAACATAGCAAATTGGATGGTGTAATAGTACACTGGATACACACCGGCATTTTTATCGTGACCTTTGCTTACGAACGATGATCGCGGGCATGTTGTGCTATGTCCGAGCCGACCTGCATATAACTACACTAGTTACCTGTATGGTAGAATGTTGACATTTCCGGTCGTTTTCTTTACCCTTTTGTGACACTTATAGAAGCCAGCACCACCTCAACTAAATACCCAGCATCGGCTCGGCTCGGCTTCGGAGCCAGCGTACCGAAGCCAGCGTCCCGAAAGCAATCAGTCATTCTCTATCACTTATTCACCCTATCCTTCTCCACATACCATCTCCTTGTTGCTGTTTTTCGGAATCGGCACGTACCGTTTCCGGAGTCTCGGACTTCTCCATTGGGTGAGACGATCCCACTCGTGTCCCCGCAAGTCTAAGCCACTGACAAACAAATACCAATAAACAATCAGTCTACCTTCCACCGAAAAAACCCTGTAACCCCCAAATCCCCCAAAATTGTGTCGGAGGTGTCTGTCGCTGGGGTATTGCTTTTCTGCGTGTCCGAAGGGCTGTTTCCACCATGTCGTTCGATCGAACCCGATGCCAGATCGCGAGGTATCGTCCACTCCCACAACGTTGACCAGGCGAGCAACATTTGTTAGACGACCTAGAGTCGATTGACAGTGGTTAGACGACAAATGGCAGTCGAATGGCGATGGAGGGAGGACTAAGGCGATGATGCCATGCACTTTGGTGCAGACACTTTTCGCGTACCCCACAAACACCGCGAACCAAGAGTGGGGGACGAATTCGATTTCCGTAAAATGCATTAATAAGTCTATAAAATTTTTACCAACATTCGTAGCCGCCATCGACGACGAGGTTATGCCCCGTGGTGTACGACGAAGCACTATCGCTGCACAAGTAGAGCACCAGGCCGACGAACTCCTTGGGTTCGGCCATGCGGTGCATGGGGATCTTCAGCTCCCACGCTTCCTTCATTTCGGCGTGCAGACCAATGACGTTGCGGGTTAAGGGGGTCAAGATGTATCCTGGCAGCAACGTGTTGACGCGGATGTTGTACTTGGCCCATTCACACGCCAATGACCGCGCGAGGTGGATCACCCCCGCCTTCAGCATGTTGTACATACACTGAGGTTGGGGGTCGTTGACGATGGTCCCCAGCATCGACCCGATCAAGATGATCAGCCCCAGTTCCTTGGCGGCGATCAACGGACGAGCAAACGCTTGCGACACGTAGAAGGCCCCCAACCCGTTCACCTTCATGATCTGTTCGGCGTTAACCGCAGGGTATTCTTCGGCAACGAAGTTTTCACAGTAGCCAGCGGTATTAATCATGATCAGAGCGATCTTCTTGTGGTGAGTGTTGATTTCGGCAAAGCATTCGTCGACGTGAGCGGCATCACCGATGTTACAGCTCCACGCCAGCACCTCGGGGACGGGACCATCGTTGCGTCCCTTGAGCTCGTCAATGGCCCATTGGGTCACTTCCTTAGCCGCCTGCTTCGTGCGCTCCAAGTTCATGTCGACCAACGCCACTTCGGCTCCTTGAGCGACAAGCGCCCTCAGGATCACCAGGGCAAGACCCCCCAGACCGCCAGTAAGAATGGCAAGCTTGCCATCCAAGCGGAAGTTAGGAACAACGTTATCGTACAGGTATTCGGACATGGTTAGCTTGGGGATATCCGAGATACTAGTAACCGGAAGAGGGGGGGTGGTCGACACTATTTATAAAGAGCCGTCTCCGCCTCGGGGATAAACAAAAGAAACAGCTGGCCCCGCCCCGTCCACCATCGAGGGTGCATGACAACCGCCGGGGCTCGTGTGCAAGTGGGTAACGGTTACTGCACCTAAGGGGGCGCGCGGACATTGTCGAAAAACGGAGCCCGCCCTGAGGATCCCGGAGCGTGTTGGTGATAGAGGAGAGAATCTCGGCTGGTTCGGCGCGATTTTCGTGGAAACCTCCGATGAGAGGAGGGGAGTCGTTTCGGACTGTGGTGGCTGAGCCGTAATGAATGGAAACCTTAACCGTCCCTTGTAAATGGAGTAGCGGTCGGTTGCCACCATCGGCGATTTTTTGGAGGAGACACACAAGCAGTCATCGCTGTCATCGGCCGGCAGAGTCTGCTTAGGTAATCAGGAGGAATGAATAGATGCCGGTGGCCGACGTGCGATGACGGCGAGCTACAGGGGACGAAGCTTATCGGCTCCGACAGATAATGTCCCGCGACAAACCATGGAAATCCCACGTTGGTTGCGAAAATTAAATTACACCTTACGAGGGGAAAAGTGACGTCGTGTCAAAAAGCGTGGTGTCAAATAGTGGGGTAAATTATGGGTGACAACACCACGTCATGACTTAGAGATGGAAAACGGAGATCTAAAAAAAGTAATGACATTACTAAGTCATAGAAACCTCCAACGACCACGGTGTTCCCTCAGGGGTACGTGGCGACGCCGCAGATGGTGGGAGAAGAAGAAAATAGCGGTTATTCCGACATCCACTAAATTGATTGGGCGACGCCGTGTCTGTAGTCGTGGTAATCTTACAGATATGTATGTTTCAACCGAATAAAATTAGGGAACCTAGGTCTAGCCCAATGTCGCTAAAGTGGTTACGATGAACACTCTAGGATTATGAGGGGATGTAGTCATTGGCGTAGCTGTCAAATTAGTGGTCACGGTATTTCGGCTGGTGGGTTTACCGATAGTGCCGATGGCTCGGGAGAGGAAAAAATACATCGGTCCTATAATCCATCGCATGTCACGTTGGTTTCTTTTTTTTTTCTACCGGCGATGGGGGTGCTGCAACACCACGCATGTAGCCACGGTTTAGCCGGTGCAACAGATCGCGGGAGCCCTCCTTAGTTTCTTTATCACGGCTCTGTAGTGGTGACCTCATCGCACTCACTATGGAAGTAGTGCGAAGTAAGCTGACATCGAATGACAGTTCAATTAGTTTTGAAGATGCATTGGAGTTCGATTACTGGGGGAAGATGCATTGACGATGGTCGAAGAACCCTCCACAAAGCAAAGCCCTATCGATAAAAAGAATTTATCAAGAATTCATCGTAACTGCTACCTGCGGGAACTAAATGTCTATACACGACTACGAAGTCTAGCCTACTAGGATTAGTCTGGCTAGCACCAGTCTTGTCTAGCTCAAGTCTTGACTAGTAGTAGCTTTACTAGAACTAGCCTTGATTAAGACTAGCTTTGACTGACCAATTGTCTTGAGCTTGTCGGAATAGTTATTGAATGGTTGGAGTCATGGTATAACAAGGAATCATCGCCTGCACCTAACCATTGATCCGGGTTTGTTTCCTCTTGGTTGCTAACCAGTGTCACGGAAAAACCGTCGCCGTAGCCTCGTTTCTTCTAGATCTTCGTTTACTATCTTTGTAATGGTCGGAGTCGGGTCGTGCGACTTTCGCACCCATTATTCCATCGGCTGACTTCGTCTTCATTCCGAGCATGGCAACCCCTAGCGCTGTTGACGCGGCGACTGCCGAAGTGAATCAGCTTAATGTTAATGATCCCGTCCTGGTGACGTCGGAGCAAAAGTCACCTGATGTCGTCAATGCTGCCGACGACACCAATGATGCCGATAATGCCGATGGTGGCGACGGAGCTAAAGCGGCTAAGAAGAAGAAAAAGAACAAGAAGAAGAAGAAGACTCAGCCCATCGATGCTCTGTACCCCGATGGAAAGTTCCCCGAAGGGTTGTGGATGGAATACCCGTTGGAAGTGAACCTGTACCGGACTACGTCGGAAGAGTGCCGCTACAATGACCGTCAAAACGACTCCAAGTGGGAAGATTTCCGTAAGGGGGCCGAGATCCATCGTCGGGTGCGCCATAAGGCACAAACGCTGATCCAACCGGGGATGCTGATGGTGGACATTGCCGATTTGATCGAAAACTCGGTGCGTAACTATGCCGGGAACGTCGCTCCTAAACAAGCGGGGATCGGGTTCCCCACCGGGTTGTCGCTTAACCACGTTGCTGCTCACTATACTCCTAACACCGGTGACAAGACCGTATTGCAAAAGGATGATATCATGAAGGTGGATATCGGTGTCCACGTCAACGGGCGGATTTGCGACTCGGCGTTCACCATGACATTCAACGATAATGAAAAATACAAGCCGTTGATGGATGCGGTCAAGGAAGCCACCAACACCGGTATCCGTGAAATGGGGATCGACGTGCGGTTGACTGATATCGGGGCTGCCGTACAAGAAGTGATGGAATCGTACGAAATGGAGGAAAATGGCAAGTTGTTGCCGGTAAAGTGTATCCGTAACCTTAATGGTCACTCGATTGGTGATTACGTCATTCATCTGGGTAAAACGGTGCCGATTGTTCCCAACGGTGACGAGACCAAGATGGAAGAAGGCGAAGTGTACGCCATCGAAACGTTCGGTTCCACCGGTCACGGGTACGTCGTCCCCGAAGGTGAATGTCTGCACTATGCTGTCAACCAAGACATTGACCATTTGCGAGTGCCTGGGGACCGGGCTCAACAATTGTTGCAAAAGATCAACGATACCTTTGGTACGTTGCCGTGGTGTCGTCGTTACCTTGAACGTGAAACCGGTGAGGACAAATACTTGCTTGGGTTGAACCAATTGGTGCGGGCCGGTATTGTTGAAGACTACCCGCCCATTGTCGATGTTAAGGGGTCGTACACGGCTCAATTTGAACACACGGTGTTGTTGCATGCTCACAAGAAGGAGGTGGTGACCAAAGGTGATGACTATTAGTCAAAAACACAAGCATTACCATTTGTACCGTGGAAGATTTATTGTACATTTATACGATCGAACATGATACTAGGATTCAGGACTAAGATTCAGCCTTTCAGGACTAGGACTCAGCCTTTCACCGAACTGGCTTACTCAACTCTAACCTTACTCTACCAAACTACACCGAGACTAGCTGTTGACTACACATCAATGGCTATATTCAAATTACACTGGCTTTCCACAAATTACACTGGCTTTCCACAATCCATCGGAATTGGTAGAATACGTAACAATTGACGTATAATTCTTCCATGGTAAAAAACAAGTACCGATCACTCTACCCATAAGGAGAGAAGAATTGCAAAACGAACATAATCGTCGTCTTTACGTAGTCATCGTCGTGTTCGTATTTCTTGAGCGTTAAATGCTTCTTCGGGCGATATCGTGGTCTGGTTACGTCATCGGTCGACTCCCCTGACGTTGACGTTATCGCCCCCCATTTTGACAGTGCTCGACGCGTCCCCTGACTGCAGGTGTGACTGAGTCGCCGAATCGCCGATACCCGGACCACCTCCTATTGTAGAGGCCCTGGCACCCCCACCTTTACCGTGTAATCATTACGATAATTCTAGTCCATTTCATTTCACTTTAAAGTAGCCTTCTTTTTGCTCTGGCGTGGATTGCTATCGTTAGTTCACTCGTTGCTGTGTGTGTCTTTTGAAATTCTAGGCCCTGGACTCGAAGAAGGACGTTGCGACCACTCTAGACGTAAAGACCCACGCGAGGACCAATACCGAGGCTTTTCCAGGCTTTGGTCGTCACCACTAAAGGGGTAAGTGGGGTTTGTGGGGGTGGAACACAACCATGTGACCTAGATCCGGAGGGCGTTGTTCGTTGGCGACGTCACTGCCCCAAAAAGGAAACATGGTCCCCTCACCACTTTCAGCGACTCTCACCAACAATCGCGACGGAAATGACCCAAAATCGTCCCACTATCACCGATAATATCTCTACTAAACACGGTAATGGAAAACACATCGTTAGTATCACCTTTAGTGTTATTTATCGTCGTCATTCGGTAACCAAGTCGACGCTTTGACCCTAGTCATCCTATCACATGGAGATTGGTGCCTGCACACAACTGCCGCATAAAATCGAGAGCAAATCCTCGACATTCGTCCCGACCCCTAGACTAGCCTTCCCATCTCCGCTGGCCTGTTCCCTGGTTGATTTCATTGCGCTGCTACCATGGACGTGTCTCCCCTGGTGTTAGAGTTCCAAGGTACGTGTTGCTGTTTGCCATCTCCTCGCGGCGCCACTCGATCGAGTGGAAAACCGCTCGGCTACCTCCCCATCATTATACTAACTAATCAGGCTCATTTACCAATCAGACTACCGAATACCTCACCCTCACCAATAACACCCGTGATCCCCTCGCGTTTAAGGTCAAAACTACCGCTCCCAAGCTCTACTGTGTCCGTCCCAATGCCGGGCTCGTCGAACCGGGTGAAGACGTCGAGATCTCCATCATCCTCCAGGGGTTCTCCCAACCGTTGCCTGCTGACTACAAGTGCAAGGATAAGTTCTTGATCGTGTCGTTACCGGCGCCCAAGGTCAGAGACCCGGCGCGGGTGCTGGACGAATGGGGCCGGCTCGAACAACAGCACGGTGATAAGTTGGTGCTGAAGAAATTGCGGGTTAACTACTTTGTCACCGACGACGGCTCCGACGTCGATAGCGACCGCGGTCACCCGGCTGACCGTAACGGCCACGGCGCCGCTGCCGGGGCCGGTGTCGGCGCTGCTGCTGGCGCCGCCGCCGCTTCCCAACGCCATTACGACTCGGCTCCCGTCAGCCGCGATCTCTCTCACCAACAAGCCGCTCCCGTCCAAGACCTGTACCAACAACAAGCGCCTCCCGCGCACCACCAGCCGGCGGCGGCGGCACCTCCCCCTCAACAATACTCGGTGCCGCAACCGCAAGGCGACTACCCGCCGCAAAAGGTCATCACCACCGAACCCGTCCAGGGCATTTCCATACAATTGGCGGTGTTGTTCTGCTTGTTGTCGTTTTTGTTGGGGTGGCTCGTGTTCTAAGCGTTCCGTATGGCCACCACCGGGTGTGTGGGGGACGTTGTATAGCCGTATAGTAAACTGATGTTAACCACCCAGTGTAGACAACGTCCGACTTAAAGTCTTGATCTAATTAGATAAATTATGAAGACTAAATGGTTAGTTCAAAACGGCTTTTACAATACTTTTGGAACTGATGATCAAATCAGTCAAGATTTGAGCACTTAAATTTGTTCCGAGTTCGATTTTGAGGTGAACATTGCATTAGATTAGCTTTGAGAGTCAAATTTCTTTTAGCATTCAATAACCTGTGGTGTGGTTGTTGGGATGCTCTTCCTGGATTAGGTATGAGTTGCAACTAATACTTAGACAATAGGCCCAGCTTTCATCCAACGATAACAGTCCTTACCTAAAAATGTCATTACCTAAAATCCTATCAGAGTTAAGAAGTTTTCGGCTTATTTGAAATAATTCAGCCGTATTTATGGTGAAAAAGTGGTGATGATTGTACATGGAAATATAGACGACGCATTCTCCACGTACGTGATGTAGCATCACCTGGTGTTAATAGGACCATCGGAATACTCCGAAGTCATAACACTATAAAAAATATGATTTATCTTGATCAATAGCTATAAAATTCACATGGTTACCCCTCTCATCGGTTAAACCGTTTTCGCAACGCGATCAACCACCATGTCAGCCAATCGCAAACGGTTTCGTAAGGCTATTTTCAACCGCCAGCGGGAATTCAACCCCTTTGAGGACGAAGAACTAGATCGTGCTTTATATCATCAACGGGTGGCTACCATTGAGAATTACTTTACCAAGAGCGCATCCATTCATCAAAATCACCCAAAGCTCAAAAATCCTCAAACTCGTAACTATTTACGGGATGTGTTGCTTAAGGTCTATGGGCGTAATCTGATTTTGATTTGTGTTGATATCGAGACGTACGAGAAGTCGACAAAGTCGTCGACATACATTCTTGAAGTGGGGATCTCCATCTATGATCCTCGTGGACAGCAGAAGCTGGGATATCCCAATATCAAAACGTATCATCTTGTTAACGACGCCAATCTATGCGTGAAAAATGGACGATACGTGCCTAACCATCGAGAGTACTTTATGGGGAAAGAGCTGTGGCGGATGTCGTTAGCGCTGATTGTGAGTTTTACCCAAGGATTGTTCGATTATTACTTTCGTTTACCAAATTGGCCAGCAGTGCTCGTGGGGCACGGGTTGCACAATGATATTAAATACCTTGAATTGATGGGAGTCGTTGTTCCTCTAGGGCCTCGAATTGATACGCATACCCTCTTTGCTCTTGGTCGCAATAAAAATAACAGAACAAACTTGCGGACGGCTCTTAAAGAGACGTTGCTTATGTCTGGTTACATGCACAATGGTGCCAACGATGCTTATCTTACTCTCCAACTTTTATTCAAGCTTGCAGACCCCGAGATCCGCACCCTTCTTAAACTCGATATCTTTAATCCACCAAAGATACAGGGCCCTGAGAATAATAAGCTTTCAGAGCAGACGCCGTATTCAACCTTTGATCTGCCCGAAGTGTACACTGCCCTTGAGTATGCGCTTCCTGAGCCAACAAGAGACCTTATTCGAAATTTTGACGAAGTGTATGACGATACAACCGATGATAATATGCTGTACGACGAACCAGACGACTATGATCAAGGCCTGTTTGATAGGTATCAATCGGAGCAATACGATGATCAAGGCCAGTACCAATCTTCGTATAGGAATGGCTACTACTCGCAAGACTATTACAGCTCGGAGAGCGACTACTAATATTACAACCGACTCGACGACTTGATCAGGGACCATCGTACTGGCCCATCGACATAAGGTATTTAGTGTTTATTGCCACATTCTGTAGTGCTAAATAATCAGTACACCGTTTGTTTTGGCGTTACAGACGGATCCCTTATCATGTAGTCATGGTGAGTTTATGTAGCAAAGAACTCTAGTCTGAAACCCGTTCTGATTGATTCAATTATCCTGATAATTATGGTTGTCATAATGGATGGTATATCGTTTGTTAGTCATCGAAAATGGCCCGTTTCTTCGTAGCAGTCTTTTTCTTTAGACTGAGCTTCACCGGCAGCTGTGACGTTACCACCTCCACTGGCTTTTCATGCTCCTGGCTCATCTGGTGAAGTCGTGCTTGTTCAACTCTTTGATCAGCTAGTCGTTGTTGGAGAGCATCATCTTCTGCCTGGCGAGCTGCCAATGCTTCCGCTCGACGACGTCGTTCAGCATCGTCAACATCCACTAAACTGATCATCATCCTCTCCCCTTGACTCTCCAATTCCACTTTGTGACTATGGTGCAAATGACGTACAAACTCGGTAAGCAGTCTCCACTTGGTCGCGTTCATATGGATATGATCTCGAGCCCCAATATACTCCTGATAGAAGGCATTAGCTTCGACCAGTTTAGTCCCGTGGGTCCGTTTAAGCAACAGCAAAAAGTCCCGCTCAAACTCTCTCGAATAACGAGCAACGGTGGCTCCAGCATCGGCACCCAACGCCGTGAGCTTGGCTTGGTGAGATGGCAGCGCCACGTGGTTTTTGAACCCATTGGCATCTCGACACTGTTTCGAACATAGTTGACAGTAGAATTCAAGCTTCTGTCGTCCGATGAGCCGCACCTGTTTCCCTTGGTAGCGGCTAGTGGACATCTCCGATGACAGGCTTATCACGATGCCAGATTAGGCGCGCAGATCATCGCCTATCGACGTCAATGAATGTGCTCTGCCACACGCCGATAGCGGCCCGGAACCCGCTCTTCCGTACGGTTAGAGGAGTCCGATGGGTGCTGGGTCCACCTCGAAAACTGTACTTTGGCGATTGCACTCCAGTTCAACGATGGTGGCACCAGGTGGTGCCTCAGCAAGTGAAGTACTTTGCTGGTCTTGCTGGCGTTGCCTGGACCATAGCCAATGTCCATTACGATTACTTGGTGACGTTCATTCCTCCGGTGGCGGTAGGAGGTTATTTTGGTTACAGATGGTGGCACCGGAAGGTGTATGCTAAAAACTTAGCCGTGGTGGATAAACCGGAGATGCCGCGAGTAAAGATGGCTCAATACGATGAACTGCTGGTCACGAACGTATTGCGAGGCATTGAGAACGAGTACGACTACTACCGAGTGCAACTGATGGAGCTTCTTACTCGCCAGGTAACCGAGTACGTTGCCACTCACCCCGACCTGGCGATTGGCTCGATGTTTTTGCGTCAAGGACAGTTTAATGTGAACTTTGGTGATATGGAAACGTTTGTGTTTGTCAATGCTCCCGTGCCTGACCAAGCGTACGCCACTCGCGAGTTTATTAAGTACTCGGTGCCATTTTACTCGTCAAAAACACTCGAAACTCGAGTTCGAGTAGGGGTGGCGGAAGTGTACTTATTAGAGGTTAACCGAAGCCGGTTATTTGTCGAGTATAATGTGGCGGTCGACGTGAGACCGTATAAGTGGGGCCAGTCTCCTCATCACTGGTTGCCTCTCCCCGAAGGAGTGGAAGAGCTGGAAGAGCTTCAACTTCGAGAAGATGAAGCTGACGAAGTCAACGACGAGTTTTTATAGTCCATTATCAAAAATTGTATATAGTCCCAGTGGAAGGAACCAACAATGATTGTATATAGTCAGAAGAAAAGGAAACTAAATATAGCTCAAAGAAGATAATGTTGTTAGGTTATTACAGCACTGAGACTCATTCAACCGGTGAGTTGGTTAATTTGATTGTCAGCATCACGTAGAGTGCTCAGCTATTGCCTTCACACTAACAAACTGAGGCTGATGAGCTAAGCCCTGTAAAATACATTAGTCAACTTCCACCAGTCAACTTATTACTTCTGGGGTATGAATCTAATCCCTGGCTTAATTCTATACACCTACAACTCCGTTGTTCATAAACCATCACCCTACTTCTTTGTCAAGTTCGCGCGAACGTTGACAAACACCTCTCCATGATTAGCAAGACGACCGTGTTGACCCTCACGGCATTGACTGTCGGAGGGTATATGCTTTTCCACAACACGGGGGAAGACTTCAATGTGGGAGCCTTCCTCGAACAAACATCGCCCTACTGGTGGGCAACGCTGGGGATTGCCGCGTGTATTGGGTTCCTGGTGATCGGAGCCGCTTGGGGTATCTTCATCACGGGGCTGTCGATCGTTGGGGCTGGGGTCAAGGTCCCCAGCATCAGTACTAAGAACTTGATTCTGATCATTTTCTGTGAAGTCGTCGCCATCTACGGGTTGATCATGGCGATTGTGTTCAGTTCCAAATTGAACTCAGTGGACCTGGCCCGGTTGTACACTAAAGAAAACATGTACACGGGCTACTCGTTGTTTTGGGCCGGGCTCACCGTGGGGTTGCTGAATCTCATTTGTGGCGTTGCCGTCGGGGTCACCGGGTCCACTGCCGCCATTGCCGACGCCGCCGACTCGTCGTTGTTCGTCAAGATTCTTGTCATCGAAATTTTTGGCTCGGTATTGGGGCTTTTTGGGCTTATTGTCGGGTTGCTTATGGCTGGTAAAGCCCAGGAGTTCAGCTAAACCCTTTAAAAAATATAGTTGGGAAATAAATAAAGTCTAGAACCTACGCAAGGCTTTCTCATGTAACTAAGGGAATGATCCATTCTGTTCTAAGTGATGATAGAGAATGTTCTCGAAGATAACTTGAGATCACAAAATCGAACCAACGAAACTTCTAGTGAATTCCATAAACGTACGATCTTCAAGTATGGAAAAAGGAAACGACGACATTTGTTCAACCATAGTAAGCCGTTTGTCACTTATGTAATTACGCATTCAATTGACTTTGTGACTAGTCAGCCATTGGTATTGCTGCAATAACTGCCAATTGAAAGACAATTGGTGATCAATTGATGGTATAATCCAAGTGAATTATATCTCAAACCAAATCACATATAGAATTGGAAGACAATTGATTATCAGGTCTTTAACGGATTGCGTTCTGCTTCTAATCCTTGGTCTACTGTCATGATCCGCTAAGTACCGGAACTTTCACATTTCGGGAACCGAGCATTGGTACTTTTGATGCGACAAAAACCAAACCAAATACACCGACTACGTTGTTAAAGACGGAACTCATAATAAAAAGCTTCTAACAATTGTAAAATGAGCGACAATAGGTTGCTACTCTGTAATGATACGTGCACTTACACCCTGTCTTCTTGTAATTGAAGTGAGGCCTCAAAATCACCAATTTTGTTAACCACCAGCTCTTCGTAGGTACACTACTTCGTATAATCATGGAATCAAGAAGTTTGGTCATTTCTTGAATGATTGGCATGGTCTACAAGGTTCTTTATGTTTCCAAAATCCACAATCAAGGAATCGGAAATTCCGCACCTTCCAAAAATGAGGATGCAATTGCTCCCAAAGTAAATCAAAAAGTCATATCACAGGTCCATTCCTCCGCAACCTGACAATGATGCTTAATGAAGTTTAAGGATATCTTGCATTACATAAGCGGACCGACTTTATCACCATTACGACCACATCATACATTGGACGCCATAGCAATACCAACAGCATAATGCACCATGTACCACCCACGTAATCAAACGCTACAATCAAATTATCTTAACCTGTTTATCAATCTATGTCTATAAAAACCAAAAAGAAAAATATTATCCCAAAAGCAAAACCGGCTGCTTATCCACTTACAAGTGGCTCAAAGTGTCGGGGAACTCGTTGACATCAGCCCCTTCGTAGATCACCCGGTAGGTGGTCTCCAAGAGAGGGAATTCGTCCTTCAAGTTGTAGTTTTCAAGGAGTTCGTGAACTTCCTTAGCCGTCAAGATCCCTTGCGACAGTTGTCCGTTCAACAATTCCTTTTCGGCGTCCCAAGCCAGGACATCATTTTCGATCATGTGGCGAGCCACCCGAACGTTACGACCACCAGAACAAGTGGT
The DNA here is from genome assembly GCA_030578555.1 of Diutina neorugosa. Taxonomy (NCBI): domain Eukaryota; kingdom Fungi; phylum Ascomycota; class Pichiomycetes; order Serinales; family Debaryomycetaceae; genus Diutina; species Diutina neorugosa. The sequence continues at coordinate 166,069 of JAJMSK010000015.1, read as the reverse complement.
GATCAAGTCAGCAACCCCCGCCAGTTCCAGGGTGAAGGTAGTGGGCGAGGGAGGAGTCAGACATTGAATGCCGAACTTTTCGTAGTATTCAGCAAACTTGATGGTTTCCTTCAACCCAATTCTCATGATGGCAGCCTTAGCGTTGTCACCCCAGCCGGCACCTTCGACGAAGCCAGCGGCAATGGCAACGACGTTCTTCAATGCCCCGGCAATCGAAGCACCAACAACGTCGTCAATGACGCTCACGTGGAAGTAAGGACGGTGGAACAACGTCTTCAACACGTATTCGTCGACATCCTTACCGTCACCACGGTAGTCAGCAGGCTTAGGGTAAGCCACCGAGGTTTCCAGCCACTTTTCTCTGGCGACTTCGTTGGCGATGTTAGCCCCCGAAAGCACACCACAGTGGATGCCAAGGGTGTTGGTGATCAGAGTCAGCAACAAGTTGCACCCTTCGGGGGTGACTTCGAGCCCCTTGAGGCACGAGATGGCCCGAGCAGTGGGCTTGACGTGACCGTTCAATTGCTTGCACACGTTGGGCAAGAATTGATGGGGGATATTGAACACGAGGATGTCAGCATCGTGGGCGGTTTCCACAGCGTCAGGGACCGCCACAAGGTTAGCAGGAAGCTTAACTCCAGGCATGTACTTGACGTTTTCGTGTTCGGTGTTGATGATATCGGTGAGGTTTCTCCCGTCGATCTTCTCTTCAAACACCCACATCTTGACTTCCTTGTCGAACAATTCGGGGTGTTCAGCACAGTTTTCAGCGACGATTTTGGCGACAGCAGTGCCCCAGTTACCGGAGCCGATCATGGCGACCTTGAAGGGAGTTTGAATGGGGTAAGGGGTATCGGCAGTCATGGTTTGATGTGTGTGAATTAATCGAGGGGAACAGGTGGGGCACGCAGGTTTATATAGGAAAGGGCTCCGCTGTCGGTTGGGTGGAAGCTTATCGATGAGAGGTACTTTCGCAGCCATTATTATCGCCCGGTGACGTCATGGGGCATGGGGTGCCAAATTCTAGATTCATCCGGATCCAGGGACGATAACCGCCTGAGCCGGACGCTAGGGTTTCTCCCGTAACCTCAACTAACTCATTGGTGGTAGTTTCACCGGCTCCGCACCATTGGTGGGGGTACTAGCCGTGTCTGTTGTCGCAGGGATCGATTGCTCGATCTGTCGATGTAATCACTAAACACGAACAAGAAACGGACGTGCATGGAAAAGAAAAGCCCGGACCACCACCATCGGCACCAGCTCCGAAACAAAAGCAATGGTTAGGGATGCTTCGCGGGTTAAATCGCTCAGTTCCCGAACCGTCTCAGACATCCTCGTGACCATGGGGCGGTGTTGGGCCCCGGCTGATGTCGTAACCTTCCCGGGGCTTCAATTGATCCTTTCTAGAGTCCTCTATACCACTACAATACCAGCGAGAATGTCTCTTTGAAAGTTTTAGCGCACCATGACGCCGACGTTATGTATTAATGCCTCAAGCATGGCGAACGGATCTAGAATAGGAGAACAGGGATGGGGAGGGAGTGGTAGCGATGTGCTTAATTGATATGTTGGGTAAGTGGGTGGATTTGTTACCTAAGCTGCTTCTATTTCTAATCACTCGATGGGGGGTGGCGGAAAAACTTTGCTAAAAAAAGAAACGTGACGACGGGAAACGGTTGCGTTATGAGCCCGCGGTTATCCCAATGGGTAAAAAAAAAAGAAGAGGACAGCGATGGCGAGATGCGATGGTACAGTACCCAGATGCGATGACGTCATTGCACCCGACCCTCCGGCAAGCCATTGCCTAACCACACAGACACTTACGTGGTTCAATCGTTAGGGTAAACACAACCCGATCGGCCCAGATCAATGGTAGTCATCGTCATGCCGGTAATCGTCAAACACCTCCTGTTCGTGCGGGTTCAAAATGCTGCGGCGTCCATCGGAATTGAGTCCAGCAGGTACGTACGGCTTCGGCTGGTAGGGGCCCGTAGCGTCCATCCAGTCGACGTCGACGTCGAGCCACGCTTGGCGCTGTACCTGGCCTCCCAGAACCACCTGCGCCATCATCAACGGGTCGGTGATATCCGCCAACGCCCCGTCGGCGATGTGAGCTAAAGGGTCAGGAAGTTGGTTTTGCTGTTCGGGGCGTTCTGACGGACGTTCAAGCGTGTCTAATGCCGATGGTCGACCCACTCCTCCGATCACGGGCTCGTGCATCGGCACATGGTAGTCGGGAGCTCCCAGAGGCTCCGATACCGGGTGGGTCATCGGTACCGTAGTGTCATCTTGATCCACTTTGGCTTGTTGTCCTGTAGCCGTGTCCATGAGCTTATCTCCATCGAGTTCCACTTGTTTATTGGCGACTCGGTGCATCAAGTTCATAAATCCCAGTTGGGCAAACTTTGCTTGAAGTTCAGCATCACCCGACGTCTTTTCTCCCACCGTAGTATTGATTTCTTGAGCAATTCGAGCAAATTGGTCGCGTTCAAGGTCGCGGTCGTCGGCTCCTTGTTGTTGGGACTCTTCGGCAAGCTCTTGTTCGATTTCGGCAAATTTATCAGCAAATTGTTGGTCCTGTTGGTCCAACTTGTGAGTCTGTTGATGTTCCAGTTGACTCTGGAATTGTGGAGTCGTAGCGGTAGCGTGAGCCATGGGCATGCCTCGGTACATCAGCCCCATCATCGGTGCCGGTCTCATCTGTTGATTATGAGTAATATTAGCTTGTTGACCCATTTGAGGATGGTTTTGTTGGAACTGTCGACTCCACTCAGCCGTGTGAGCTGTGTGGCTCCGTTGGGGCCCCAGTTCAAGCCTCATTTTACCAAAATCTTCCACCCATCCCGGACCCGGTTGATGCGGCTGAACTTGGCTCCGAGGAAGACTTTGATGAGCTATAGGAGTAGCACTGATCACAGGAGCCAGCGTAGGACCAGCAAATTCGGCAAACTCGCGGTTTAGCCGGGGATCGGCGACTTGACCTTGACGGAACTGACGTGGTTGTCCCGGTTGCTGGCCCCGAAACTGGTTCTGAAGCAGCGTATCCCGTTGGGAATGCTTAGCAAGATTCTGTATCGCGTTAGACGGTCCGCAATCCATGGTTTTGGTAGGGGTTTGGTGGGGTTAAACCGTGTTTATAGTCGAGTGGTAGGATGGGCCTCGGGTCACACCCGCAGTTTGCCCCACACATTGGTAATTATGTGCAGGAGGTGAACATGATAATGCCGAGGGTAGTCATCGTTGACAAATAGACGCCAACTTTAAATCCTGGCTGGGGGAAGGAAGTTATCGAGGTATCAGGTGATGATATGTGATACATGTGGGTAGTTTCATATGGTGAATATCCAGGGAGAAGTCTTTTTTGTATCATTTAACTGTTCTCTTGTCACGCGACCTTCCCCTCCTCTTTTTTAACTATGCGATGCGATAACAGTTGACAGGCTGATGAAAAGTGGAGAAATGGACACGTTGATTTTCATTAGCGGTTGAACGAAAAAGCTTGGGTGAATCTATGAAATTTGACAGTACTATCAAGCACGACAACATTGTTGATTGAAATCGCCGTGATCCAATAAGTTGTGGGTCTTTGACTTTGACATGTTCATGGGAGTTAAAGTCAACTTTGAAGGTCACATCAGTGCTACTCTTGGAATTCGATAACCAAGAGGCACAACTGGATGTGTTGTAGAATAGTAACTGGTAGTTCGAGCGGGTTACAGATACTGAGCTTAATTCGATGCTTAAGCTGTCATCGCCCGAACAAAGCTTCCTAATATTTGACTGGACGAAACATAAAAAGGTAAACTCGTACAGGTTCCAACGATCGTGTTTTCTTTAATTAAAACCAACAGATGGAAGTAGCTATTGAATACACTAAACTCTGGTATAATCTAACTCGCAACTAGTGCTTCTATTAATGACTTGCTCTATAACGTCAGTATCATGAGATCTATTCACAAGCATTACGCGATCGTTTATAAGGCACAAAGGCCCATTTTCTTTATACAAGATGGTAGCTGATTTGATGCTTATTCCAAGTCGTGGTTCTTCAACAACTTGTTGAGCTCGGAGTTAGGATTGTAATACAACTCGGTAAACAGTCCGTCTTCGACGATCTCCCCCTGTTGGTTGAACACAATCACCCGGTCACTATTACGGATTGTCGATAACCGATGGGCAATGTTGATGATGGTGACGCCCAACTCACGGTTAAGCATCAACAAGTTCCGCATCACCAACTCTTCCGATATCAGGTCGAGCGCCAGCGTTGCTTCGTCCAAAATAAGCATTCGCGGACGACGAATAAGTGTCCGCGCCAATGAAATCCGTTGCCGTTGACCACCACTAAGTTGAGTCAGGTTCAGCGGGCCAATCACCGTGTCAAGGCCTTGAGGCAATTCCCGAATGAAGTTGAGGGAGTTAGAAAGGCGCATGGCTTCATTAAGTTCACCATCAGTAGCATTGGGCTTACCAAATACAAGATTTTCTCTAATGGTACCCAGGAAAAGTAACGGTTCTTGTTGTACATAACCCATTTGACTCCGGTAGAAGTTAAGGTTCAAGTCCAGGATATCGTGACCGTTTACAGTTACTGAACCCGAGAGAGGATCATAAAACCGCATGAGCAATTGCAGCACCAGCGACTTACCACTACCGGAAGGTCCCACAAGACACACGTTTTCCGCAGGACGGATGCGCACGTCCAAGTTGCTAAACACTTCTGAGTTGGGTCGCAGCGGGTAGGCGAACTTGACATTGTTTAATGCAATCTCCCCGTACAAGTCATCGACCTTCTTTCCCTTGGAGGTTGTGATCAGGGGCTTTGAGTCGCTGAGCTCAAAGATACGTTCGGCAGCCCCCACCCCCTTCATGAGTTCGGTGTAGAAATTACCAAGGCCAAACACCAGCGACCCCGTATACACGGCGTACATCATGAATGAAGACAAGTCGCCAAGGGTCATTTCGCCTTGGCCGATAAGCTTGGTACCAATCACCAAGAGAGTGATTAAGGTGACATTACCGAGGAACCCGTTGAAACCATTGTACATCCCCGAAAGCTTACCTTCGTAAACCGACAGATTGAAGATCTTCTTGATTTCATGGTTGTAGTCGTGGACCATAGCCTGTTGTTGAGAGAACAGCTGAATCGTCTTAAGCCCGTTAAGTTTCTCCTCTGTCACCTTGGTCATGGCCCCGAGATTCTCTTGAATCGTCCGCAGCAACTTCTTGATTCTCCGCCCGTACACCATCAGCATGACGATCAACGGGGGGAAGATCACCAGCATGCAAAGACAAAGCTTCCACAGCACGTAGCACATCATCAGAAGCCCCACCATCCCCGAAATGAGCAGTCGGACCCCGTCACTGATATTACCACTCAACGTCTTCGAAATGATCTGAGCGTCAGCCAGCAACCGCAGAATTAAGTCCCCCGTCTTCATCCCCGTCTTGGTGGGACCAACATCGAAAAAGTACAGATCCTGGCACAATATCTTGGAAAAGAGCCGCAGACGTAACCGAGCCACAAGCCGTTCGCCCACCGAACGGAGCAAGTAGGTGCGACCAAAGTTGGCTAACGCCCCTACTGTGAATAATGCTCCCAATGCCATATAGAATTGGTGAGCCGGAAGCCCCAAAATAATGGTATTTTTCTCTTCGGGAGCAAATTCAGTCACCTTATCACTTTTATTCTCGTCATCATCATCATCTAATGGTTTAGCAGTGTCGATGATTTTCCCAATAAAAAGTGGGAGCGACATCAGCACCAGGGACGTGACAATGATACATCCAAACGCTAATGCCAAGAGTTTATACTCGGGTCGAGCCAATTTAAGCAATCGGCGGATCTCATGTTTGACTTGACCCTTAGATGGACTCGAAGCAGCGGCTAGCCGAGGTGCCAGCAGAGAAAAGCAGCGGTGACCCACGCGAGGACGACAAAAGTAGATAGGATGAGGAGATGAGCGGACCACAGTTCCCCGATACGCTCGAAACAACGAAGGGAGAACCAGCCGGCCAATGCCAATCATAGGTTTAGCGGGTGTGAGCGTTAAGGTGGTGGTTGATAGTTCACAAATCACTCGCACCCTCGCTTATATGCAGGTGGAACTAAGTAAATGAAAAGCTGGGGTAACTTATAAGATTATCCGATACTTCTGGGTTATTGACTGTGTTTTGGAATGTCGTTTGTAAATGTTTTTTGAGTTTCAGTGCTACAGTGGCTAGGAGAAACTTGACAGCAATCATAGCTCTTTCAGTTATAGGTAGGAAAACCAGTTCATGAGAACTAATTCAAGGTTGATAGTGTCTCTAGTTATTATTGCTAGTGACTACAAACAATTGGATTTTTTGTTTATTGGGTAACATCTAAAGCTTACAGGTAGTTGCATTGACCCCAGCCAGCAGCCCAGAAAGGGTCGTCGTTAGAGTCGCAGTTGTCAAGGTTGTCCTTCCAGCAGTCCCCGATCTTGTTACCATCACCACCTTCGATGAACAAGTCGTAGCCCCCTTCTCTAGGGTAGAAGTTCAAGAATCTCCCGGAGTTGTTGGGGTCTTCGAACCGAGCCTTGGTGGGGTTGTCGTTACCACCTTCGAAGAAGACGTGCTTAGCGTCTTGGAGGTCCAACACTCTTTCACAAGCGTCCCCGTAGTCACCAACGGCGTACACTCTGGCACTCACCAGGTTCAGATCACGCCAGTAGAGCTTGGCGGTGGAGGCAGCGGCAACGGCAGCCATAGTGGCAATAGCGGTGATTCTCATAGTTGAAGAAGTTGGTAGGGTTGTACTTGGAATCAATTGATCAACCCTCCTATTTATACCTCTAGTTCTGAACACGTGGGAGCTCTCCTTTGACCACCCAATTGCACATGTACTGTTGAATCGTATTGATGGTGGGGATACCTACCAATGCAAAGAGCGAAAATTGATGGTGATAAAAAGCCGTTCTATGAACTGCTCAACAAAGACGTAAACGATGAAGTCTGTGAAAACTACAATTGGTCTATTGGGAGACTCAAACTGGTGAATTAGTGTTCATCAGGGGGACTCGCTGGTTGCCCTGATTTAGAGTCGTTACGATCACATTGCAGAAAGCTGGGCGTTTTTTACGCTTCATTACATCGTCGCAAAAATTAGGGTAATTTGTTGAAGAAAGAGCCATTAGTCAAATCAAACCGAAGTTTTGTCTCAATTGATGGATTGTAATTGTTATTGATCACAACTACGAGTCGTGCCTGGCTAGTTGTCGAGGGATCACTACACTTCACTGATGTATCTACAAGTAAATTACGAACGATGTTGCATTTACCTATTTCACCCTGCATTGAGCTATTATCACCAACGAGCCAGTAACAGAGGACCAGGAGGTTTGATTTAGGAATATGGGGTACCCACGTTTCCTCTAGGATGAACGGAATTCGTGCCGCACCTATTGTTCTATGCATCAACCTCGTATTTGCTAGGCTAAACAATTGGTCAGAAGAGGCTATGCCAAATGCTTCCCACGCAATAGGCCCTGGACCTGTGACGTCAATATAGTCCCCACTTCCAATGATGGGAACGTTTTTTGATTTCTTAGTTTTGTAAATTTTGATGAAGATTGTAAATGAACGTCCGCACTATGACAAACGAAAGTAGCTCATAACTAAAGAACGATTGTGTTGCTACGTTTGCATTTAACGGTTATACTTGCGTTTAATAAAACTCGGTTACCAGGAAACATATACGAAACAACTTTGTGTAACACTCACTAAAATGGCTAAAAAAGCGCTTCTGTAGTTGAGGATAGACCGACTCAAACATCAGCACCATGTGACTATGCTGTATTGTTCTATTTACGAAACGGAGTGGCGCTTCATCACGAGGGTGATGCCAGGAACAGCTTCGGTCACTTGGTGGCGATTGTACTCCACGAGCTGGGTTCCTGATAGGTATATAGTGAGGTTGTGGGCACGTCTAAATGTATGGACGTCTAAAAACGTCAAGAGGGGGTTATCCTGTAAGTTAAGCACTCGAAGCTTGGGCAAGTACGTTGTAAGGGGGTATTGCAACTGAAAGTTACCGAGCCAACAACTTCTCAATTCTAATGTGGTCAACAGAGGTGGTAAGTGTTCGATCCATTCATCGGTGACTTCACATAGTGGGTTTCCACTAAGCACGAGTCGACGAAGTGTCAGAGGGACTCGAAGATGACATGCATCACCGCCTCGAAGTAGTACTCCGGTCAAATCAAGGGTATGGAGACGAGAAAACTTGAGGAAAATGCGAAGCCATTGCTCAACATACATGGTACCGATTTCACAATCACGTAAGGCTAACAGCACGAGCTTATCTCGAAAGCTAGGGTTTTGCAGGGCACAAATGACAAACAGGAGTATCACCGTCGATACCACCGTAGGGTTCTCCATGAGCATAAGTCGTGCATCAATGACTGCCAGCCACTGAGATATTGTATTCAGAAAGTAAGCGTGAGCCTCTCGCAGTGGTGGACACGCTATTGCCTCCATTAACAACCTCATTTCTCGAGCAAACTCGACGTAGCCAGGACCAGTACGGACAATCCTCACTTCAAGCAGTTGAGGGACCAGTTGGCGATAATGAGGACTAGTCTTGATCAAGTCAAAGAACTCGGTTAGTCCTAACACTAGTTTATGGTGGCCTCGATGAAGGCTTCGTTGGTTAGTGATGAGCTGAGGTCCTCGGTAGACTCGGGCCTCGGCTACTGCCACTGCTTGAGGGTTCAACCCTGGGGTCTGGGCTATATCGATACACTCATCCACCGAGATGTGCTCAAACACCTTGAACATGACCTCGTTAGGGAGATCATGGAGGGCAACACTCATTAGGAAGTCGAAAGATGGGTGAACGGATAAGATAAGGTGGGTCCAAATATGATGACGTCACCGCACTCGAGATACAATCACCACCGGGAGGCAACTGGGGGAGCGAAACTGATGATGGTAAGGGTAAGTGGAGATCGCCGACAACAACGGTAACGTGTTAGCGGTTAAATAAACGCTAGAATAGCGTTAAAAGTGGTAAAAGTGGTAACGTTGCGGCGACTGCTTTGAGGAGCATAATCGGAGCATGATGGCAGTATGGAAGCATGGTTGTGTGCAGGCGACCTTAACGGTACTAAACGCCGACACCCACCCCTAAGCCAAGCGATGGAAAGTAAAAAGTGGTAACTGGTTCGGAATAGAGTAGGGTTATGGTTGTTATGATCGTGGGAGTAAAGTTGGGGAGCGTTGCCGGAAGTGCTTCCGACGCCGGGACTGCCGACACCTGCGGCACTGTCGCGCGAATTTCACCACCATTCATCCCAGCCTCCGAGCAGCGCCCTCCTTCGCCATGTCCACCTGTGCCTACAAACGGACACTGATCATAGGTCGGGGTAAGTTTGGCATAGTCTACAAGGGCTACCACAAACAGACCAAGCAAAATGTCGCGATCAAGGTGCTCAATTTGGACACGGAGGAGGATGAAATCATGGACGTCCAACAAGAGATCCAGTTTTTGCTGGAGTTGAAAAACGTCCCCAACGTCACTCGCTACTACGGACTGTTTCTTAACGATACCAAGTTATGGATCATCATGGACTACTGTGCTGGGGGGTCCGTCCGCACCCTTTTGAAGCCAGGAGTATTCGAAGAAAAGTACGTCGGGGTGTTGTTACGTGAAGTTCTCTACGGATTACTGGCAGTACACAAGCTAGGCGTGATTCATCGGGACATCAAGGCAGCTAACATCTTGATTTCGAAGGAAGGACACGTCCAGCTTTGTGATTTTGGCGTGGCGGCCAAGACGCTGAATCTGGCCAAGCGGACGACGATGGCGGGCACTCCGTTCTGGATGGCTCCCGAAGTGATTCGTGAAGGTGATTCCTACGACTCTAAGGCTGATATCTGGTCGCTTGGCATCACCATCTACGAAATCGCTCTGGGTAACCCTCCTTACTGTGACAAAGATGCCATGTGGGCGATGCTGATGATTCTGAAGCTGCAGCCACCTCGACTCGAGGGACGAGAGTATAGCGCCGTGCTTAAAGAGTGCATTGCTCTCTGTCTTGACGAGCTGCCTGACGAACGACCTCTGGCGGATGATTTACTCAAGTGTCGACTTGTTCGCCAATATAAAAACACTCCGCGGACCATATTGAGAGAGGTGATTAGTCGCTACCTTCTTTGGCGTGATCGTACTCAGCGAGAGCTGGTGTACGACGATGCTCAGCTGATCGTGCTGGAGCTTCCCCGCGACGAAAGCGTCCTCCAGGTGAAGTGGGACTTTGACTCGTTGCTGAGTCGTGAATACATCATTGAAAACGATATTGAGCCAGCGGCAGAAGACCCTCACCACGACGCGTTTGGCGTGTACACTGCCTACCATCAGGCACACCCTGCTGCCGACGATACCTACCAGCTGATGCCGACAATTGGGGCGCTGATGGCGTCAGGAGGACTTAATCTGAGTCTTCGCTACGCCAATAGTACTCTCAAGGCTCCAGGGCAACCGGGAGACGAACTGGAAGTACCGAAACTGTTAGCCAAGTTGTTTGCTGAGGAGCTTGAGGAGACTCACGCCACTAAGACTAGCTACGATCCACCCCAAGCACCTCATAGCTACAACCACGAACGCACAGAGCTGCCGATCATTGAAATACCCGATATGGAGGCACTCAGTCTCGAGACGCCAACCCCGACGCTGACATCGCTGGCGGCCCCCGATAAGTTCCCCACTACCGCCAAACCGCCACAATTACTTCACAGCCAGCTGGCCCTGGCTCTGCTCGAGCTGAGGTTCCAGAACCTGGCGCCTCGAGCTCGTAAAAAGACCATCTCCAACTCGTTAGGACTGACGAGTGCCATCCAGATCCAGCTGCACACACCACCGTACGCGGGGCCACAATTGAAAACACCCCTGCCCAAACCTCCGGGGACCATGGCCGCAGCTATGGCTCTGGCCCTGGCCAACGCTCTGCCGCTGAAGATGAAGCCGTTAGTGGTGGGAGGGGCCAATCCGCTTTTACAGCCAATTAACTTTAAGAGTGAGAGTCAAAGCACTCTGCCGCAACCACTGGTAGCGCTGTCAACAGCCCTGACGCCAGCGACACTGGTGGCACTGTCGAAGGCTCCCGCGAAGCGGAAACCGGGGTTCCACCTCCAAATGCCTACCCCTACTGCTCCCAACCCGCTTTCGCAGCTCACGGGACCTCAAGACGACGATAACGTCAACCAGTTTGGCATTAATCCGGCGCAGGCAGCCGCTATCCCCATGGTGATGACGCCAGTGGCCGAAACCAAGGATGAAGGTAGTGGCGGCGCTGGGCTTCCGGCGCCTCCTCTGTTACCAGCAGCGGTACCACCTGCCACCATTCGCAAGCGACTGATGACGGCGGTTGACACCACGTCTCAGGCGCCTCCCATTATCCCACCGCTGTTGCCTAGGCAAAATACGATGGGGATGACGTCGCCAATGGGACAGCTGCACCACTCGAGTAAGTTTCCTCACGTGCCGCCGGTGGCGCCCGAGATCTTTGTTGATCTGACGCCACGGCTGAAGTTGACGGCGGAAATGGAAAGCATGATCCGGCTTCTCGCTCAAGGGTTAGATGCGTTAGAGGATCAATTAGCATGAGGGAGAGATCAACGTAGACTCACCCCCTTTTAGGATATACTGACGAAATATATGACGAGTTAGACGATGCTGGGACTAGGACTCAGCCGTGAACCGAGACCGACTTTTATTGACCTTTTTCACCTTGGCTCACTTGCGAGAAGTGAATGCTCCATTATCAATCAAACTGCGAAAACAAACATAAGTAAATGGCATTGTAAGAAGACAATTGAACAATTGGAGCAATCATGGGGGTTTCTAGCAACATCTCCGCTTAGCTGGTGCCATCCAACATATAAACATCTTGGTTTTGATGATTATGGAAACTGGGGACGGACGTAAAATAAGGCTTTACCAGGCAAAATTGAGTGACCATCATTGATTCCGAAAACTAGTAACCAATTGACACCAAAGGTACATTCTCAGACGTTTCTCTAATGATTAACGTTTGATTAGTGTCGTTGATTTTACGAGGTGTTCGGTGCGTTAGCGGTGCGTAAGCGACTACTCCCCTGGTTCCTGGCATCACGCTAAATCAACTGTGGAAAACACCAACTAAGGATAATTGCCCCGTATGAACCCATAAATCATCAATAGGCTATGAATAATGCAAAAGTTCTTTGATACCATCACCTTTATCGCGATGAAATTGATCATATTCGTTAATATTTGCCAAGACATCTTGTTGGCTCCATGCTGGCACCGTAATCGATATCATGACGATAGCACACGAGATTGACAATATCATCTATGTTGGGTACCTCGTACAATCATTAGCAGGTATTTAGTTGTGTTCAACAAACAAATCACCCAGCAAAAGCTAATGTTCTTGCACCAAGACTATAGCTTGTGAAATGAACTCCACGTTAGTGGTATGATAACCCGTTGGTTAACCTGGGAAGCTTAAACTTCTCAGCTTTTTTTACCACAACGCAAACGGTCATCTTAAAAGGAAAACTTCGAATGTGATGTGGTCATGGAATCAACGCTGACTTTGTCATTGCCATCCACTTCATTGGCTCCATCACCTTAATGGTGACTTGTAGCCTGGAATTTTCATGAACCCATTGTAGATAATCTTAACCGTACCGACGATCTGGTCACAATCACGGATATTTCAGTGAAGTTAGTGGGAGCTCCCAACCCAAGTGAAATTCTGGTATTTTCACCTCCTCCAGTAGCCTAGAACCTCCCAAAACAAAAGATTATAATGATCCTATTGATTACATCGATCGTGTAGTAAAAGTAGATCAATTGACGATTAACGGTGTCGGCTATACTGCTGATTCACGGGCCGATCTGGAGCCTATTCACATGGGAAAAATTTACCGGGTCCCCGTGACTCTTCGGGCCACGCACGACCCCAAAACCCGTTATCACCGTGCATAGCCATTAACACCAACTCGCCAATCTCGAGTCACGGCTATGGGACGACCTCGAACGGGTGGGTGCAACCTGTGTCGACGTCTCAAGATAGGTGTAAGTATCCCTCCTTTGACTGACAGCAACGTTTTGATGACTAACGGTTCTTCTAGTGCAGCAAAGACAAACCCAAGTGTGAGTATTGCACGGCTCAAGGCAAGGAATGTGTGTACGAGGACGTTCCCGGACCTAGTTCGACCAAGAAGGTGAAGAAGCCCACTCGTAAACGTCGGACACCTCCTAAGGCTGCTTCAGTGGCTAAACCAGTGACTCCTCCGCAGCCACAAGATGATGAGGTCGAGCTGATCAACTTTGATGATATCCCTACGGTGTTGGACGATCGTCTGTGGTTCAGTCAAGTGTCCCAGGGACGCCAGTTTAGCTTGACGAAGTTTGATTTCGAGGATAATGAGAGTCTGTTGACGATGGTGGAACGAGCACTATTCTCACAAAAGAGCTCGACGTTGGTGCCTAATAACCACCTCGATTCTCCCTTGAATGAGTTTATGTTGAGCATGAACAGTGTCCAACGTCAGCTTGGTGTGTCGATGTATGAGTTTCGCCTACTTCATTTCTTTAACGTGTGGAGTAACAAGACTCTCTTTCAAAGTCGAGATAAAATCCAATTGGAGTTGTGGACACGTGTACTTCCACAACTATTCAACACCAAAGAACTTGTACGCAAAGCTGTGTGTTCATTCCTGGCAATCGCCCTTTTGGCTCAGCAACACCCGCAATTTTTACTCGATGATCAATACTCTCCGTCAGATTCAGCAACCAAGTTATTCCAGTTTGGTATGGATAGTTTTGGCAAACTTGTCGAGTACATTTTGCTAGGATTAGCCCGGATCAATCTGGACGAAGACGTGTCGATCGACGAACTCCAGGCGCTTTTCTTGGGTCAGACGATGATGTTTGCTACCCTCGCATGTCTGCTGCGGAAACTGCTTCCAGCAGTCGACTTTGATACCCGTAACGATGTTCTTTCCATCGCTCGAGGACTCCTGGCAACGTTGCACCGGTGTAGTAGTCGCCTTAATACCGGGATCCTTGGGGATATTGCTACTATCGTCGAGCAAACCGAGGTTCTGGCTAATACTCCGTTGCCACTGGAACTGAGACCATCATCACCTACAATCTTCTCGTCTTCTACTATCAGCACTGTCCCCAGTGAATACCCCATTAGTGAGCGATTGCTGCGAGAAGTTGATACGGCTGGCTACGATGCTGCCACCACCGCTACCCTCAGACAAGCGATTCGGATCTTTAATTTCTGTATCCGACAAAGCATTGAGTTCACATCACCAGTACCATTTTATCGGTTTCTTGCTCTTTGCGATGATAACTTCCGTGAGCTCATCTACAATAAGCAACCGTTAGCACTTGCGTTCATGGCAATTGTCAGCGCCATCTACCTCATGACACGCAACTGGTTCCACCGACGACTTAATATCTGGGTTGATTATCTCGAATGGTACCGATGGTATCAACCAGTACCTTATCCATGGGAGATAGCCATGTACCACGTAGTACTCGATTACGAGTACACCATTGACGACTACGACGACTGCATTACCTTTGATTTCAACGCCAAATGGGATGAGCTTTTTGGCGGGGAGAATTAAATAAAACCCTGTATATACACACATATATATTTATCAACGCATCTAGCGATTTCCTTTAATTGTCTCGGGTTATACGAGCCCGTTTAGTCGACGGTTGCGATAGCAGTTCTGTGGTTCGAGAACCCTTTGGTTGTGACTTGGAATGGTCGATATCGGCTAACTGGTCGTCGACGGCCAGCGTAGGAGTCTCGTGGATCACTGGAGGTGCCGACGCCTCCATCGCCGCTACGGCCTCAGCCTGCTGGGCTGCCTGGGCGAGCTGGGCTGCCTGGACGGCGGCCTCGGCCATGGATACGGAGTTGGTCGGAGGCATCAGCATGGCGTTGCTAGCATTCGTCTCCTCGGCACAGTCATGGCAATGTTCAATGAACGTTTTGGAGTTAGGAAACATCTTCTTACACTGACGACACCATCCTGAGTCCTTGGTCTTAGCGTCTTCTCCCGGCATAAGGTGTTTGACGTCCTTAACGAAGTGGACGAGGCGTAAATGTCGTTTGAGTACGTCGAGTCGAGTAAACATACCTCCGTTCCGATGACAGGGCATCTCCAAATCGTAATAAGGACACTTAAACTTAGGAGTGCCGTGACAGCGGACGTGGCGACTCAAATCCAGCTGTCGCAGGAACGCCCACTGACAGTCGGGATAAGTACACGCGTAGGGTCGCCTAGCGGGGTCAAATTGATCGCTAGTGCTAAATTTATCCACAGAAAACTTGGTTTGATTGGATGCTGGGGTCGGAGCCAGTTTTTGATCGCGTTCGACCAGGTGTCGAGCCACTAGAGCCACGGGGACATGGGGGCCCGTGAGCGGCGCCGCGGCGCCCTCGGTCTTTACCGAAGGTTGTGGGGGGTGAATAGGCGGCGGAGGATACAGAAACTGGGGCGCCACACCTCCAGGAAACGGCGTGGGCTTGGCTGGCTTGGTGCCGGGTTTCGTCTCGAGTCCCGGGGCCATTGTGTGAAAAGGCGTGCGGCGTCGGTTGCGGCTCAGAAAAAAAGTGTCGCTATGAACCGACGAGCGATGAACTGAGAAAAGGGGAGTTAGGGAGGGAGGCGATGACGTCATGTGCGCCCACAAAATCGATTACGTAAATTAAGGCTAAAGAATTGGTCCTGTACCCGTGCGCTCAAATCAACGTTACTAATATCATACAAATAGCAAGCTAAGCAATATTTAAACAGATCAGCTCATCCTCAATTTGCCATCAAATCAATCATCCATGAGTTCCGTAAGTACCTTTGAGTGGTGTCTTTGACCATGACCGAAGTCAATTGGTTCCCATTCCATCGTCAAGATGGAATGAGCATTATGGGACCATTTCCTGGATATGGGGGGTCAATTTATGAACAATTACTAACAGTGGTAGGTACAAAAGAATATCCTTAAGTTTGCTGGCGACGACGGGTCGTATAAGCGGTTAGCTCTGAGCTTCCGGGATTCCATTGAAAAGGGGGGTCGGTTCGCTCCCGAAGCTGGTCGTTATCACTTGTACGTATCGTACGCGTGTCCTTGGGCTCACAGAACGTTGATTACTCGGGTGCTTAAGGGATTGACGGGGATTATCGGATTATCGGTGGTTCACTGGCACATGGACGGTCAAGGGTGGAGATTTGCTACCGCCAAAGAACAATCGGAAAACCGAGGTGACTTCTATGGGACTGCGGACCACTTGTACAACTTTGAACGGATTCGTCAACTTTATTTCAAGGCTGACCCCAATTACAGTGGTCGGTTCACCGTACCGGTGCTTTGGGACAAGAAGGAACAGACTATCGTCAATAACGAGTCGCTGGAAATCATCCGTATCTTCAACACGGCGTTCAATGACTTGATTGACGAAAAGTACCGGGAAATTGACTTGTATCCCTCGTCCTTGCAACTGCAAATCGATGAGCTTAACGGTTGGATCTACGATAACATCAACAATGGTGTCTACAAGGCAGGGTTTGCCACTGCTCAAGAAGTGTACGACAAGGAGTGTCTAAACGTGTTCAAGCACTTGGACAAAGTCGAAGCCATTTTCAACGACCGTCACGCTAAGGGAGAAAAGTTCCTCACCGGTAACACTCTCACCGAAGCCGATGTCCGGTTGTTTACCACCATCATCCGGTTTGACCCCGTCTACGTCCAACACTTTAAGTGTAACATTGGCATGATTCGGTACCAATACCCTCACATCCATCAATGGGTGAGGGAATTGTACTGGAACAGCGGTGCGTTCAACGAAACTACTCACTTTGACCACATCAAGTTACACTACACCAAGTCCCACCCCGCCATCAACCCTCATGGCATCACTCCGTTGGGTCCGGTGCCTGAAATCATGAAGCTTGATGATGCTTAAATAACGACTAATAATGAATATTCAAAAAGGA
The DNA here is from genome assembly GCA_030578555.1 of Diutina neorugosa. Classification (NCBI taxonomy): domain Eukaryota; kingdom Fungi; phylum Ascomycota; class Pichiomycetes; order Serinales; family Debaryomycetaceae; genus Diutina; species Diutina neorugosa. The sequence goes on along the minus strand of JAJMSK010000015.1, from coordinate 149,035 downwards.
TTAAGACGTAGAATTGTAGTTCCCAATCTTTCAGTTAAATCCGTTCGTGTGGTCACGTGACTTGTTTGTGTTAACTTTTTAGTCTCGTGGTCACAATAGGAGCTAAAGTTAAAGGCTGATAGTAGCGTTGGATTTGACATTAACGGCTCCGTCTAATTCGATTGTTAAACTTACCGTTTTTATAGGAATAAGCCACCCCCGACGTGACTATGAGCCATGGCTACAAATCATCATCATCAGTACGCCAATGCCTATCGCAAACGCGTTGGTGACAAATATTTGAAGTCGTCTGTCGTTATCAGGTTTCAACCTGGTTTCAAACCCGGGGGCTTTTTTTCCTGGCATTTCTTTTTCATCAAACCGACGCGTCTGGAATTCTTACTTGTGGGGGGCGAGGCGCGACCAAGTGAAACGTTATATTCTCTCTCTTCCCCCCACAACCCAAAGTGTGCGTTCGGTGCATTGACGAGATCGCACTGGCTAAACCTAAAAAACAGTCCCGAAACCTCCTCCCTCATGGGGTCCGCGGGGCTGACATGACAACGGAACCCCGAGGACCCAATATGTAAACAAAACAATAGCCGCCGCCACATTTGGGCAAACAGCAGTACTTAGTGATGGTGACTTTTTTTTTTGTCATATTCGAAACTAATGTCGACGGCATCACCTGATATTATTTTAACTAAAAAAATTTGGGTTGGAAACATCAAGATGAAACAGTCATTCACACGAAGGAGTCATTTGACACCCCCACCGTTGGCATAGTTAAACTTAACCTCTCCCCTCGCTTCTCGACATTCCTCAGAAGGGGGAAGTCGGGATATTTTAGACTCACACTATTATGCATGGGGGCGGACGGAAAAAATTTGACGACACCCACCATCGATGAGAGGTAAGTAAATTGAATTTTGGTGGCGACGACACCACAGTCGCCGCCGGGGACCGACAAATGGGAATCAGAGACTAACCATCAGATTATAAGGTAGTTGTCTTGGGCGCCGGGGGTGTGGGTAAGTCGCTGGTGACGGTACAATTCGTCCAAGGGGTCTACGTCGAGCTGTACGACCCCACCATCGAGGACCTGTACCGCAAACAAATTGAGATTGACGGGCGGGCGTGTGACCTTGAGATCTTGGATACCGCCGGGGTGGCCCAGTTCACCGCCATGCGCGAGTTATATATCAAGTCGGGGAAAGGGTTCTTGTTAGTGTACCTGGTCGACGACGAGAACTCGTTGAAGGAATTATTGGCATTACGAGAACAAGTGTTACGGATTAAGGACCTGGACAACGTCCCCATGGTGCTCATCGGTAATAAGTGTGACTTGGAAGACGAACGAGTGTTGCTGATCGAAGATGGGATCAAGGTGCTGAAGGAATGGGGGATGGTGCCGTTCTACGAGACGCTGGCCATGTACAAGACCAACGTCGACGAAGCGTTCATCGACGTCGTCCGCCAAATCATGCGCATGGAGGCCCAAGTGCTGGCGGAAAAGAAGAAGGAAAAAGCAGCCAAGCAGCAGGCCACTGGCGACGGCGGCGCCGACCCCAAGGCGCCGCTGCGGGCGGTAACCGATGCTGGCACCGTACCCCCGACCAAAGAAACCAGTGGCGCCACTCCGGCTCGCCAGCTTCAACAACAAAAGGCGAAGCTGGACACCGGCAAGTCCAAGTGTTGTGTCATCGTTTAGTGGTCTCTGGCAGTCCCCGAAACTAAGCCTTTTTTCTCCCCCCAACCCCTGCGAGCATATTTCGGTATTCCTTCCCCTTAATAAATGTAATGAGCATCTCAGGCGATTTTGTGGCGGCACTTTTCCCGAAGTTGCCGCTCCTCCACATAAACCCTTGCTAACCCTCGCCACCAGCTCTTCTTCCGTGCTCTGCTAACCATTCCAGTCAATAAGTTAATGGCCCCAGCAATCCTCACCAAACGAGATGGGGCCGGTGTTGCCGGCTACATCATCATCCCCGTGGCAGCATTGTGCGTGTTGGTGTTTATCCTCGTCCATTTCGTCCATTCACGACGTCGACACAACCAGAACCAAGGTCATCCTGACGGTGGTCATCATCACGTTCAACCGCTTCCTATTGGTTTATTACACTTGGGTCATGGTCCCGGTCACCATCGTCGAAGTGGTGATGATGAACACAACCAAAATGACCGAGGACAAGTCTACTTTGGTACCGAACCGGCTCAGGACCCAGTACCAGTGTATACTAAGTACCCGACTGAACCGCCACCGGTGTATGACCCGAAGCAACCAGTTAACATTCGTACTACTGATGTGAGGGAAGTTAGTACCACTCGAGCCAGTGATACTATTACTGGTGATAACATTGAATTGAGTGAAGTGAGTGAAGTGAGGGAAGGACAAGTACCGGAGTACCCTCCTCAGCTGCCACCACCCCACGACTTTCACCGACAATCATAACACTTGCTGATTACTTGGAGGAATGATTACATGGGGGAACTGGCTTCCTCCTCGGTTATCGGATGGAGGGTTCTCGGCCGTCTTTGTGGTGATGGGGACCTAATTGTGACACAATTGTCGTCGTCGTCTCAAATACCATCTAGACTGTTGTTATTTTTGTGTTAACTAAGACTTTGTGGTCCTTTACCATGGTAAAAGGGGAAAAACACTACTGTTTTGGTCGTGATCATATTTTATTCGTAATATAGTTACAATTTTCCGCTAAACACTTGCTGATTAAGTGTTCATGTAGGTCAGAGGGTCGACCCCTTCGGCGGGGAAGGGGGTGATCTTGACGTCGAATCTCTCTTGGATCTTCTTCAACACTTCCTTATCTTCGTCCAGCGACACGAACGAGATCGCCAACCCCTTGGTCCCGAATCTCCCGGCTCTCCCCACCCGGTGCAAGTACTGGTCGGCTTCCGGGGGCATGTCGTAGTTGATGGCCAAGTTGATCCGTTCGATATCGATCCCCCGACCAAACACGTCGGTGGCGACACAGATCCGCTTGTTGAACTCCTTGAACGACCGGTATCTTTCGATCCGTTCCTTTTGCGGCAACGCTCCGTGGACGGCGATCGAAGGGAAGTTACATTGACACAACAAGTTGTTCAACGATTCGGCGCGTTGCGTCGACTTGACAAAGATGATCACTTGGTTGAATTCCAACGAGTCCAACAAGTCCAGCAACTTGCGGTTCTTGTCTTGTTCTTCCAAGTTGATGTAGTATTGTTGCAAACCGTGCAACGTCAACTTGGCTTCGTCGTCGACATAGATTTCCAACGGGTTTTGCATGAACTTCTTGCACACGGGACGAATGTCTTGCGACAACGTCGCCGAGAACATCATCACTTGCTTTTGGTGAGGAGTCAGTCTGAAGATTTCTTGGACGTCGCGACGCATGTCCAACAGTTCCAACACCTTGTCACATTCATCGATGACGAACAGCTTGACGTTGTTGAGTCTCAACGCCTTTTCCTTCACCAACAGCAACAACCGCCCCGGAGTGCCCACGACGATGTGAGGGCAAGTTTCCTTATCCTTCAAGAGGGCAATGTCCTTCTTTTCGGGAGTACCCCCGTAGAACACTTCCGTCTTCACCAGGGGCATGTACTTGGCGAACCGAGCGTATTCATTCTTGATTTGGTACGCCAATTCCCGAGTGTGACAAATGATGATCGTCAGCACTTCCCCGGGCACCGGGTCCAATTGTTGCAACGTCAGCAACACAAACACCGCGGTTTTCCCCAACCCGGACTTGGCTTGACAGAGCACATCGGTCCCCAAGATCGATTGAGGGATACACACTTGTTGCACTTCCGAAGGGTGTTCAAACCCACAGTCGCCGATGGCCCGTAACAATTCTGGCTTCAACAAGAAGTCCCGGAACCCCGTGGCGTGGATCCCGACGTAGGACCCTTTTTTGTCGGCGTCGCCATCATCTTTGCCGGCGCCGTCAGCCGCACCGGCCGCGTCTCCCGAGGGAGCTTGGTCGTTGGTGACAACAGCAACTTCCTCCGAGTCGGAGTAATCAAGTAATTCTTCTTGACCTTCGGCGGCGGACATTTAGGTGGATAAATGTGATTAAGGTGGAGTGAAATGGATGGGTCGACGAAATGGAAATTTTCATTGCGCGCGGGAGTGCAGGTAGTGCCAGGCGCGTGCGGCTCACCGACAACACGACGTGTTTTCCATTATCTTCTATCTACTAATGAATGGTATGTCTATTAATGTCTGTAAACGGTTTAAATTTTGACGTGGCGTTGAAGCATACGGAGCTGGATCAAAAGCTGTAACACTCCCACACACACGTTGATGAGGGTGAAAAGAAACCCCGAAGCAATGGTAAAGTCGGCGATGGCTAACCGAGTAAACAACTTATGGAGTTGGCGATACAGGTAGATTTCCCCGAGAAACACCGGCAACTCGAGTAGTACGTAGCCAAGAGTTAACCCCACTAACATTCTCGTCACGAGGTTCATATGGTTTTGGAACCATTGGAAGTAGTTGGAATCGCTCGAATACAGCAAAAGCAAATGACCACAGATGACGGTGGCGATAATCGATGCCCAAAGGGCAATCAGCACCACCGCCTTCGAGAACTCACTAAAGAACCGAGCATTCCGTAACGACCTCACGTCCTTGTAGCTCTTCATGTTATACTCCTTGGCCTTGTCATCGTCCTGCAACAACTTAGCGTACCGTTCGTTAAGGTTATCCACCATTCGTTGGTATATTCTCACCATCCGTTTCGACGCCGTTTCCGGATCTTCGTTTTGAGCGTGGACGGCAAATTGGATGCCGAGATCTCTTACCACCAGGGAGAACACATCCATCCCCGAAACACTTTCACACGATCGAGTGAACTTTTCGTGATCGTAGCGGCAAAAGCCATGGAAATTGAACCAAAAGCTCAGGCGAGGCAGGAAGGTATCGGTGACTTCGGAATGATTCGTCCCCGAGATCCAGTGAGTGGCGGTACTCATCAAATCCATGATCCAACTCATGTCGCGAGGATAATTGTCTAATCCACCTAGCCGGGTAGGCGGGGTATCCTCCTCTTCTTCGGGAGCCGGCAGGTGAAGGTAGTTATCGAGCATATCGGCCAACCGGTCTCCCATCGACTCCTCGGCACTGGTCACCGATTTGGAAAAGTACAGCAACACTTCCAATCCCGATTGGATGCTATGGAGGGTCTTTTTCCCCGCTTCGTCGTGAATCCGGATCCGCATCAGAAACTGGGGGTTACATGACGCCAACAGATCCCCCGTACACGAAAACAGCCCCAGCATGTTGATGACAAGCATCAAGAGCCAGATGACGAACGACACCGTCAATTTACGATACAACTGCACGTCGTACCGCTGGCTTTGAAGCTTAACTTCATGTAACCGTTGGCTGTAGAGCTTAGCGTCAGACAGATCTCGAGCCATCACCCGGGACCGTAACGCCAGCGACAGCTCGAGGGCCGCTTCGTCCTTTTCGGGCACCGGAGGGGGGATATCGTCGGCGATCATGTCGAGTTCGAACGACTCCGCCATGGTGAAATAACAACGTGGATTCTCGGGGAAGTTTCCGAGAGATATATCGCTTTCCGCACTAGGTATAGATATCCATAAACGTGCGTCGGGACCAGCGTCATCCGTTTCCGCGCAATCACCACAAAAGCCTAATCGGCTATATACGGTATTGTGTCACTTGGTACAAATCGATATTTTTAGCCGCTTTGAGCAAAACCATTAAAGTGTCGATGGCACCACCTTAGACATCGTCTAATCACAGTTGTGGTTAATCAAGAATTTATCGATGTAACCTTAATTTTCATCGCGAGGTTTCATTTCGTTGGCACAGGAATCGACGACATCAAAAGCCTCGTTGATAGATAAGGGCCTCCCCCGCCTTAGGGATGATACATAAGAAAAAAAATTCTTGTCAAGTGAGGAAGGGGGGTGTAGTTGCGATTTGGGAGGGGTTCGATTCTCAGGGTTGGTGATAATGGATTTTGTTTCGTGATACGGGGGACATCGCGCGCACTATCTCATCGCCTCACCAACCTCCATTGTCATACATCATCATCCTTCACCATGGTTCGGAAGCTTAAGCATCATGAACAGAAGCTTCTTAAGAAGGTGGATTTCCTCAACTGGAAACAGGATGGGGGCCACCGTGATGTCCAGGTGATGAGACTGTTTCACATCCAAAACCGGGAAGACTACCACAAATATAACCGAATCTGCGGTGATATCCGCCAGTTGGCAAACAAACTTCTGATGCTAGCTCCCACCGATCCGTTTAGAATAAAACATGAACAGTTATTGCTCGAAAAGTTATACGCCATGGGAATATTGGCGCTGAAACTGAAGATTTCTGACCTCGAAAACAAAGTGACGGTGCTGGCGTTTGCTAAGCGTCGTATCCCCATGGTGATGTGCCGGCTAAACATGGCTGAACTGGTACAAGATGCCACCACCTTCATCGAAGGGGGTAACGTTCGGGTGGGCCCTAATGTCATCACCGACCCGGCGTACTTGGTGACGCGAAACCTTGAAGACTACTTGACTTGGGTTGACTCGAGTAAGATCAAGCGCAACTTGCTCAAGTATAAGAATAAGATTGATGACTACGACTTGGCGTGATGATAACGTATTAATATATGGATTAAAACATGAAACGAGTGTAGGATAAATGAAACAAGTGATGACACCGATGATGAAATATAGTCACCAAAACAACAAGGACGTTGATTCAACAACACGATATATATATGCCCGATACTTATTGTTTTTGTCGATTTCGAGATTATATGGTGAGTGGAGGAGAAGATGGCATTGCTTATTTCTATAATCGTCACCATGATGTTGTAAAGACGTTAGCTGTTGATAAACAACGAGGAATCCAATCTAGTGCTAGTAGCCTGGATGATGATCTCATGGCGTTTATATGTTTTGGTATGGTCCAAGTCTTTCGTTTTGATTATGACTTAAATGAAGCTCTACTATGGACAAGTGATAAAGGCTATATTGCTCGATCAATTGGCTTTACCACTGACTCAATATTAATAGTGGGTACAACTACGGGAGTGGACTTTTATGATACTAATTTTGAGGTTGACCATCACGTGGCGTTGACGCTGATGGTGATGACACTTGATGTCGTCGCCGATCTGTGTGCGGTGGGGTTGGAAAGTGGAGCCGTATACATGATTAGCGTCGTCCTGAAGCAGCCACTGATGCTCCTTAAAGGGAGTATCGAAGCCAGTACCGACAAGTATCACAACCAACCTCAATGTCGGTGGGTTAAATTCTACCAGCACCATTTATTGGTAGCGGTGGATGTGGGATTAGGTGGTCGGTTGTTATCATACGATACCACTGACGGCAAATGGACTACGGTGATCGAGTGCGACCTGTGGATCATGGGCGGCGATATTGTTACTAGCCCTGATTGTGGTTTGCCCCCAGGGAGTGTCGTAATTGCTCTGCTTCAAGCGGTGGTGGTAATAAACCACCATTTTGGTCGGTTACACACGTGGCGACGACACCACGTTGTGGCAGTGGCGGTTATGGGCGAAAATGTCTTATCCGCCGCCATGGCCGACGTCATCGACATCCACGACATTAATGACGGTGAACGTCGGCATAAACGACCACGGGTTCGCGAGATCGCTGACGACGGTGGGATGAGTGGTGGTGTCTGAGTCACATCTTTTTTATTCCGAGATTTGAGATGTTCCCCTCCTTTCGATGCAGGGCGACGGCGCCATACGCGGCGCGGAGTATAAAAATGGCATCGCTGCCGCTAAAACATTTTTCGGCTGGCGTAGACTCCCCGCCCGACGATAATGGTGGTATTTAAGAAGAAGCTGGTTAAACGGACCGCGGTACGTCGCTCCCTCGATGACGACGATACCGATCACAATGTTTCTGGAACCACCGCCGCTTCGGACTCGGCCATCACCGTGAGGCCAGTGCATGCGTCGGATATTGCCGACATGTCGGGACCGTCGGGACCGTCGGAAAAGGTATCGGCACCCATCGTGCTCAACCTCGACGATCTTGACGACAGCGACGACGACGATGTTGGTGGTAGGGGCGACCGAGCCTCGCCTATAAATGACGACGGCATTAAAATTTCTGCATTAGATGTGGCGAATGAGTACGGCAACGACTACGGCGAGGGCTCGGAAAACAAACTCCGACGCCGCTACAGCGATGACGACGTCGGCATCGACATTAACGACGACGACGACGATCACCGAGCCGCGGCCGACTCCGACCACTACCACCGAGAAGTCGATGCCGTGCCCCATCAGTTTCCTCGAGTACTCAACATTCTGCAACAGATCAGTTCCTTACAAAACATGAGAAAACTTGCCGAAGCGAAAAAGCTTCGACTTCAACAACAAGAAGCGGAAACCATCCAACGCTTAGACGAAATCGCCGCCAAAAAGCTCGAGCTTCAACGTGAACTCAGCTCGTGGTGATGATGACGTAATGCGTTGAGGGCATATTCCAACGTCTAACGCTTTTTATTACACCATTGGTCCGTCCCCCCTTCCCTAATAGAACCGGGCCTTCCATTTAACGAATCTATAATATATATATCTAATGAGTACACGTTATGACCGCCAATAAACTACGTTAGTTACGAGCCGTTGTCGATGGTCAATGATGACATCATTGGCGGTTGTTCCCGATTGGTCAATTCATTTTTCAGTAGCCGCGGTGATGAATCATCCCCTGCACATAATAGCCGCGATGATGGGCGTTGCCGTTTTCGGTCACGGGCAAAATCGCTAATATAAAAATTTTCCTATATCCCCTTGATGTTCAAACGGTTCTTGTCGTCCACCGCTCCGAAAATGTCTACTCCTCGTCACTTGGTCAATATCCACTCGCTCCTGAACCAGGAATTCACCGCTCTCGTCGATAAAGCCGGCGTGCTCAAATCGCAATTCAAGCTGGGGTCCCATGCCGCCGAAGCTCACTCCAAATTGCTTGGTAAGCTTGTGGCGATGTTGTTTTCCAAACGGCTGACACGGACGAGAATCTCTACCGAAGGAGCTGCTGCTTACTTTGGTGCTACCCCGATGTTTTTGGGTAAGGACGATATCCAATTAGGTGTTAATGAACTGTACTACGACACCACCAAGGTGATCTCGCTGATGGTGCTGTGTATCTTTGCTCGGGTTAACTCTCACCACGACATCGAAGCGTTGTGTAAGGACTCGCTGGTGCCTATCATTAACTCGTTGTGCGATAAGTACCATCCTTTACAAGCCATCTGTGATTTGTTGACGATTAAGGAGACGTTTGGCAAGACTGAAGGTCTCAAGTTGGCGTGGGTGGGTGATGCTAACAACGTGATTAACGATATGGCCATCGCCGCACTTAAACTGGGGATGGACGTGCTGATTGCCATTCCTCTGGACATCGAATTCGATGCTGACATTGCTAAGATTGCCACTCAATTGGCTCTGGAACAACAGTTGAAGTTTGAGATCGTCAATGACCCTCAAGTGGCGATCAAGGGGGCTGATGTCGTCGTCACCGATACCTGGATCTCCATGGGTGAAGAAGAACAAAAGCAACAGAAGTTGCAACAATTTGCTGGTTACCAAATCACTCAGGACATGGTGAAGCGGGCGGGGGCGAACCCGGGGTGGAAGTTCATGCACTGCTTGCCTCGTCACACCGAAGAAGTGGCTGATGATGTGTTTTACTCGGAACAACTGATTGTGTTCCCGGAAGCGGAAAACCGGTTGTACGCCGCCATGGCGGTGATCGATGGGTTTGTCATCAACAAGGGTGATCTTCTCAAGTAAACTTATGAGCAACGAAACATGTATAGATAATGTATATAGTCCCATCGGGCACAATTCAAAAAGTATAACAATACAAAAACATAGCACTCAGCCATTCACTACAAAAGACATAGCATTCAGCCCGTCACCGATGATGATTTAGTTTGGCTTTATGGCTTGCCTTTACTGAAAAAATTGCAATGATTGGACTTGAAAATCTTACGATGTTTTAATCAATTGCAATGGAAGAGTCTAAGAATGATAGGCTTAGACCAATAATGATAGGCTTAGTCTAATAGTGAAAGGCTTAATGTAAGAGTGATAGGCTTGGTTGATCAAACATACAACTTCAAGGATTCGGATCCTTCGGACGTTGTACTGGCATGGCATCGGTCTAGTTAAAATGAGCAACGGTGCAATATATGTGGTGAATGAGTCATGTTGGCACAGACAACTAAGTGATTGAGAACTTGGCACTTTGCTGGTGGTAATGATCAATTCATCACAGTAGTGTTGAATCGAATCGAAATACCGTATGCTTCTTGCGTTGAAATAGAGGAACCAATAACCGTGTTTAATGATAGGGAAGATCTTCTTACTGTTGTTTGTTACATCATACTCAATAAGAGTGATAGGCTTGGTCTAAGAGTGATGGGCTTAGTGAGGCTTAGTGAGGCTAGTGAACAGGTCTCAATGGTACGCTTTACATGATGTAACGGTTGTCAAGTACACGCTTAGCACAGGCTAATGAGGTGCAGACAGCAGACAGCTTACAGGCTGTACGGGGCCCGGTCCAGTGGTGCATTTCCGGGGCGGATCACTCTTTGTTGGAAACAATGGTGATGTCATCTCAAAGGAGGTGTGGATCCACGTAAAGACAATGCGATATCGTCGACATTTCAGATGGATATCGTGGCTGTCGATCGTTATGGATTATGGACACAGGTAGCAACCGGATGGTTCTGCGAGGTGGTAGGTTTAGTTGTGCTTAGCTGTGCTTACCATCGGTAGGGGTAGATGTAACCATCATACCACTAAAAAAAAAAAGGAATAAGCCATGCAGACGAGCTAAGCAGTGGTAGACGTGGACGTGTTGCAGCTTAGAGCATGGAAGTGTTGCAGAATAGAATTAGCGTGTTAGCCTGTTTCTAGCCATTGTTTGGTAATGATTTAGTGGGTATTGTTTCAACAATGAAGAGTCGTTTTTTATCATCGATTTGAGGAGGTATCGATCGTCGAGCGTAAAAAGTACGAGGGGCTAAACTATGTTAAGCAAAGCACCAAGCACTACGGTAAACCGACTGCACCCCAAGATTCACAAATCAGTTCAAAGGGGACATCAACAAACAATGCCAATACGTATAACGAAAGGCGTAGATCGCAAAGTAATGTAGGGATGAAGTTAGACAGTCCTAGTGGTGATGACTAATGGGTAAGGTGTCATGAACAATGGAGGGACATGGATGCATCGTATGCTTTACGCGTTTCCCTGACGTAGAAAGCGGTTGGCATTTTTCTTATTAATTAGGTGCAGGCGGAAATCTTTCCGCAGCAGCATGGGGCGGTCGCCGACGAGTGAAATTTTACCGCATTGGGGGGTGATGGCACGGCCAGGGTCCTTCAGCGTTTTTTTGGGGGTTTGGAATCAAAGTTTGGGGCGGACGGAGGTGATGACGACCACGCACACCCCCCGACCCACCGGTGGTGTCATCGGTTTCATCGGGGTATGTAGTGCCGGACGATGATGTAACGTGTCGGGTAAAGTCTTTTTTTATCAGTAGACATCGGCACGAAAGTGGCGCCAGTAGCAGATCCCCCGGAGGCTAGCTAAAAGTATTCGAGGGGGTGGGCAATGGCTGTCGGTGATTGAACATGACTCCGGCAGGCACGGTTGAGGCGAGAGAAAGCGAAGGGAATAGCGGTGCGGCAGAGCCTCGTATCATGGGGAGAGGAGGAGGGGCTATGGACCCACGTTTTATAGTTATGGGGAGGGGGTGTTTCGAAGTTGACATTTGTGACGAAACACTGTTTTATCCTCGGTGTCGACTCATTCTGGACCTGATGACGAGCAGAGACGAAACCAGGGGGGGGGGGTGTAAGGGTCATCGTCTATAACCCTAATGTTGAGCCCCCGGGCTCACAACGCGGAGGGTAGCGGAACTCCCAGTAAAATGAGGTGATGGCAGACTTTAACGAATGAAATTCATCGTGTAGACGACGATGGGGCGGTGTTAGCTAACAACTAGCAGTTCTCGTGGAAGCGACGCCGTTATTGCTAGAGTGTTGGTGGTGGCTGCAGCCAATCACAAGTGGGTCGATGGTTAAACTTTCTGCAATACGAAACACGTCGAGGGGCGGCCGTCAAACCACACTCGTGTATCATTCTCGAGCGGAATGCCTTGCATGATGCAGGGCGTGCACACAAGCGAGACGATCTATTAGCAGCCCTGCACGGGATCTCCATAGTTCATGTACCTATGGTTATCACCGTGGAATATATATAGTCAACCGACCACCCTCCGCTCACGACTAGTTAACTGGCACACACCACTCGTCGACCATGCACGCTCATGCTACTCCCTGTTGCTGTGCCCACGAGCCTCGATGGCAAACCATGCTCTGTGATTGTGGGCGACAAACGGTGAGATGTCCGACTTGTGGGGGGTTTGCCACTCCCAAACTGCTGTGGAGCCGTCCGGTGATGGCCCAAGTGACTCGGATGAGACGGACGGCGACGTTTGATAGTTTAGTCGAGGTCGATGCCGAGTTTGTCGCCAAATTCGTCGAAATGGCTCAAGATCGGCATAGTCATACTCTGGGGTCGCTGGTGGTGCTGCTGCTGATGCTGCTGCTGTTGGCACTGCTGCTGGCACTGCTGCTGCTGCTGGCACTGCCTCCGTCGAGACCACCACCTCGTTACAGCGATTACTTTTACTTTACTCCGGTGGCAGGCACTTCCTAACTTTCAAACGATCCAACGACAGCAACGACAAAACACTCCATTTTTCTTCCATTTTTTCACACATTTCACAATCACGGGTATAGCGGACCGCCTGGGGCGGTCAAAACAATAATAAACAACATCACCATTCATCACATCACGAGATTAAGGTTATGGTGACGTCGACAACTGCGATGGGCAGTGATCGGCACATTAGCCGAAATTGGTATATCTCGATGTCGATCAAGCCACATTTGCTAGTTGTCAGTCGCCAGGGTTTTCGGAACTATCAGGGGTAACCTGTGTGGTAACAATGCTACCATGACGAGGTACTGACGGCAGCGAAGGTCTACGGTAGGGGAAACGACGATGTTCGCTGTCTAGACGCTAAAACGTGAGTGGTGTGTGGTACCTGAGGGAAAAAGGGTTCGTATTGTTCAAGGTGCGGCGGCGTCGGAATGTGCCGAATGCGGTAAGGTGAAAACACCATCAAATAAACACCGTCTAGACTTGTCCCGACACTTACACTCAGCCCTTCACCGACCCTTACACTCAGCCCTTCACCAACCCTTACACTCAGCCCTTCACCGACACCTACACTCAGCCCTTTACCGAAACTGCCTTACTCGACTCCAGCTTCTGGCTTACCTTGGTCTAACTAGCTTACCTTGGCCTAACTGGCTTACTTTCCTTGGCTTCAATCTAGCTTCTGTCTAACTCTGCCTTAATTTAACTGCCTACTTTAACACTACTTTTAACACCAATTGGTTAGTGATCGGGACGCTGACTAAGCGCCATGCCACGGTTAAATTGAACATTATCCAGTGCTGTAACTTATATCGAATGATGATACTAGACATATCCTCCCATTGACTTTGACTTGGTTATTCTTCAATTGACTTTGTTTCGATGCGTGATTGTACCAGTAGTACTGTTTGTTGAATGGTTAACCTTTGACTTCGTCTTGGCTATGCTTCAATTGACTTTGTTTTGATTGTTAATTGGTTGTACTAGTAGTTGACTTTGTCTTGATGGGTTGTTGTACTAGTAGTATCATTTGTTGAATGGTAATTGACTTTGTATGGATTGAAGGGTGGTTATCCTTCAATTGGCTTTGTCTTGATTGTTGGTTGTACTAGTTATTGGCTTTGTATTGAGGGTTGTACTAGTTATTGGCTTTGTACTGGTAGTTTGGTGGCAATTGTTAACTGACTGTGTATAGCCTGCTATACTATGAGTCTTAAAATTTACAGCGATAGGGGCTGGGTTAGCGGCTATGACGCAATTTACCCCACTAATTGTCCCGCGTCGGCAAGCCTAATCAGGATAAGCCGCTAACGATCACTCGCGCTACCTCCCCGGTTATAAACCCTTATCTCGGACCCCCCCAATCATCCAATTCATCACCATGTCGGTTGTCTACGTTTCGGGAGCTACCGGATTCATTGCTCAACACATCATCAAAACCCTCATTGCTAAGAACTACCTGGTGGTAGGTCTGGTGAGATCAGCAACTAAAGGTGATGGTCTCAAGCAACACTTTGGCGATAAGTTCACCTACGAAATCGTCGAGGATATCAAACAACCAGGAGCGTTTGACCAGCTGTTGCAAAAGCACCCGGAAGTACTGGTGTTTTTACACACGGCGCTGCCGTTCCATTACCAAGGTGACCCCGAAGCCGACCTCATGATTCCTGCCGTCGAAGGCACCAAGAACGCCCTTGCTGCCATCAAGGCTCATGGTAAAAACGTCAAGCGAGTGGTGATCACGTCGCTGTACGCGTCAATTGCCGATGCTCTGAAGGAAAGTGACCCTAACGCCGTGATCACCGAATCGCTGTGGAATGCCATTCTGTGGGACGATGCGAAGCAAAACCCCATCAATGGCTACCGGGGATCGAAGACGTTTGCCGAAAAAGCGGCGTGGGAGTTTGTCGAGCGGGAACAGCCTCAATTTGACCTCACTATTGTCAACCCATCGTTTGTGTTTGGCCCACAAGCGTTTGTTGAAGGCGCTCAACGAGACCACTTGAACACGTCGCTGGAAGTGATCAACAAAATCATCAACTTGAAGCCCGACTCGGACATTCCTCCTAATAAAGGGGGGTGGGTCGACGTCCGCGACGTCGCTAAAGCTCACGTCGTGGCGTTCGAAAAGGATCAAGCCAAGGGCCAACGGCTTTTGGTTAACGCCGGTCGGTTTTCTTGTCAACTGATCATCGATATCTTGAATGCTAACGTGCCTGAATTGAAGGGTAAGATCCCCGAGGGAGTACCGGGGCTGGACAAGCAAGCGATTGCGACGTTGGCTAAAGTCGACAACCATCGGACCAACGAATTGTTGGGGTTCCCTTATATCGATTTGAAGACGTCGGTCTTGGACACGGTGAAGCAAATCTTACAGGCTAAGATGTAGATGGGCCCCAATATAACACTGGATGTTTTAATCATGTTAGGACAAAGACAATCCCACAATGCAGTAAGCAATACATTAAATGTACGGCTAATGTCGTCAGACACGACACCATGGAGTATACGTAATGTAACACTTCAGAGCATCCAGTTGCTATAAGCTAGTTATGGTGAATTACGGTGCGTTAATATAGTTAGTAGTTGTCAAATGGTACCTAAATGGTAACTTTACCGAATATCTATTATTATGATAAATGACAATTATCGAATCATAAAGTCTCGGAAACGTTGTATTAGTCGTATGACGAGATCTGTGAAAATTGCGAAAATTTCACAAAAGATCGTCATGTCCTCAAACCCTGAGAAGACACTTTAAACATAGATAAGGAGAATTCCACAGTTACTAATTGTTTCATGAGCGACACCAAGTAATTAAACCTTTTCTTCTAACTCTTCTAAACACTTACACATGTCATCGTAAGTGTTCTCATTTGGTTAGGTTACATCTCACATGTAACCACGTAGCACCCTATTTCAACCACCGTGCTTTTCACAAACATATTCATCGTCAATGCACACTACGGGGTCAGTGGTTTCACCACTGGAGATGGATGAAACCAACGATAACTGGCTACCACAAAAACGACGTTTGAGGAGGGAAACGTGGGTGTCTCCGCATGTGTTACTGTGTGCTCATGCTCATTTTTGGTAAGGGATGTCTCCGTAACGTTTGGGTGTTGCCTTTCCCCAGATTACGTGCCCGGAGCATGAAATACCCGAGCACAGGATGTTTTGGGACATGGAAGACGACTAGTTAATTCCATGTAGGGTAATACGATTTACCATGGTTTAATTATGTAAACGACATAAGCGAGCCTAGTTTAGTTGTTGTGCTTAGTCAAATCCAGGTTAATCCTAGTATGGATGTGTTGTTCGTGGGTGAAAAGTGTCGGTGCCGCCTGCCCTACAAGTCACCGCACATCTTATTTATGCTTACCTCAGCGAGCCTCGAGCTATATGCAGGTATTCCTGTTTTTTTTTGCGTTAGGTAAGTGCAGTATCCCGCCATACAACACGACAACCCATAACTTGCGTATAAGTTGCCGCCTTTGAGTCTGCTTCGTTTATAAACCCCCCCGACGACCGTCGCCTTCGCCTAAGGAAAAATCGCAGGTTTGTCGTGTGTGGTATGGAACACCTGACATGTGCCCTCGAGAGCGCCGAGTATCCCAGCGCTACCACGGCGCTAGCGGAGGCTGCCCCCCGCGCGCTCGGCGCCGGCGCCCCGGCGCCGTCGTCGAAGCGGTCTCTGACCTCCGAGCTTAAACCGAGACCGCTGCGGCTCGATTTACTCGATGATACCCAACTTACCAGTCTCCCGTTAGCGCCACCGCCGCCGCCTCATCAGATAGTGCTGGCGCCCGTGGTCCGCGATCGCGCAAGCACCGCCGGCACTAAGGGCGCCGCCGGCGCCACGAGCGACGACGATAACAATGACGGCGACGACACCTTCGACGATATTGGCGACGACTCTCAGCTTGTGCTTGTGGAAGATTACATCAGTACCATCCCGTCGATCCCCCGGAAACACCTGTTAGCCGTGTTTATGAGCCAGCTCGTCGAGGACGATAGCGTCGACATCACCATCAAACGGCGCCTCTCGGCGCGCCCCGCCGGCGCCGGCGCCGGCGCCGAGCCGCTCACGGCGATCTTTGGCGACATCCCCGCCGCCAACGAACTCAAGTACTGTGATCTCTGTGTCAAGCCCCTCTACGAGGTCCTGCTGCTCGCTCAACAGCGCCACCAACAATTTGTCTGTGGCGAGTGTATTGAAACGTACGAAGAGTTTGCTCACGGGTGGGGCGACGTTTGTACGCTTAGCCACCCTCCCTTTACCGTTGAGAAGAGCGCCAGCGTCAATGACGTCACTCCCAAAGCTTCAAAAGCGACGCCGCGCCCGTGGCACGCGGCGCTGTGTTCGGACCTTTGCCAGGTGAAACCTCCCCATGTGCGATTAGTGGAGATCTTCTCTACTATCGATCAAAAGTATACTCCGACGAAACGAGCCCGATTTAGCGACGGGCTTGTGTCGCGACTAAGCCAGCTTCAGCAGCTCCCGAGTCGGAAGCGAAGTTCGCGATGGAGCTGGCGTCAGTGGAATCCGCCGCCATCATCATCATCGACCTAATGACCACTACTAAAAGTCTATTCTTGTATATGTATTATGACAATTACGAAACACACATCTAAACACTAAATGTTTGAAACTTGGTTTGAAACTTGGTTT
Organism: Diutina neorugosa; assembly: GCA_030578555.1. NCBI lineage: Eukaryota > Fungi > Ascomycota > Pichiomycetes > Serinales > Debaryomycetaceae > Diutina > Diutina neorugosa. Next base: position 131,622 of record JAJMSK010000015.1, on the reverse strand, counting down.
GAGGATGCGATAATGAAACACCCACCGACGTGAGAAGGAATGAATGCATATCCCGAGGTATAAAAGTACAAATGGAAGGAAAAATCACCTCGTGGTGAGGCGAATGTCACCAGCTGTGGGTGGCGACGGGAGCAGTAACCGAAATGCCAAAGTCTGCCAACGCTTGGGCGTGGGTCCCCATGCTGCTGGCACCGGGAGTGGTGGTCACGGGAGGAGTGGTAGGGTACGCCGGCATGTCCAAGTCCTCAAAGAGCCACGATTCGAGCGCCGACGGCCATAATGCGGGAGGCTGTTCCGATACCGGTGGGGGAGGAGGAGACTCGGGGTCGGGTATCGTCACCGAGGTATCGATGGTGTCGGAAGTGGGCGCCGAACCCCAGCCCGCCGAGTACAACTGAGCCTGGTGATACAGGTGTACGGGGTATTGTGACGGGTAAGTCATTGGCATCACCATCGGGGTATCCATTGGAGTGACCATGGGAGTGACCATGGGAGTGACCATGGGAGTGTCCATCGGCGGCGCTAACGTGGGCGCCGACGCCGGCGTCGGCGCTGGTGCCGCCATCGGCAGCGATTCCGGCACCGGCAGAATCGTATCGGCTTCCGACAGCAATAGCGGCAGACAGTTGTGCCACGTCAGGACCAGCAGCAGCAGCAGCAGCGCCATCGACGACGATAACATCGGCGACGACCAGTAGCTGGCTTCGGGGGGTGTTGGCGCCGCGTCGGCGGCCCGCGGCTTCCGAGGGCGACGGTTTTTCCGCTTATTCTTCTTTATCTGGTTCAAACGTTTCTGTTCCATCCGGTCGGCGATTTCCTCGGGAGTAAGCTTACTGAAAGGACACTCTTGTTTGTAGCGGACACAGCATAAGCATTGGGGGTAGGTTTCATCGCACTTGACCTTGCGCTTCTTACAGGTGGCACAGCCAAAGTGGGAGTTTTCGTGTTTGCGACGAGCCATGACACAAATGCCTGGTCTCGGGAGTGACAGCACCTCTTATATATAATCAACCCCCACCGCCGCTGCACCCGAGGTTCCTGCTCCCTGTCAGGGCCACAGTTTGCAGTTGCAGGGGGAGGGGGGGCCTCGAGGGAGGGGGAACGTAGGCATGAGCAGCCCTGGCCACGGGGCTGATGGCACCATGAGAGCGGGTGAAGTGATAAGACCCCTAGCGCGGAAGGGGCCAGCAGCAATAATCTCGGTCGAGTGTCAGGGGCCTAATATATCCTGTTGACACATCCATTTCCCGGCGATGTTTCAGATAGGGTCGCTGTCTCACATCTCGATGTTTCGCCGGGGCACCGTGGTCCCGGTATCGAAAACGCCGAGCAAAACCGAAAAAACCCTTTTTCTGCTGCCTAGGTACGGCTGGTTGAGTAGCCATGCTCTTTTCTTCCTGTATTTTGCAGATCTAACACTTTTGGCAGGGCACAAAAATAGCACCGGCGAGGGAAAATGGCTGCTGACGTAAACACACCCAGGCTATTTTTATTCGCAAGTGTTTCACCCCCCCCCTCACCCCGTGACTGGGGGCGTCTCACCCCATCACCCAAACAACCCCCTCTGTTTCACCCCTCCTCCAAATACCTCACCAAAACCTGTCGCCAGTAAAACCCGATGACCACTTCAAAGTTAATGGTTAGATGGTTACATCGTTTCTCCTGCCGGGTAAGGCAATATTGCTCTCGAGGATAGGGGCGGGTCCGGTGGAGGTTTCAAACCGGTTGCTCCTTCGGACGCTAGTCATTTGCCTAACCGGTTGCTCGCTTTACAAACCAAACGTTGTGCTTAACCAGCACTGGCATTAACGGTAGTTTCGGAATGGTTATGGTTTATTTTGAAACAACGACATCGGGTACGAGTTGTCGCTGAAACGTCGATCATTGACCGACGGCACCTCCCGCCTGAGAGTCCTGGTTTTTGGGGGCTTAAGGTTAGGGTGGGAGTGTGTACACGTGACCTCCAAACCATCGTTCGCCATAGATCCTTATTATGGGCTGGTAATTTACGGGTTAAGCGCGGATGGTAGCGCAGATCCCGTCGCCGACAGCGGGGTCTGACCCACCTTGTGTCATTAGTAAACACTCATCCGCGATTGGAGTCGGGCTCGGAATTTTCCTCACTGGGGTCAGCGCCGATGTCGGCGCCGACACCCACCACCAATCACGCCGCGGCAAATATTGCTGACCCTAGTGACCCCCCCATCTGTATGCACTCCACATCACCTCACTCACCCTAACCACTCATTTAACCAACATTTTTTCCCGTCCATTACTAAACGTCGCCCATACCAATCCATACATTTCCAAAACAATGTTGACTTCAATAACCAGAAGATTCCTTTCTCAGGAAAGCGGCAAGCGGCTCATGCAAACGATCCCCATGGCTACCAACCTGCCAGTAGCCGGGTGGTCGAAACATGGATTAGCCATGCCCCGTAAAGCTCGGACTCTGAGATTCAAAAAGGATATCGAAATCCCTGCTCCCAAGCCAGAATTCATCAAGAAACAACCGGCATTTAACCCCGAACCAAAAGTGGTGGAAGAAGACAAGATCATGACGAAAAAGCCCCGGAGACAATTGAAGCCTCGCAAAGCCCTCATCACCCTTAGTCCCAATGCCGTGGCTCATTTACAGGCACTTTTGGACCAACCAGTGCCGCAAATGATCCGTATTGGCGTTAGAAACCGGGGGTGTCTGGGGTTAACCTACCATTTAGACTACGTGGAGAAACCCGGCAAGTTTGACGAAGTGGTGGAGCAAGATGGGGTCAAGGTGATCATCGATCTGAAGGCGCTTTTCCTGATTGTGGGATCGGAAATGGACTGGCTCGACGATAAGTTATCCCTGAGATTCATCTTCCGCAACCCGAACCTGAAGGGTACCTGTGGCTGTGGCGAATCGTTCATGGTGTAATCCTACTCCTCACCAAGGACCCCTTTGCCAAAATACCAAAATTTCATTTGCATTGTTACGAGTTATGATTTTATAGACACATTATACGAATTCCATCATCATACTGATAACCTGATAATACGTTCATTTCACCTGTTAGATCCTTCTCTATGTACACGATATATTCACTTGATGTAACGGCACTCAAAGTGGGTCGCCTTGACGTCGTGAGGCAACAGACAGTAGTAGTTCATCAGCTGCATCGCTTTGAACAACGTAACAAAGTCCGTAGGCACTCGTTCGGTAGCTCCTCCGCCAATGATCACCGAATCGGTTTGACCCTTTTTGCCATCGATAATGTAGACTTCCGCCGGCTGCGCGCTGACAAAGCGGGCAATCACGCTCTTCACGTCATCCTCCTTGCGTAAGGGTGCTTCCATCGAGCCATTGGTCATGGTGGAATGCTGATGTTTCTGGATAAGTTGCTGAGGAGTGGGAGTGCCGGAAAAGAGCCCCATAGCAAGCGCAAGTGGATGGGGGAACCGTTGTCGCACCGGAAAAAAAGCAGAAATCTGGGGTTCCGCGCCCTGCTTGACCATCAAAACATACAAACAATAATAACCCAAGGGAGAGCCAGCGACGGTTTGTGGCAATATTGTTGTCTGCACTGGTTTGCAGTGTTTGGCATATGGTTTGAAATGGTTCGTAGATGTCCTAAAGTGACTTATCTCATGTGATAACCCAGCTCTGGGCTCGCATGGCCAGCGGGTGGTTATGGTGTCATCGACGGCCTTCAAACCAGCTTCCGTTACACCCGGCAGGAGCACCATGTTTCTGACCGCATCTGAAACCCGCCTTGGGTGTCAAAACGGGTTTCAGGGGGTGTTTTGCATTCACCTCGAGGCCTCGAAAACCGTTGGGTTTGTGTCAAAGGGTGGGGGCGGGGGGGGCTACCTAATTGTCCGGGGTCTATGGTAAATCCGTAAAAATTCCTATATCCCAAATGCTACTCGTAGATTATATCATCATCGACCTTGGTCAATTCGTCGAAAAACGGTAACCGTTTCAACTCCTTGGCCGTCGCCCGTTTCGCCGGGTCCATGTGGAAACAATGCCCCAACAACTGGAGCAAATGCTTATGATCTTCATAATTGTCGACGTCGGCGTCGTCTGCCGGCCGCACAAGCTTGTCGCCCCGGTCGTTGAAGAGGCGAAGGGTATCGTAGACGACGCTGTCGGCCGGGAAGCACCCTTCGTCGACTTCATGCTGCAAAAAATCATGCAAAATATTGGGTAGATTGCCCGCCAGGGCGTTCATTTTCCCCAATGACATCTGGAAGCCACACCCGTGGAGCTCGGCCCCCCGTTGGAGCCGCTCGATGCCAAAGATCAACGCCATCTCGACGAGGGCGTCGGTGTCGTCGGGTGAATTGAATAAGGGGAACTTCCGCGCAAGCAACAGCATGCCGATGATCCCCGCCAGCCAAATGTCGATCTTGGTGGTTTGGTTCAGACATTTGAACAACACTTCTGGGGCGCGGAACCCCCGAGTACCCGCTCGGTTAGCTCGCCGCGGCGGCCGTTGGTCCTGCTTTGGGTACGCCGCCTTCACTTGTTTATGACGACGAGCCAACAGCGCCCCCGTGCCGTTGCCTTGAGCACATACGCACAGCAGCTTCACCGCCACGTACTTTTCCGCAAGCCCAAAGTCCACGAGGACTCCTCGTCCTTTGAATGGATCGTACAAAAAGTTTGTTGGCTTTAAGTCCCGATGAATGACGTTTTTCAGGTGGACAAACTCAAGGGCAGAGAACATCTCCCATAAGTACTTCTTGATGCCCTTTATGGGCAAATCCCGGTAAAAGTCGCGGAAGTCAGCGTGGGCGTAGTAAGGCAAAATCACCACCACTTGGTCCTGATGGCGCAAAATATCCAACAAGGGGGCAACATGCTTATTCCCCAGTAAAATGTAAAGAAGGTTGAGTTCGTTGTGAATGCGTACCGGCGACAGGGTCACGTAGATCTGTTTGAGGGCGACCACGGGGTTTTTGCGAGTCGTACGTCCCGCTACGAGCCGGTGACGTCCCACGGGGGTTTTCCACACGTCGTTGCCCCAACCAAAGCTGGCGCCAATGGCCTCGGCTTTGTACACCGTCGAAAACGTCCCCTCGCCGATTTTGTCAAGCAATCGGTACGACGAAGAAAGTACCGGAAACGTTTCCTCAAGTCGCAGCATATCTTCGAGCACTTCTAACGGGATCGATTCGTATTCATCTTCGTCGACGTCTCGTCGCGTCAAGGCTACCCGTTTGGTGACGGTGGTGTGGGGTACCGGTTGCGGTGACTTCAGCTTTGACTCGAGAGGAGCCATTTCTGATGCCAGTTGTGGCATACTCAGGGGCCCGACGTCAGTCTTGGTGTCAGGTCCACTGGCATTAACTTCGGGTGCCGCCGGAAGTGTGCGGAAGGTAGTGGAAGCAGTGACGTTCACACTATGGGTCGTGGGCACCAGGGGCGCTGGAATGGGAGCAGCAAGTTTAGGGATCACCACCTCGGTAGGTTTATCGTCGGGACCTTCGCGTTCCGAAGTGGGGGAGGTGATCAGAGGGTTGGTGACCGGTTCCGGCAGTTCTTGGGGCAGCGGACCCAGTTTAGGTACCAGCATACACCGTAGATTGACTTTATGGGACATCACCGATGCCCCCGGACGCGTTTGGCTCAGTTTGACTCCCGCGCTGAGCCCGGATAGACGCGTCGGTTTCGTCGGTTTTGCCGCTGCCACCACCGCTTCTTCCACCATCATCGTCTTATTGGCTTCGCTCGAAGTAGGAGTATCGTCGCCGTCGACTCGCCATGGTCTCGAGGCCCGAGCTAGGTTGCGCAGATGGATGAAATCGGTGGTGATCCGCTTCAGCAGGTCATGAAAGGGGTCGCTTTCGCTCAGCGCCTTGCGCTTATACCTCGGAGGCATCAACAGAGGATAAGCCAGACCCTTTAAGTCCTTTGTGGGCAGGTCCAGCTTCATGGCACTCGTCTCGGGCATGACGCGACTGGGCGATGGAGAATCAAAACATTCGCGCTTGACCCTGAGGTAGAACGAATGGAGAATCGTCACAAGAAACATCGGCCTAGGGGTGTTTTGGCGCTGGTTTCACAATGAGTAAGAAGGAGGTGTTTTACATAGGGTTTCACCGGGTGAGGGGAGGTGGTTTACGGCGAATGGGTGACGTTTTAATCGGTATCACTTGGCAGGGGCATTTGGAGTGCGCACCTAGTTATACTATGCAACGAGGCTAAATATCTATGACCAGCGATGGGTGGGTGTTGCCTAGTAGTGCCAATAATGAATGACCAGCCATTGGAGCTGGTCATTGATTCATAGTTGAGTCAAGCTATACAATTTGAAACACGGTGTTGGTAAGAGAATTGGGTGATTGCGATAATCTGCGTCACACCATCAGATCACCATCGTGATGGAGTGATATACAGTACACCCCAATGTACTTGAAACGGAGGTTACCCTTGATGGTTAGAGATTATAATCAATCAGATCTCAAACGATCAAACAAACGATCAAACCATTGGGTGAAGGAACATTGATTTCAAAGCCATCAGTTTGGATCGTGGTGGTAGCACGACATGTCGTGGCTATTTTCTTGTCATGGAATGATGTTATATCAATTACCTTATCACCAATGTGAGACACTACTCTGTTATCTATAAATAGGCGGTTGTGTCAGGTTTAAATAGAATGGCATCAGTTTGATTTTGTGGAATTATTTGAGACATGATTGGCTCTACTTTTACCATTCAGGGCTAATTACAACGAGATTTGACCCGATCAGAGATCAAATGACTGAAGCCATTGTGTCCCCATCGAATTCGTATACACCTCGTACCGTTCGGGTAGACTCCAGGCTGAATGGCTCAACAGAAGGGTTGTAGAATCGTTCTAGCCGTTTTCCTTTCCCAAAAACGATTTCAATTGATTTATCTCAACCATCTCCGTTTGGTTAATCAGTATCAGTGTGATTCAGTCGTTACTAACGGTTCAACCAACTACAGAAATGCTCGTAATTACAGAGATGCTGGTAATTACAAAGACAGAGATGCTGGTAATTACAAAGATGCGTGGTGTTTACAAAGATACCTGGTGATTCAAACAAAGTTACCAGTGATAGTGAAGATGCCAATTTTGAAGATACTAATACTTACAAGGAAGATGCTCACAATGATACGAACCACAATCAAGGTGTCAATTACAAGGTCAATTTCCTCCATACCGGTTTTGCGACTACAACAAGCTACCGGTGGAGCAGTAGACCATTGGAACTAACCCAAATTGTTTTGAATAGTGTTGTTTTGATTATGTTGAACAACCGAGGTCTAGTTTCGTAGCCAGCCTCCTACATCAACCTACTGTTGATTGTTATGGTTAGTGCAAGCGAAATGACCTGTACAAAAGGCTAGCAGCTGTCTCGGACAGTTACTCGATCGGGCAACGAGGTATCGGGACCAGCGGCAGGAGCGGATAAACCGGTTGGCTTACACCAGGTGGCTTTACCATCAAGCGGCTGTAACGGTATCAATTACGATGAGCTTAACCGAATCGTTTAGCAATCACGACAACCGTACCACCACAGATGGTACCATTGACCAAACTAATGATGATAAACTTCGACGACAAACTCTACAACTCCCCTGATGAGCATAATGATTAATGGCGAAGACAGTCTCGACTGCAAAGTCAGCGAGCATTCGGTTATTTCGGCCCAGCGACCACTGTGGGCTGATATTGACAACAAACGCACAATCACCTCACAAATGATTACGATGACCCATCATGTGTCTACTCTAGAGGTCTCATGACCTTCCTCTTCTTGACTAACCAGTGTGTTCGGGTTCTTTTTCGTACCTCATCGTATACGACTTCGGGCTAATGCGGAGGGTTACTCAATCGGGCAAATGTACCGACGAGTCGAGGCTTTGTCGAGGCTTTGTCGACAGGCATTTAGTCAAAAAGGCAAACTCCGGCTTCTCGGATCCACTGGTTCCGAAACGGACCCAGCGGCATCAATGACACAATATGCCAAAAAAAAAGTTGAGAATTTTTTACTCGAAATTCCTCCCTTCTAGACTCAGTTTACCACCAATAACCGTTACTAATGACTGGTAAACCGTTGTGCTGTTCCACCTATCATGGCGTCCCCACATTTCTTGGCTGGGCCCTTTGCCAATGCAAGGTCGTTTAAACGGTTGCTGTGTCGGTCATGCTTAGTCTACAGGAAGCAACCATTGTTCGGCACCCCGGAGGCTACGGCGACTCCGTAATGAGATCCACCCGTCTCTACACCACTCGTTGACCCAATTGACCTCCACCAAACACCATGAGGTCGTCTCTAATCGTGTCATCGATCACCTAGGTCCTTGTCTAAACCTCCGTGCCGCAAAACAATCACATGCGATCATCGCACTAACCACACTTTACACCAAGGGCACGGCTAGAGTGGATGCGGTACAGACAGTGCCGAGCGCGGCCTCGCTTGCTGGGCCGAGTCTCCGGTACTTTTACCGATGTAATAAAACCCCTCTGACGTCTTCTTGTTTGTTTGTTTCCCCCTCTAGCCTCGCCTTTCGTACCCTACCAAAATGGCTCAGGTATCGTCCACCCCTACCTCCGAAACTAATTCCCTGCACCGTCCCCTCCACCCTTGCCACTTCCAGAAGATGATGAACAAGTTTGCCCATTGTGAGGACTCTCGTCGACAGAAGGAGCTTCCTCTGGGAACAGTGACTCCTCAACAACCGCCACTGCTGGCGCTGGTGGTAGCAGCGGCCACGGCTCCTCTGGAACCAACCACTCCTCGTCCGAAGCAGCTGAACACTCCTCTGGAAACTAAACCCATGTTCCAACGATGGCTGCAAGTGGTTAGTGATGCTACGGGGATGCTGGGGCTTCTGGGCCAGCTCCGAGGATATACGATTGACCTGGATCTGGACCTGGACTCGGAGTCCGATGACTTTGCTCTGCTGGAATCCCAAGGCAACTTCTTGATGAACTTCTTGACTAGTGCCTGTAACTTTGGCGCCCAGCATTTGGGGAAGGAGCCTCTGCTGCCACTGCTGACGTCGCTGGCTCGGCGTAACCAACCACTCAAAATGCTGTACCATCCCGTTGACGTTAATCAACCTCTTCACACTTATCCTCGTGATGGTGATGATGCTAGTAGCGATAATGCTTCGATGGCTACCGCTCACTATCAATGGCCCGAGTATGATCCAACCCTGGGTGAACCTACGAAACCTGGAGAAGCTCCCCACGGTCACCAGCACCTGCCCACTCAACTGGAAATGAACTACCCTCCAGATAAACCCGAAATGACTCCAGTGACGCAGACGTGGCCATTGACTGCTGATGGTAGTAGCGAACCGGCGTATCTGGACTTCTTCGCCGATACTCGAATGCCAGCGGATCTTACCCCGTTACAACGGTCGTTCATCGAACATTTTGACTTGCTGTACGTCAGTGCCATGGAGCTTGCTACCAAGTTCAAGACCGATCGCCCTGCTCAACGTACGTGTGAATTGATCCAAGTGCTGATGGCAGACCGAGTACAACAAGTATTTGATCTTGATGATAATGATCGTTTCATCGGTAATTCCACGGCATGGTTGGTTCATGATGTCATGCTTCAAGGTCACGTCTATCTCACCGACCACTGCCTCTTGTTCTTTGGGTTTTTGCCCAAACGAAACTTGGTACAGGATCATGACTACGTCAAGGACGATGATGCCGTCGATATCGTCCAAACGGGTCCTTTGGGGATGCGCCAGCTGAAGTACGGTGAAGCCATGGTGCTGCTGTTGACTACTCATCGCTACTGGGGGGTTTTACGTCTCGAAACGTTGAACATCTACTCGCTGCTGACTGATTTCTACTTCCCTCGAGTCATTATCAACCTCAAACTGATTCGTAAGGTGGAGATCTTGGAACACGAACGCCTCCAGCTGCCAAAACGTCCCGATGGACTCTTTTCTCCTCGTCTGTGGCTCCATACACGTTCAGGACTGGGTACTGCTAGCCATCCCGAACTGAGAAGCGTACTGGCCCTGGCCACCGACTCTGAAGAACTGGATGATGACATGGAGGATATGGAGGTGCCGTTGCTGGTCACCGAAGATAACACCGAAGCCATTACCGAAGGAGTATGGATTAAGCTTTCCACCAAGAAAAAGACCTACAAACTCCATTGTGACAATATCTACCTGGCTCGTGAATGGGTTAACAATATTCAGAAGTGCGTGTTCCGTTTACGCAACGCCAATGCTGCCGAGGAAGTGCTCCTTAAAGTGCCTCTTTCCAATATTGTCCTGGTCAAGGGCGACGATCTTTTGGTTAATCTGAACGAACGCGATCCTCATGAGCCTCGTAACGTCGTCATTTACTATGTGAGCACTCACCATAAGCACCACCATCGTGATGAACAAAAGGTACACCAACGGGATACTCGTATCGAGCTGATCACGCTTGTGTTCTTCCGAAACGCCGCTAACATCATCGATTTGTTACAACGAGCATGGACGTTCCTGCCGAAACCCCAATCCCACGTTCACGCCATGGATGAAAGTAAACGGGATCGCTTTTTCCGTCGAGCCAAGCAAATGGTCAACCAAGACGATCACTCCTATGAGCAAACAATCCTGACTCTTAGCGATAACCATGGCCACGACTATATCCTCGATCAGTTGGAGTACACTCTGCAATTCCGTGCTGAGTTTGATGCTGCCACCCTGGCCCATAATAGCGATGACGAAGACGATAAACTGTCGCTGAAATTCCGCAAGTTTGGCCATAAGCTCTTGCTGAAGTTTAGCGACGAACCGATGCACCCTCAACGGGAAGTAGCACCTCAAGGAGCACCGTCGCTGCCGGCTTTCCCCAAACCATTGACATTGGACCTGCTCCGTCGGTTAGGGATGACGTTCACCACTCGTCTCAAGGATCCCCAATGTACATCGCTCGAGTACGATATGCAACTTCAACGCAACGAAGCCATCAAATCGGGTAAGTGTCAGGCATCGGCGCCGGTGATGGGACTTCAGGATCCGTCAAGCTACAACCAGCTGGCTCGCAATCTCCATAAAGAAAACCGGTTCGCAAAGAAGCTTAAGGTGGTACTGGGAATGCACAACTTTTTGACGCTGAATCCCAGTCATTACTTCCCTCTGACCACGGATGATCCTTACTATGTTGCTCAGGAATCAGAGCGTGAGGAACTGCTCCGGCGGTTCCGGGAACACTTTGCCGTGTCCAAGGAACTGGAGTTGGTGGCGCTGTACTATGTCTACATGAAAAAGAGCACCGTCCCCGTGTACGGTAAGTTGTACTTGGGACTGGATGAGCTTTGCTTCCGGCTGATGTTGATTGGAGTACTGACAAAGATGGTGTTACCATTGCGCAAGATTGAGAACGTTAACGTCTATAAGGATACGTTCGGTATCCACCACACGTTGGAGTTTACTTTAGCTGGTGCTCGTCTGTTTGAAGTGGAATTGGGACTGGAACTGGCTCGTGATGATGCCTATTCCATGATCATGACTCAGTTGCTGGCGATCCACGCCGATGAGAATTGGGAACCTCAAGATCATGAATGGGCCCACAACTCACTGGAAAAGGCAGCCCAAACTCGCAAAAACCAAGACTACGGTCCGTTGCACCGCGAAGACTATGATTACTTCAATCTGGTGCTCGAAATTGATAAGGCTCGGGTGAAAATGTTTGAAGATAAGCTTGCGGCGGCGCTGGGGATGGACATTCCGTTTATGTTGGAAGATCTGCCGATGTTTATGACTGAAGTCCGCCTGGCTAAGCCGATGAAGGTGACGTTTTTGACGATTGGGCTGCGAGGCGATGTTCAACCGTACATTGCTCTTGGTAAGGGACTCATGAGAGAAGGTCACCAAGTGACGATTGCTACTCACAGCGAGTTTGGCGATTGGATCCGTAAACACAACATGGAATTCCGTGAAATCGCCGGTAATCCCGCTGAACTTATGGACTTGATGGTACAGCACGGACTGATGTCTGTGGGGTTCATTAAGGACGCCAAGGCCAAGTTTGGTGAGTGGCTTAAGGAGTTGTTGTTCACGCTGTGGCGAGCTTGCCAAGGGTGTGACTTGCTCATCGAGCTGCCGCTGGCGATGGCAGGCATCCACATTGCCGAAGCATTGGGCGTGCCCTACATGAGAGCATTTACGATGCCCTGGACGCGTACTCGAGCTTATCCTCAAGCATTCATGGTGCCTGATCTGAATAAAGGAGGTTCCTACAACTACTTGACCCACGTGATGTTTGAAGGGGTATTTTGGAAGGCGATGAGTGGCTACGTTAACCGCTGGCGGGTCAACGAGCTTAACTTGCCTCGTACCAATATGTACCGCATGGCCCAGAACTCGGTACCATTTTTGTATAACGTGCTGCCTACAGTGCTTCCCCCAGCGCTCGATTTCCCTGATTGGGTGAAGGTGACTGGTTATTGGTTCCTCGATGAAGGTGGAGCCAAGGACTATAATCCTCCCGAAGAGCTCGTCAAGTTTATGAAACAAGCGCTGGAGGACGGTAAGAAGATTGTCTACATTGGTTTTGGTCTGATTGTGGTGAAGAACGCCAGTAAGATGACCCAAGCAGTGGTGGACGCGGTACTTGAATCCGATGTGCGGTGTATCTTGAACAAAGGATGGCTGGACCGATTGGATAAAGAGAAGAAGCCCGAGATTAAGTTGCCTCCCGAAGTGTACGATGCGGGACTGATTCCTCACGATTGGCTCTTCCCCAAGATCGACGCCGCTGTCCATCACGGGGGACTGGGTACCACGGGAGCGACGATGAAGGCGGGGATCCCCACTATCATCAAGCCGTTCTTTGGGGACCAGTTCTTCTACGCCATGAGACTTGAGGCCATGGGAGTGGGGATTGAATTGAAAAAGTTGACGGCCAAGCTGTTATCGCAAGCCATCACCAAGGCTACTCTGGATATGAAGATGATTGAAAGAGTGCGCAAGGTTAGCGATAACATCTCTCGTGAGTTTGGCGTGATGACAGCAATCAAATGTATCTACAACCAGATGGAGTACGCTCGTAACTTGATTGCCATCAAGCAACTGTACGCGGAAAACTACAAGAAACACACTCCCGATTGGCGCGACGAAGAAGACGGATGGGACGAACTGGACGAAGAAGCCATGGACGAAGCCCGCCAGGAAGTGGCCGATGCTGCTGCCGAAGAAAGCGACGACACTACGTTGGCTGCATCTTCCCAGAAATAACGATGTATATGTTACTATTAATGTTTATGTTAGATATGACCCCATAACCGTGACTGTAGCCCGAGAACGATTGATTTATGGTCAGTGTACACACGTTGGATTGATGACAACTCACGAGAGCTCTTTTGATGCAATTTCATAGCTGGTAACAGCAGTAACCTTGATTATATTTCTTCACTTTACACTGTTGTGGTTGTTTATATGGGTTAATTGTAGAGTGCAAAAACTTCAAATCAGGCAGGAGCTCAGTGATGTTTGCCACCCAAGAGAAACCGATAGCACATGAGGACTTGTATGTCTAATTATCCGACTTAACCGAGGTCGATGTAAGACCCCTCGCCTTCGACGTTCTGGAATAGCCGCACGTCATGTCGGCAAGTTTCCCCATTGAGAACATTTGCGAACGCCGTCCGCGATAGGAAACTTCCGATTTGACATATTTCATTCACCATCGTAACATATATAACTGGACAAACCCATCATCGACATCATTATTTAAACGATGCCTACCTTCAAATCATACACTTACGCCTACAACAAGGACCCTGTCCACGAAACTACCAGCGAATTGACTCCGGTAAAGTCCGACGAAGCCATCATCAGAGTGAGTTCAGCCGCATTGAACCCCATCGATCTTATCGTCTATTATCTGGCGTATTATGTGTCGTCATTTTTCAACTCCAAACAAGGGATTGGACGAGACTATTCGGGTACGGTGGAAGCGATTGGTTCCAAAGCGGCTTCCGCTACCGGATTAAAGGTTGGTGATCCCGTTTATGGGTTATATCGTCACTTTTTCCAAAAAGGAACCGTCGCTGAGTATATCAAAATCAAACCTTTAGGTGGTGATTGTACCATCGCCAAGATCCCCACGGGTATGTCGAATGATGAAGCCGCTGCCGTGCCCTTAGTATTTGGTACTGCTAATCAAATGATGCAAGGACACAACATTAAAGGTTCCAAAGTGTTGGTACTTGGTGGAGCCACTTCAGTGGGGAGATACCTCATTCAACTTGCTCGAATTAAAGGGGCTGCTGAAATTGTTACCACTAATGGAGCTCGTTCGAACGATTTGGTAAGACTGTTGGGTTCGACTAAACAAATTGATTATAATCAACACCCAAAGTTATTGACACCGGTGTTGGAAGAGACTAAGACTGGTAAGTTTAACTACATCTATGATTGTGCTGGGAACTGTGATTTATTCGATGATATGAAGGATATCGTTGACCCCAAGGAAAATGACTTTGTTACCATTGTCGGTGATCATCACATCAATTACTCGAAAGATCATCTTTTGGGATTGGCTTGGCCTTTCCGCAAGACCATATTCAGAACCATTGGGCTGAAGCTTGGATTGCTTTCTTACAACTACAAGTTTTCACTTCTCAAGCCAGGAAAGTGGCTTGACTACGCTAATTCGTTGTATGAACAAGGCCAGCTTCAAGTATTCGTTGACTCGACCTACAAATTCAATGAAACTCCTCAGGCTGTTGAGAGGCTCCTGAAGGGTACGGCTTCCGGTAAGGTTGTCATTCAAGTTCAACAATAACCACGCAAACACCATACACTTTAACTTGTTCTCATTAATAGACTTATATACTTGTGACTTTAACAACCAATCAATGATCAGAATATTGAGAACTGTAGAGGATCATTGTGCTGTTTCAATGACAAATGGTCAAACCAGCGACGGTGCACCACAAATTTACATCTTTACACATTATGCAATTTATCTATAATTTTCTACTAGTTGAATTGTTTACTCTTGCCAGTTGAGTCCAGTGATGGCTTCGTAGGCCTCCACGTACTTGTCCTTAGTCTTTTGTGCCACTTCTTCGGTCATGGCCACACCTTCCTTACCCTTAAGTCCCAGCGCCGTCAACCAATCACGCAAGTATTGCTTATCGTACGAGTCTTGGTCCTTGCCAACTTGGTAAGCAGACCCTTGCCAGAATCTCAGCGAGTCTGGAGTCAACACCTCATCCACCAATACCAATTCGTCGTTTTCATCGAGACCAAACTCAAACTTGGTATCGGCAATGATGATACCGTTTTCCTTAGCCTTTTCCGCAGCCTTGGTGTACAAGTATACTGCCGCGGCTTCTAAACGGTCACACAAGTCCTGGCCCACGATTTCCGCGGCCTGAGCCTTAGTAATGTTTTCATCATGTTCTCCTTGTTCAGCTTTGGTCAGAGGAGTGAAGATGGGGTGAGGGAACGGCTGAGACTTTTGCATCCCTTCAGGCACCTTTTCCCCATGGACCGTACCCAGTTTTTGGTACTCATTCCACGCCAGTCCCGTGATGTAGCCTCTAACGATCACTTCCAACGGTACGAGCTTCAATTTCCGTACCAAAAGCAGTCGACCTTCAAGTTGGTCTCGATACGGTTGCACTGATTCAGGAAGCTTCAGCATCACGTCATCCAGCTTAGCAGCCAAATGGTTAGGGAATTTAAGGAAGTCAAACCAGTACTCCAGCAATTGAGTCAAGATCTTCCCCTTATTGGGGATACCATTGGTCATGATGACATCGTAAGCCAGGATCCGATCAGTAGCAACGAACAAGAGGGTGTTGTCGTCCACTTGATAAATGTCACGGACCTTACCTCGAGCAACGAGGGGAAGGGCGCCTTTCAAGTCGGTGGTGGTGATCAGCATGGAGATGAGCAATCGCTTTCACTGTAGAGTCACAGACAAGTTATAAACCTCAAGGGGTAATTGCGTGACTCGGACTTGGTAGTCGGTTGACTCGGAAACAAGATAAGCAATGCTCCCCGTAAAATCCGTTAACATGGTCACGTGTTAGATCACGTGATTGACTACGGCAAAGCTGTCTACGGCAACATCCTAAAAAGTGAGATAACGTCGCTAAGTCCTGCAGGCTGTACCCCAACTTCCGCCAATAATTGTTCCGTGCGGCATTCATCATCATTTTGCACCCGCACCCCCTCCCTCTCCATTGATTCCATCGTTGGTCCCCTAAATGCCCGTGGACCACGACCCTCCGTCACGTCCTCAGTCGCCAGTAGTGGACTCGGCTAATCCCGGGTCCCACTACTCGCTTGCGCTGCAGTTTATGGGCATCGATCTCCTGCTTATCCAGACGAATAGCACTGCTGACTCTCGTGAACTGGCTCCACTTCCAGCGATCTTTGCTGCCACTGGTACCGAAACCGATGCTGCTAATTTGAATCTTAATCCGTGTATTTCCAATACGGCTCGACTGGTCCTGCTGATGTCCCAGAACGATGTGTTTTCTCGAGCGCACACGTTTCTGACCAAACCTCTGAGCTACGGGTCCCAGGCTAGTTCGAAACCGAAACAGGCATCGGGATTCAGTCAGCAGCTTCAAGTGATGAACATTCCTGAGATGCTGGAGACTCCTACCGTGGAAAGTGTGGAGAAACGTCTTCGCCTTCTCGACCAGGATTTGCACCTGATCATGAACCAATTTAACCTGGCGCTCGTTACATTGACTAAGGCTGCCATCAGTTTCGTTGACTGTCTCAAGAAGTTTGTCAGTGAAGCTCCCTCTCAACGGGAAACTGCTGTTAATTGCAGTAACAACAACCACGTGCGCCGTATCTTGAAGCTCTATCTTAACTTCTACGATAACTTACTTGCTGACGATGTTTTCTTGCTGCTTAAGCTCATGTTAGTGAAGAATTTCAACGAGTTTTGTCAAGTGCTTGACAATAGCTTCCAAGTACTGGGTAATGGGCTCCTGATTAAACCCAGAAACTTTGCTGTGGGTACCCTGGCGTCTCTGTTTCCTCGACAAGCGTTGTTGTCACGGATTGTTCGAAGAATGGCCACGGCCCAGACTAATATCAAGGAACAAAACGGTGCATTCATTGCTCCCATCACTCGCGGTATTTCTCCCGAGTTTAGAGTGCTTTGTTTACACTTTGGTTACCCGCTGCCACTGGACTACCATCGCAAACAGGCCCAGACAATTGGAAACATGTACGACGATATCCACGTCGTAGTAACCAAGAACCACATCGAAGCAGCCTCGCTGGGCATTGATGTGGCTCTGGGAATGGAAAAGCTTCTGATTCGTCTGCAACAGCCCAAACCCATGCAATTTAAACTCCCGTTCCGCACGCCGCTGGACCCTAAATCACCACCAATGGGACTTTCGTTGTCCACCGAAGCTCTGACACGAACCCTGGGTACGGTGGGTGGTTATATCTACCCCATCATCGACTTGACTAAGCAAGCACATGTGGCTCAGTACGCCAATTGCAAGTTTGCCATATCTTGTGGTCATGTGTGTCTTGAACCTGGTGATAGTGCTACCAGCCATACCGACTACGCTCATGTCCTGCTGCCATCACTGGTACTCATTGGCATGTACAAAAGTGCTCTTACTGCCCAATACTCCAAATCAGTGTCAGGACCTCAACCTAACCGAGAGGCAGCAGTAGCTTACGGTCTGGCTTTACACCAACTTGAAGAGCTTTTCCCGGTGAAAAAGGTCAAGTCTAAAGTTCCCGAACCACCAAGAAACTTACCTCGATACCGCTTTGGACAAATCATTTGGGGAGAGCGAACCTTGATTCCTGCTATTCGAGGCTCGACTAATGACAAGGGTAAGCACCCTAAACGTCTTCTGGACTTGGCTATCATTAAGGTGAACAAAAAGCTCACGTGTAACAACTATCTTGGTGATGATATTGCGTTTAACGAGTTTGACCCAGCGCTTATGTTTGAAAACTTGTACGTTCGAGCCGTGATCAATTTGACTCGAAGCAACGATAAGCTTAATCTTGCCATTGACGACGTTGACGATGAAATCGACGAACTCCACGAAGGCTTGTCCGTGTTTAAGTACGGTCTGACCACCAAGTATACTCGAGGTACACTCAATGGGATTCGTATGGTGTATTGGCTTGACGGAGCGATCCAGTCGCTGGAATTTGTTGTCAACGCTTACGAAACGAACCTGGCGTTTGCTGCTGGCGGCGACTCAGGAGCGTGGGTGTTCACGAAGCTTGAAGATATGAATCCCGAGCGGAAAGGGCTCGGAGTGGTAGGGATGTTACACTCGTTTGATGGGGAATTTAAACAATTTGGGTTGTTTTCCCCGATGAAGGAGATCTTAGAGCGGTTAGAGGAAGTCACCAATATTCTGTGGGCCGTGGTTGGAGTTCCCAATAAGCACGATGCTAATGTTGATGATGAACAATCAACTGATGATGAGTATATTGACCGCTACGGTGATGATTCTGTCACCATAGATAGCGCTTTAGATTAGTATGTATTATATACCCCGAAATTATCAAGTCACCGGAGTCAGATCAAGTCTCTAAAGCCAAAAAAACGCAATTAGTGGTGTAATGGCTATATCGTACCATAAAGTGCATTTCTTATGCCGACTGTGGTATAAAATCCAAAGGTCGGTAGTAAAACACTTGTATTCTAAACTCTAAAAGTACGTCCTATTTATATTCCAAACAGCTGCATCCCATTTGCCACCAGGATGCATCCATCAGCTTCGATTAGGTCATCGCTTGACTCTGACCCGTCATCCAGATGCATCGAACCTTCCACATGGAAAACTTCCAGAAGGTTCTAGCCTCTTCCAACCAGCATCGGTGTTATGCTTCACTTAATCCGATCTGGTACTTAGCATTTTACACGACACCGACAAGTAAGGCACTGTGGCCGAGTGGTCTAAGGCGGCAGACTCAAGCGAAAGCTTCTCAACTTAGTTGGGGTTTCTGTTATCGTAAGATGCGCGTGTTCGAATCACGTCGGTGTCATTTCTTTTTCCTCTCTTATTGCTTTCCAGTTGAGAGCTCCATTCGTTTCTATTTATTGTTTGTTGTATTCATAATATGTTCAATCGCTATTATATACATAGATCTAAGCCACCACTTCGTCAACCACCTTTTCCAAGATCGCCAACCCATCATCAATTAAGTCGTTAGGAATGTTAAGCGCCGGCACAATCCGCACCACGTTCATCCCAGCACTGATCAACAACAATCCGTGGTCCCGGCACTTGTCGACGATTTGAGAAATATCCACCAGGTCGTTAAATTGTAACCCGGTCAACAACCCGCGGCCCTTAACGCCAATAATGGCTTCGGGGTGCTTCTTAGCAATAACCTCTAATCCTCGAGCGAACTTGTCACCCTTGTACACCACTTGTTCGAGGAATTCGGGGTTGGAAACTTGGTCGATGACGTAGGAGCCCACCTTAGCGGCCAACGGGTTACCCCCGTAAGTAGTGCCGTGGTCACCGACACTAAGAGCCTTTTCAACCTTTTCCAGGACCATCACCGCCCCGATGGGGAACCCGTTTCCAAGAGCCTTAGCCATGGTCAAAATGTCGGGGTGAGCTTCAGGAGTGTAGCAATGGGCCCAAAGCTTACCCAGACGACCCAAACCACATTGGATTTCGTCGTAGATGAGGATGACGTCGTTTTCGTCACATAACTTGCGCAATTCCACGAGGAAGTCTTCGGCAATGGGAGTAACACCACCTTCACCTTGAATGGGTTCAATAATCACCGCACACGTCTTATCCTTCAGAATCACTTGCTTCACCAGCTCGATGTTGTTAGGATCAGCCACGTGGACACCAGGAATAAGCGGCGAAAACGGTTTCTGGTACTTGGGGTTGGGGGTCACCGACAACGCTCCCATGGTTCTCCCGTGGAACGAGTTGGTAAAGGTGATGATTTCGTGCTTTTCCGGCAGCTGTTGAGTACCGTACTTACGAGCAAACTTGAGGGCGGCTTCGTTGGCTTCAGTTCCTGAGTTACAGAGGAATACGCGTTGAGCATCCTTCATCCCTCCCAGGGATTGAGTGTGGGTGACCAACTTGTTCGCTAACTCACCAGCAGGCATGTTGTAGTACAAATTCAGACATTGCATCAACGTCCCCGCTTGATCCAGGATGATTTTGGTGATTTCGGGGTTGGAGTGACCCAAACCAGTAACGGCAATCCCTGCCATGAAATCAATGTATCTGCGGTCCTCCAAATCATAAAGAAGCGACCCTTTACCATGAGTAATCATGAGATTGGGCCGAGCGTAGGTGGTAACGGTATACGGCTTGGAGATGGTATTGACATATTGTCCGGTGGACGAGTCTTCAGCGGCGTCTGGATGAGCCTGGAGAGCCCGAGACGAGACAAAAAGCGTCCGCCGACCCACTAGCAGTTTCGCCAGGTGCTTAATTGAGGCCAGAAGCATGGTGTGTGTTGAAGAATGGGGAGCACACGGATGGTTATATGTTCGCAGCCAATAAGGCGGTGAGAAGAGGTGCGATGACTCAGTGGACCATGGCGAGGCTAACTTAGTAAAGAGAGGGGAAATATTGGGGTTTTGGGAGTGGTTGAATTAAGAGGGTACAAGGTGATGATTTTTGTTGAATGTAGAGTGATTTTGTGGCGTTTGTCAGCGTATGGTGCAATCGTGGAAGTAGCAATTGCTTAACCGGTAGAATACCAACTGGGAAGCTATAACGATAATAGCAGTTAGATTCGTGTGCGTTTTGATGATTTGTGACGTGCTTGGACATTGTTTGAGTCAATTTAATGTCAGTCTTGTTGAGTCACCTCCTCTGAGTCAGACTAGTTGCCAAATTTCAAGAATACGCAATGTACGGGGTTTACGAAACTCGACTAATTAATAAGTCTTATTAGCTTTTAGGGGTGATTGCAGACTCGGCCAGGTGAACAAGGAGATATGAAGCTATACTCAAAACTATTTTGAGTGATTGACTTATTTCTAGCATCGGATAGCAATGCGATCAACTGTGGGCAAGCACCTAAGTGCTATACCTAGTATGTTCTAATGAGATGGTTTTGATATTGTGTCGGAGAACCGGGTAGGCTATACTGAAGTTTAGTCAGTTGACATAAAACACTCCTTATATCAACGAGTATCGTGTTCGCTCGAATGAGAAGATATCGCTGTTAACTAATGATGATACCTCCATTCCTTGTCTACCTGTTTCAATCCAACTTACGGTTGTCGTCATACCCAGGAGTCCATCAACTTAAGTGAACTACTCTAAGTGATACTGTTTTATGTAAAACCACTTCAAAAATGAAATTACCAATGCTTTAGTAGTGACGCTTAAAACTTTATCTTTGCAGGCCCGTTTACATTTGACTTGGCAGTCTTTAGGATTTTTCATTGACTTCGTTCATGCTTGGATGCGGCTGAAACTTGGGGGAATAAAGTAAAGGATATTCAATTGTTTGTCAAACCTTCAACATAGACTGAGCCCCCAATTGCATCTTATTTTGCACAATTAGAACGATCACATTATGGTCGAATGTTCTGTTTCGTCTAAGTGACGCCACTTTAACACTTTTTTCAAATAGTACCGCAACGCGTTATCTACCCCTCTCACCACAATAAAGCCATGACGCAAAAGGCTGTGTCATCGGAGGAGGAGTCCAAGACTGAAGAATCGGAATTATTGGATCGGTTAGAAGAAATCCTTCATGAAGTCAATCTAATAAAATTGCAGATACTGAAACGAAATGGGGAACCGATGAAGAGTGCGAAAACACCTCCCATCGAGTGGCCGTTGGAACTTGTTGCTAAAGTTCTCGACTACCTCCCTCAACACCATGTGTATCCATTTTTATCACTCTCGAAGGGAGTCGACTACATTGCAAAACAGAGATTATTCAGACAAGTGTACATTTACTGCGGCAGTCAGAGGCCGCTAATTCGTGATGAACTTGAGGATTTGCTATACTGGCTGTTCCTCAGTGAACATCGATTGCTCAATTTGATGCGTCAAGAGTTTAAGTGGCCCGGAAAGTTAATTATGTTTGAAAGGCTTTTCTGGACAGGCCGAGTTTTAAAAGCCATCCTTAAACAATTGGAGCCCGCCGAAATTCTTACCCTTAACAAATTTACGGAGCCGATGGTTCCATCCACAATCACAGCTTCCCAGCTCCCGACATCATTTACAAATGTTCCTCACCTTGCACGGCTTACTCTAGTTGGACCATCATCCCTTGACTCTGCACCGATTAAGATAAAGGTGGATAACCTACTGGTTTTTGGTGATGTAGATGGTATAGCCGATTGCATCGATCTTGCATCAGTGAAGCAGTTATCTGTTGTGTACGCAAACAAAAATATGGGTGATGGCAACATATACAAGGTGGCATCTCAGATGACGAGATTGAAGGATTTGTTCATTGCCCATCTGGTCTATGATCCAGCCGTGCTAGATAAGTTTCCTTCTACCATCAAGCGGTTAGTCATGAGCGGTGTCACGCACGTACCGCAAAACATTTTTAATTTCACTGTTCGGTTTCAGGCGCTGCTTGAATATCTCGAATTTACAACGGGATTTTCTGATCACAACTGGCCACGGCGCTTGTGTAAGAAAATTTCTGTTCCTTTTTATTCTGGAAAAGCAATTAAAGGAGAGAAATCAATTAAAGAAGCGATATCAACCAAAACAGAGAATTTTCCCAAATTAAAATTGTATGTGGATTATGGAATAGCTTATAGAGTTGATCGGGTTTTGGGTGAATGGTATAGTGCCAACTCCATCAATCGAGTCCTATATTGAAAGATAAATACAAATCAAAATCCAATAACAGCTAACCTGGACCCCGGAATGAATTTTGTCGCTATTGAACGGTTGACGAGACTAATGCCAGGTTTAGAGGAATGATGCTCGCGGGTACAATACATATAGTCGTTGAGCAACGTCCCATGAAGTATGCGCAAATATATGAAATATTCCTAGCATTATGATTGAGATAGTGCTATCCTTTTACGTTGCTTGAATATTTGTAGTGAACATCGGACGAATCTGAAATTCTTCTTTTCAGTGACAATGCAAGGGGATATAAATTCTTTCCATAGCCAAATATTGCTGAAGAATCGTAGTGTAAGATAAGTTTCAAGCAGAAGGTCAACTAGTCAAAATCATTACTGATTGCGGTTATGTAGTACCAGTCGAAACAACGTTGCTATCTCAAAAACTAGCAGCCCTCGGTCATGGGCTCGTTAACAAAAAGTGCTTCCCAAAAGCTGTAGAGAATATTCCTTTATCGACAGTAAACGGCTATGGTTTTGAAAGTTATACCCTAAAAATGCCTTGAAGGGTGGCTCGATTTTGCTCAATTTGAGGGACGCGAAAATTACATTGGCGATTTTGTAGAAAACAACGAGGTCTCAGCTACTATTAATCTGAAGCTAAGTCTGGAAATTTTGATCATTAATACTTATACCCCGATAACCTTCGTTGATATCTCTATTTACACGTACTTCTTATCGAAATCGCTGCGGTTAATCTTCGCCTGATCACACATTTCCCTGAAGATACCACCACGTTCAAACAAGTTGAGCGGAGTGTCATACTCAGCCACCAGTCCTCGGTCCATCACCAAGATCTTATCATACTCAAGCACAGTCTTGAGTCGATGAGCAATACACAAGATGGTACAATCGGCAAACTCGGTGCGAATGGTTTGTTGAGTCTTATGGTCCGTATCGTAGTCCACCAGAGATGTAGCTTCGTCCATGATCAAAATCTTGGTATTGCGGATAAGTGCTCGAGCAAATGCTAAAAGCTGGCGTTCACCAAGGGAAAAATTAGCTCCGTCTTCTTCCACCAAAGCATCCAAGTGGAATTTGGGACGTTCGTAGTCGTCACCTTTACCAGCGTGCCCCGTAGACGTAGCGATTTCTTCAGCAGTGACCAAATGAGCTCGGCGCATCGCTTGCCACATTGTGTCGTCATCAGTTTCATCAAACGGGTCCAAGTTTTGTCGAATAGTACCTTCAAAAAGCACGGGATCTTGAGGAATAATCAGAAGTCTCAGTCTCAAGGTGTGAAGACCGACTCGGGAAATATCCAATCCATCAATGCTGATAGTACCCAGTTCAAGTTCAACGAGTCGGTATAACGCCGCCATAATCGAGGACTTACCGGCACCAGTACGACCACAAATACCCACTTTTTCACCACCATTAACTGAAAACGTTAAGTTGTCCAACACTTGGGGCAAATTGGGACGGTAGCGTAACACCACTTGTGAGAAATCGATGGCACCTTGAGTAGGCCACTCTTCCACGGGAGGATCCTCTGGCAAATGCTGAGCTGCTTCTTGATCAAGGTGAAGGGCATAGTATTCGATCCGCTCTGCCAGATTAAACTCGTTTTCCACTTGAGCGTATAAACGAGTGACATCCAGTAACATTCTCGCCATGTTTTGCGAGTAGGTCAACAACAACCCTGCCAGAGCAGCACTAACTTTGAACACGCGGAATACACAGAGCATCGCCACCAAGAACAGCACGAGCGCCCCAAACACGTTGAGGATGGACTCGATCCACCGCTGGCCCCCAGTAACCAAGAACGTCGCCTCATTCATGTTATTGATGAATTTACGGTTCATATCCTTAAACCGCTGTTGGTGACGATAATTGCCAATGGTAGCCAGTCCACTAAGCACTTCGGTAAAGTTACTGTAGACAAACAGCCGCAGCAATGCCTCTAGCCGCTTGACTTCTCGAAGTGTGGCGAGGTAGTAATTACAAGCACACACAAGTACAATCATTGCTGCTGGTACCACAAGCGCCACCCAAGGGATATAGACAATACACAACACAATCACCCCGATGAGCCGAGCAAACTGGAGAGCAAGCATCCGCAAGTTTTCCGAAATTTCGTTATCAAGAGCATCGGTATCTTTAGTGAACCGGTTGATCATTCTCCCTAATGGTGTGACATCGATATAGGCCATGGGAGTGTGGATGACTCGCTCGAGGGCCTTCAAATGGAGTCGTCTCAGCGCAAGTACCACGAGTCTCACAAGAAAGATAAACGCCGATACCAAAAACACCACATACAACATGTTAAACATCACGTACAACCCAATGTAGAACCCATCCAGGCGTTGGGGCCATTTCTTCAGCACCCAGAACGATAACCACGTATTCGTGAAGATCTCACAAAAGGTAGCAAGGGCAAGTGTAGTGGCAAAGAGAATAAACCACCCCACTACCGTCAATTTACCAGCTCCATGCTTGACATATTGGTAGTAAACATCCAACGAGATTTGGTTTACTGCCACTTCCTCACGTTCGATGAGTTTACCTTGGGTAGCGTCCTTTCCAGTGTAGTGGTCGATATAATCGGACTCGGACGCCGGCACCAGAATCGACTTAATCACGGCATCGCCTTTAGCCAATGGAAGTTTATCAAGCACCGCTTCCTCTTCCTCGAGCTCCTGAGGAATCAGCACGTGAGCCCAAAGCTTTTCAAACCCAGGATTGCGTTGTCTAAGCTCCAGTTCAGTGCCCACATCAATTGTACCATCGCCATTGAGAAACACCACTCTATCTGCTGCAGAAATGAGTCCCAATTGATGGGTAGCAAGCACGCGAGTTTTATCCTTCATAAGGCCCAAAAAGCACAGTTCAACAATATGACGTCCCACTCGAGCATCCACTGCCAGAAGTACATCGTCCATCAATAAGATCTCAGGGTTGGCGTAGATCAGACGAGCCAAATTCACACGAGCTTTTTGTCCTCCACTAAGCGTAATCCCTCGCTCACCCACTTCAGTTAAATCACCACCAGGTAAAATTGCAAGGTCGGCTTGGAGCAGACAAGCGTAGAGCACTTGATCGTACCAAGTACGGTCAAAGGGAAGACCAAAAATGATGTTTTCTCGAATGGTAGCGTTTTGGGCCCACGGCTGACCGCAGAAAAGAAGCTGTCCGTTGATGGTGATCGAGCCTCCTGTAGCCGTCATGTGTCCAGAAATAGCATCAAGAAGCGAGGTTTTCCCCAGGCCAATGGCACCTGCAATAATGATGAACTCTCCTTTGGTAACGGTAAGGTTAATGTCACGAAGACCAGGAAACACGGGACCGGGAGTCTTTTCAAGTGTATCGTCATCCAGTTCGGTCACCGACGACGACTTTTCCAGTTTGCGTTGCCACCAATGAGGGCCCTTTTCCCTTTTCTTGCGTTCCTTTTCCTTCTTCTTCAACTCTTCTTCATCTTCAGCCTCCTTAGGGTCAAATTCCTCCCATTTGAACAGAGCATCGGTAAGCTGGATGGCGAGGGGTGAGTCTTTATCATCGATCTCAACGTAACCAGGATAAGGTTGGATATCTTCGGAAGCAAGAAGGGCACCGATACGTTGGTACCCGGCTAACATATCGGTAAATGTCGACATAATGATGGGGATAAAGAACACAAAAAGGGTAATGATTTCAAAAGATGACACCAGGGAAAACATTTCTGCTGGCAGTCTGGTGTCACGTTCAAGCCCATATAACACTAAAAATGCCACCATCAGAGTGATCCCGGGAAGCGTCATCGCCACCCCAGTAACGATGTTTCTCGTCCGTTGCATTTTCAACACCACATCGACCTCACGAGTTCTCACGTCGATGAGTTTTTTAAGGAATGACAGCTCCCATGCGTAGAACTTGATCATTTTAAGACTGTTGAGCACTTGTTTGGTCAATGTCACCCGTTCGTCGGTAATTTTCAGTACCTTTTCCCGCATCTTTAACAATTTGGCCATCGGCACCCCCATCACCATGAGCAACACCAAAAACACGGCAATCCCCACCATGGACGAGCCTCCGATATTCACCACCAAGATGACAATCAGTACCCCGATGGGGATGGGCATCATCACCCCCATAGGAACAAACATCCAACCGAATTCGATTCTCAGCAAGTCCGTCAGCATCATCAGGGTCATCTTGGCATCGCTAAACCGATGCTTCGAATGAGGGGATAACCGCATCAGTTTCTCCAAGATCGCTTGGGTCAATACCGACTTACACTTGGTCCCAATCATCATGGCTCGGAAAAAGTACTGGTCGAAAGTAAACGCCACGATCAACAAAAGCACAAACAGACACACAGCATAACCAACCCCTTCCCCCAGCAGCGCGTCGAGTCCGTAGGCCTTTTTCAGGACGAATTCAATGAGTTTTTTCGACACTAAGGGAGTGACCAGCATCGCCAGAAACGCCACAAACAAATTGAAAAGGGTCCAGCTGATGTCGCGACGAAACGTCTCAATAAGCACCCCACACATCTGCCATTTTGAAACGGCAAAGATCTCTCCTGGGTGTTCTTGTTCCCATTTAACGTGCCATTGAGGAAGATGTTTCTCCCAAAGTTTATGGAAGCGAGCGCCGTAAGCTTCTACCGTCAACGGTTCAGTTAACTTATACAAGTCACGAGGAGTAATGGTTCGTCGATAACCAATATTCATGATCGGGACCATCCACCAGAAGGTGATCTTAGATATCCACCACAGCTTCGCGTACGGGAACGGTTTGCGGTCTGATTCCTCGGGGATGGGCACGGGTTTATTGCGGAATGCCCACGATAGAAGTCGATGTTGAGGAACATAGTCCTCGTCGCCTAGCTCGGGTTCGGTGGAACCCATTTAGTTAATGGCAAAAGAATGGTGGGTAGAGTGGTCTGCGATTGCCATCATAAATATAGATGATGTGCAAGCCGCACCGTCAAAAGCGATTAGGTAAGCTCTTTTCGAATGTAGCGCAGTGGGCTTAAGTAAGCTCGTTTGGATCGTGCAGGCGTCACTCACCATTCGCATCGACGCCATATGTCAGCACGGCGCTAGCATCGTACCATGAATAAATTGGAGTTTGTGGACACATATAACACCGTTATAACCACAATAACTCAATTGTAATGAAGCAGTACTATAATG
This sequence comes from Diutina neorugosa, assembly GCA_030578555.1. Lineage (NCBI taxonomy): Eukaryota > Fungi > Ascomycota > Pichiomycetes > Serinales > Debaryomycetaceae > Diutina > Diutina neorugosa. The sequence continues at coordinate 103,682 of JAJMSK010000015.1, read as the reverse complement.
ACTTGTGGCAGTTACCATTACTCGTCGATTTCTCCTATTCAAATCCTGCAATGACTGCGCCCTGTGGCGTCTGCACCAGCAAGGTGAGAGTCGGTACTGTCGTGTTCCAGGCATTGTTTTCAGCAGATGGGGAAAGTTAGCGATAGACGACATTGGAGACTTTTTTGCCACCAAAAGCCACGATTATTCTTAAAAGGCTCCGCCTCTGTTTGAATTGTTTCTAAGTGAAAGTGATCATTAGATTTACTCTACCTTGAAGAGATTTTTACGCTTGGTTTAATTTATGACTATTGATGGGGTTTCTAGTTCAAGAGACTTGTCTACCGTGCATTTGGAAAATGACTCATAAACCCCCTGATCGGAAAGAAGAAACTACAAATCTATCAGCTGTTAGGGGATGCCTCAAAGGTTATTGACTCGCGGAGCTACAAACCTGAGGGCTCCACCTATAGCCGATGTTTGAATACACCAACGGGACCCAGAGTGGATATTGCTTTCGAATAAGCTATACGAAAGAACACAAAATCATTTGCTGTTCCAATATGATTTGGATCAAATAAGTGATCAAGAGAAAACACAATAATTTGAGAAATTAGATGCGGTGATGGTTAATAATTGTTCGAATATCCTCTACTGTCATAGTGATAGATACCTCAATTAGTTCAAATTTTCTTCTGTTGTTTGTGGAGGAGTTTACTGGTGTCTAATGGAATCTAAACTCAATGTTAATATCGCAGGTTCAGATCCCATTCGAGAAGGTTTCGATGCCACTACGTATTTATGTCGACGTAGCCCGACCAAGCATTTAGCCTCTCGGGTATCGAAAACGTCCATCGGCTAACCGACATCGCACAGGAGAATGTGTGTCCTTCGTATTCCCTAACGTTTGAGAAAGTAGAGCAATCATCCCTCGGTAGCATTACATGGAATCATTCACAATTAGTAGCCGTATCACCATCGAAAGCTGTATCACCATTAGTAATCGTATCACCAGCGAAAGCCATATCACCATTGTTCAATGCTCATCTCACTGCGTCTTCGTCAATTGACGAAGCCAAGAACTATTGACTCCTCCGAGCTACAAAAATCACAATGACAATGCTTAGTCATCACAACTACTAAAGTGCCATCATCTACCTCATTGCTTATCACTAGGAACCCAATGGTGGCAAATACGCGAGTCCGCATAGAGCATGGTCCCTCCGCATGGTCCCACATGGCTTTGTCAAATGGCGATGCTGCTGGGGAGGAGTCGCTTACATGGTGCATAGCGTCTACATGGTACTTTCGTCACCTGATGGTACCTCGACGCTTACCCACGTATTTATAGGTGGTGGTCATCATCTCTTTGATTGTCGCGGCCTAAATCGGAACCAGGGCCCGATACCCTCGGAACAATTCTCCTCCCCCCTCCCCCCTCACTAACTAACCAGCGGTTGTCGAACGGAGCCTAAGTACTGCACATAGTATAGTGCGCGCGCAACACCACCCGCCTTTTTCCAACCCACCCTGAAGTCCAAGAGTCCCTCCATTCCAACTCCTCCATGTTGGAAAAGCTCCTCGCTGCCTTGGCCGGGCTGCTGTATGTGGGTGCAATTTACTTTAGCCGGCTGCCGGAGATCAAACGGCGAGATCGCGACGACCCTCGTGTCATTGCCAACCGCATAAAGCGCATCCTGATGGTGTGCTTAGCCTGGTTGGTGTTAGTGCCATTGACGGCGCCAATGTCGATGACGGAGCTGGTGAGACTGATGGGGTTTGTTCCGGGATTCACTTATAACTACTCGTTCCTCGCTGACGTCATCAGTGTCCTTAAAGCCATCCGTACCATCGGGGCGCTTTACCTCGGGCTGTTGTTTGCCTATTTCTATCAACTGAAGCTCGACGTGGCTACTTATATCGATGATGTCTACATCAACTTCTTCACCTTCCAGGGCTACCGCGATCATGTGTTTGCTCCCCTCACCGAAGAGTTCATTTATCGCCTGGTGGTGCTCACCTACTTGGCTCGATCGCTGGCGGTGCTCGTGTATGCTAGTCCCCTTTTGTTTGGGCTTGCTCATATCCACCATGCGTGGGAAGTCCGCAAAAACCACCCCAAAATGCCGTGGACGATCGTGTGGGCTCAAGCCGGGTTCCAGCTCGTGTACACGACGTTATTTGGAATGCTCCTGACCTACTTCTTCCGCAAATACAACCACAACGTGTGGACGTGCGTGGCGCTACATTTCCTCTGCAACTTGCTTCAGTTTCCCCCCTCCGGTGTCGACGGCCCGTTGTACGCCAACATCATCTACTACGTGTTGAGTGTGTGGGGGATTGCACGGTTTGTGGTGTTGTTGAGAAGCGCATAGAAATGATTAATGAATAGACAATAACCTCGACCCTCTCAATGTTAATCATTATCGATCACAATTTGGGAAAATCATGACGATCAAAAGCACTTAACTACATTACGGAACCTTAATTATGACGTCTAACGGTTCGAATCATTGGTTGACATCACTTCTCACCTGTCAAACATCAATCATGACCAGTCTCAATCGCTACGAATATCACAGTAGTATGTGATATCACAACATCAAAGCAAATAGGGACTACTCTCTAACCACTAAGGGTTACTCGCTTCAACCTACCAAGGTTTATTCTGTCATCATTTGGTATCACTTATCGTTGGTGACGTCATGGTGGCCTTACATAATCCCATCCTCACAGCTTAGTCATCAGAGACAGCGAACCCTGACCGTCCGCACAAAGTCAACCCCCACACCTCCTCCCCTCCCTCCATATACTCGGCTACCACCATGGGCAAGGCCACCGTCAAGCTGGGCACCATCAACTTGCTCAACACCATCATCGGGGCCGGTATTCTTGCCATGCCCTACGGGCTCAAGTGCAACGGGATCGTGTTTGGGTGTATCCTCATCACCTGGCTGGCGTTCACCCTGGCGTTTGGGCTTTATCTCCAGAATAAGGTGGCCAAATACACTCAGCAACGAGGCATGGTGCTGTATTTCAGTTTAGCGCAGCTTACGTATCCCCATTTCTCCATTTTGTTCGATCTGGCCATCAGTATTAAATGTTTTGGGGTGGGAGTGCTGTATCTCGTTGTCATTGGTGATTTGATGCCACAGATCATGGAACAGTTGGGGTTTAAGCTGGGTCTTGTTCTCCATCGTAACTTTTGGATCACGGTGTTCATGGTGGGGATTGTCGCTCCGCTTTCGTTCCTCAAAAAGTTGGATTCACTTAAATACACCCTGGTGGTGGCGCTTATATCCATCGTCTATTTGGGCTGTTTGGTTATAGGTCACTATATTGCCCACGATATCGATGTTCCTGACCTTGTTGTTGATTACATCGGTCCCAAGCTGGTATCGCTTACTCTCCTGCTGTTCCCCATCTTCGTGTTTGCTTATACCTGTCACCAAAACATGTTTGCCATTATTAACGAATTGAAACCTAGTGATACCAATGGCTCTCAGACTCGACAACTGAACTTGATCATCCGCAATGCTATTTCCACTGCGTGTGTGCTGTATATCATCGTTGGGGTGATTGGCTACTTGACGTTTGGTAACTCCGTCAACGCTAACATCATCACCATGTACCCCAGTACGCTGATCTTTTCGTTGATTGGTCAGATCTGTATCGTGATCATGGTGGCACTCTCGTTCCCCCTCCAATGCCATCCTTGTCGTGGTCTGCTTAATCACGTTCTTTTCTACATTACCGAAGGTGTCAATGCTAAGCTCAGGCACTCCCACCACCAGGGCTACGCCCAGCTCAATCTGGATATGGAGCTGGTCCATCTGGTCGCGGAACTGTCCAATAATGAACTGCTGCACAACGAGCTGTTCATCTCCACTACACCCATGGAAGGCGCCCACGATACCGATGGTCATGATGCCATCATCGTCAAACTCACAAACACAAAGTTCTACGTCATCACCGCCGTGATTGTCATTGGCGCGTACTTGGTGGCGATCTCAGTACAAAACTTGGCTCATGTACTCGCCATCGTCGGTTCCACAGGATCCACTCTGATTTCTTTTATTCTTCCCGGAATGTTTGGTTACTTGTTGATTAAACCTCTCGGTGAGGCTACACAGTTGACAAAATTAGAGCGGTTCTGTAAGTATGGTGGGTTGGCATTAGCCATCTATGGCATCATCGTCATGGTGTTATGTCTTAGTGCCACCATCTTCCTTGGAGCCAAGGAATAGACTCGAACAATCTTTATATATAATCATCAATCGTCCAAATTAACTCAGGTTAATCTAGCAGACCGAAAAATAGAGGCATGAAATCAGATCTGATGGGGTTTGTGGCACAATTGTGTCTATAAAAGATTTTTGTCTGTCTGGAGATCGTTTGGTATTGTGTAGAGTCTAATGCTCATTTTTGTACACTTTACTTCAACACCAAGTTTGTAAACCAAATCACCTACAACTCAGAACTAAACGTGTATTCATATTCCGCATTGAGTAATCACCTCTACTAAATTGAAATTGGTAAGTATTAAGAACTATAACCTATTTTTGATGATTAAAATATGACGATACCACCAAATACTGATGGAAACAGGAAGTTCAACGTTTGGCCAAGGCGTGTATACTTTGACAGTATACATTCAGCAAATTAGAAGTGAAAGTAGTGGTGGTTGCATTCCCGACTGTTTAACATCATGATATCCACATAGTCTGATTAGGGCGAGTTTTGTGGTGATAGTCCAATAAACAAAGATCAGATTATGCCATCAATGTAAATACATGCCATTGGTTACCAATGTTTCAATCTAATGCAATAGGATACGCCAATAGATGACATATTCATCTATTAGTTACATCGTAGCCAGATCTACTCTGGGCGCTTTTCCTGTGGCAAAAGTCGTAGGTAAATCTTCCATTACTTGCTTCAATACCTACAACAACGGTCCCAGTAAAGGACTCAGGTCTCGCCTCCAAATACTACTACTGTCGACATGATCAATTTAATAAATTACGTGGGATTTTCGTCCTACAATCCCAAATGTTCCGCACTTTGAAATTCGTTCGCACAACTCAGACGCACGTTTCCGTAACCCAACTCTGGGTTACGGGCTCATCAGGTTCCACGATGAAAGCGATTGATGGCGGGTGAACGACTTAGAGGATACCTACGAGGATATGGGGTCCTGATATGGCGGCTATGATATAGCCAGCTTGCTTTCGAAGACACCAGGACTTGTTTATGGCATTGTATTTTGTCAAATTAAGGTTTTTCATCAAAATGATAAAGACATAGTGTCCAGAGGATTATTGTGTGTATGTCTTTTGGTTGATGTGTATGTCTTCTGGTTGATGTGTACCATTCATGAACAGTTTGTCATTTTTGGGGCTCTGAAAGGTTTGAACAGCTACACAAGCTGGGTGCTGATCCACTTTATAACCATTGGAAGGAACCAAACCCACTTTAATGAATCATTTGAGCCAATTTGAGCATACAGAGATTACCCCAGCCATTTAAATATGAATATTATTGGGTATTCACATGAGAATATCATGGGTAATGAACCGCCATGGCGCCACAAAGAAACGATTCAGGTGTACCGCCAGTGCTTGACCTATACCTAAAGGTTACCACTCAGGTAGTTATCTTATTTGGATACACACTGGACGCTGTGGTCGTGGGGCAATGCTCTTTGAGTACGTTGGTGCAATCGTTGTCACTGCATACTACGAGTCAAGCCACGCTCGTCAACCTAGGGGGTTTCCCATTGGAGAGAAGGAGAGTCAGGCGATTGTTTGGATGGGTACCAAACTTCACGGCTATGATCCCCGTATTTCTGCCGATGCCAAATCATCATTTTTGGAGTATTGTTAATCTGTGCTCTGAAGTTCCTTCAACTTGCAGTCTCTACGTCGTCCACTCAATCTCACTTTTTTTTCTTATTGTTTGTGCCATCCCACTATGAATGATAAAAATCGAAACCTTCAGGACCTCCCCAGAGAACTTCTTTACGACATCTTTCTCCACCTCGATGTTCCGTCGGTGTGCCGCTTTTTCATCAGCACTCCAATGAGTAAGCTCAAGGTTGATACGGCTAAGTATCTTGAGACTTGTGCTGTTAAAGTCACGCCTGAAGAGGTTATCGATGGTGATTTTAGGGAAGTCGACTTTTACACCTACGAGAAACTTCCGCCATGCCACATTGAGGTGACTACTACCGTTGGTCTTCTAGAGAAAACCAAGTGGCACCTCAAACACGTGAAGTACAAGCTGTTGTCGTTGACGGTGGACAAGGACAAGGGCTATATCTGCGCAGACGTTGGTCTGTTAGTTAGTCTCAAGGGTCTCAATGGTAACGTCGTTGCTTTGGATGTTTCTGCGTATATTAAAATCGACCCAAAGGATATTCCTGTGTCCGTTGTGAAACTTTCCTTTGAAAGTTGTTCGTTCATGCCGTCCCAGAACTTTGAACACTTAACCAACCTAACTCACTTCAAGAGTGAATGTATGCACAACCACACGCTTGTGTTGCCGCAACTGATCACCAACCTCAAGTTGTACAACAAGACTATGCAGAAATACGATTGTTCGTTGCTTACGAACCTCAAGCACGTTGATGGTGAAGGCGCTGTCAACATTCCCTGGGCACGGCTTGAAGTAGTTGATTCCTCCAATATCCCTGGCGGCACGCATTCCTGCCTTATGAGGGAGCTTCTTATCACAGACAAAGACCGTAGCTTCAAGAAAGTTCACTGTCCCAATCTTGAAAGCGTCGATATTCGCAGAGTAGGTGGCGATGTCACCAAGATGTTCACCAACGAGCAACTAGGTCAATTGGTGTCGCTCAAAGGGTGGAATCTTCGGACTTGTGACATGGATATACTTCATCATTTGGAAGTGTCGCACATGGTTTTACAAGGGCCTCTCACGGAATATTTCCCGTTACCGCCTAACGTGATTGAGTTAAAAGTGTGGCTGCGTCATTCCGTGGATGGCATTCCACCGCAACTCAAGGTGTTTGAGTTTCGTGGATACGCCCATCGCTCTTGTGTCAAGGTGAAGTCATCTAAGCTCAAAAAGTTACACGTAGACTATGCGAACAATGTGACCATCGATTGTCCTTATCTTACTCATTTATCCGTGGAACATATCGCGAACCTCGACCATATTAATACCCCGAGCTTGGTAGTATTGGATGTGCACCGAACCAACTTTCCCCTCCATCTTGTCCCCCGGCTCAGTTATCTTCTGATGTGGCAGACGGACCAGGACATTGTTTTGGCGCACCGTCTTAAGGCCGTGACTCTTTGGGATTTAGATTTATACCAAGTTTCGATTTCAGCAGATGAAGTGGACCTCCAGTCGTGTGACTATTTCGGTGCTGGAACGCCCAGTATCACAGCCAAAATTCTAAGGTTGAACGTTGAGACGATTGATTTTGAGGATATTGTTTGTCAGAATTTATGGCTTCGCGAAGTCGAGCATTTTGGACGTATTCCTCGAATGGTGGAAAAGTTATCCATTGAGCAATTCTATTGTCCCGATGATGAGTCCCATGAATGCTTTGAAGATACCATCTTTGAAAGCCTTGAAGGGTGTGACAAGCTCAAGTGGATCCTTATCGAGAGAGGTGAATTCACGGATTTCTATGAATCTGGAGTTTTTATCCCTGCGTCGGTGAGACAGCTCAAATTGGGTGATGTCGGGTGCGAGAAGAATGCCACTTTTAATTTCGAGCCAGGCTCGCAACTTGAACATATAGAGTGTTGCCGTGCAACAATGGAGCAATTGGGCTTACGTGGAGTATTGCCTCCTTCTCTTTTCGGCCCATCAGGGGTCCTGTGTTTCCAGCCCCACTTATTGAGGCAACACCACACTAAGTAATAGTTTTGTTGCAAGTGCCGTGCGTTGGTGATAGTTGTATTGTGAATGAATATAAGATATGCTAAAATGAGGTAAAGAAAGAACCTATAATCAAATGACTAAAAATGAACCACTCCCCTATGAACACACAAGTCTATTTCTTCAACTTATGGTAGCCTGTTGTCATCGTCGCGATGGTTAAAACAAGGCTTTGGACTCATTGGCACTGGCTATATTCGACGTTACCTCGATATTATGATCATGACAATGACAATAGGTATATATTAGTGTTTCTTCGGGTACGGTTGTAGCTACAATCATGTCTACGAAGTGAATTCAGGACTGGTTTGTCACATTACTATTTAACTCACTCCTCGTCATCTATGCTTCTTCACTATCGGGATTCTTCTTCAAGATCACCACCCCTTCCAACGAATGGCTCAAACTGATGTACTCGTCATTTTCCAACTCGGCACGTTCACCGTAGTTCAACAACACCGGCGTCAGTTGGGTAACCCATCCGGTGATCGTCTTGGGCTTACCGGCTTGGCCGACAACGTCGACCAGTTGCCCCACTCTCACGTTGACCTTGACCGGCGACAAGTCTTCGTCAACGGTGATCAACATCCGTGGCTTAATCGCAGGACACAAGTAGTACAACATCTGGTGCAGAATCGACCCCTGCAGTTCCAGCAACACAAACAGTTTGGGATCCAATAACGTCACCAGCAAGGTGAGCAATGATGCCAACGACAACTTCGACAAGATCAGCCGCTCGGCGTTGAACGGGTTAAGCGTAAGCACCCCTTTACCCATGTGCAACAACCCTTGAGCTATCCGCACCATGAACAACGAGTCCGGCAGCTTGATGTAGTAACTGGCAAGTTGACGTAACAATTGCGCCAACCGAGCGTTGTTGGTACCGGCACCCACCAACCCCATCGAGTAAATGGCATTCTGTGCCACCTCCAAGTCAGGATCGTGCGAATAACGCGAAAGCGTGTCAAACACCTTCATTTGCGGGTTCAGCGCCAGCACGAGCCCCATCGCCAACGGCACCGTCCGCTTGATGAGCGAGTTACCGTAGTGCATAAGATGGGAGAAGTGACGCAACACCATATCTTGCCCGATGTCTTCACCCATGGCAATAAGCGCTAACCCGAGCACAGCAATCCCCTGGTAAAGCTCTTCATCCTCTTCATCGTCAATGGAGTCGTCGACACCGTCGTCGTCATTGTCGCCGTCAGCATCGCCAGTTTCCTTGGACTCGGGTTCGGTGACTTCGGGCTCGATATCCATATGGTCCGCCGCGGTTTCAGGAGCAGCATCTTCCATTTCAATGTCACCGTCTTTGTCCTTTACCTCATCCTTGACATCAGTTTCTTCCTTGTCTTCCTTCACTTCCTTTTCCCGCTTGGGCTTGGCAGTGCACATTTGTAACAACGTTTGAATTTGTAAAACATTACCGGTACCGGCGTAAGCACAGATATTCACCAACACCTTCAAGGTTTTAGCAATCGGGTGTTCAATGGCGTCGATGGTTTCCAACACATCCTCAACCAGATCGGCGTTGGTGCCCATGTAAAGAAGCCCCAACCCCAACGCCAAAAGCTTGAAGAACTTGTTGTTAAGTTGACTTGAGTCACGTTCCAACAACGTTTGCAAGATGGTCAGAGTGATGTCGCCGTGGCAAGTACCCACAAAGGCGTGACCCAAGGCCAACGCTGCCAACGACAGAATTTCGAAGTTGACGTCGGTATCGCTAACTAAAGGTAAAAGCAATTGCAACACGTCTTCGTTAGCCAGACCGGCAAAGGCAATCCCCAACCCGGTGATGGCCAGCGATTGTAATAACTTGTTCGGGTCCAAGACGTATTCTTGCAAAAGAGCATAGGCAGCGTCAACTTCATCGTGGACGTTGGTCAGCACTACCCCCGTACCAAGCAAGGCCCCCGCCTTGATTTCGGGTTCCAGCGAATAGGTGTATTTATCAAGAACTTGCAACCCTTCTTGGATGTTCCACTGGTAAATAGCACCGAGCAGGGCGGTGGTGGATACCATCCCCGCCCCCTTGGTCTTGTAGATCCACAGCTTGTTGTCTTCTTCAGTTTGCACCAACTTGTCGTTACCGTAACCCAAATTGATGAGCATGTTAACGAACGCAGCCGCCAAGTTTTGTTTGGCCAGGTCGATGGTACCCAGAGCCGCAAGGCCAAACTTGTTGTTTTCGAGGTGCAGTTTATAGATGTCTTCGGGGACCTTGGGGTCCAACAAGTTGAGTTCCTTGACCAAGTAGTGGTAGTATTCGGTCAATTTGGTGTTGGCAATGGCTTCTTGAACCTCGGGCAGTTCCCCGTGGTACTTGAACCAATGGATGTTTTCTTGCGACAAGATGAACCCCAATTGGCGGTGGACAAGCTCGTCGTCAGTGGCAGCAAACACTTCGTGTAATTTATTGTGGTCGCCCAACTTGATGGCAAGGGTGATTGCTTGGGTCCATTGACCGTGGGCCAAGTAAATTTGGTAAGCGGTGTTCAAGAACGCCCCGTCATCAGGAGGCGAAAGAAGCGGAACACACAGCACCATGTACAAACACACTCTCGAGAACGTCGACTCATCGACAAATTGAGGTAACTTATCGATCAGTTCAAGTTCAAGCAACAAGTCGACGGCGTCGGCCTCAGCGTTGTGTTTCAAGAAGAAGGGGACGATTTCAAGTCCCAAGTGGACTAAGCGGTTAATGTATTCATCGTCACCAAGCATTTCCTGGTAACTTTCCCCGATTTCAAGGGCCAAGTGGCGCATGTATTCATGGCCCCAAGTGGAAATGTCATCCAAGTTACTCACAAGCCGGTACTTGAGCGAGTCGTGGCCTTCGGAGTAGGTGGTAGCAATCACCGATAACATATCGGCTAAGCTCACCACCACCACATCCTGAGGGTTGGTGGCGGCCCACTTGTCGTAAAGCTCGATCAATTGCGGGTAAAACGGACGCAAAAACTTGAGCGGTTTGGGCACTGCTGTCATCAGGGTTGTCAGTTCTTGAATAAGCTTTTTCAACTTGTCAATCGTGGCCAGAGCCGTGTCATTCGCCGTTGCCAGTGGATCCAAAAGCAGTTCCACCAACAGCTCGAGCTCGTCCTTAAGCGCTTGATCTTCCTCGTTAAGCTCCTCTTCTGCTGCCGTGTGCTTAGCATCATGGGCTGGAGCCTTGGACGCCGGAGCCTTGGGGGCTACCACCTTGGTGTCGTCGTCCTTGGTCATGGGTGTAGGGTGGCGAATATTCCAGTGCGAAATGTTAATGGTAGCGATGGAAGTGGGGTGGGAGAAGGAGGGAGAATTGTAGAGAAAACACGAGGGAAATCAAAGAATTGTTTTGGAGGTTTAGAGGAGTGAAACGATATTTTAGATTGTGGTTATTAGATCTATGAGTTATTGTCTATGGATGCTGGTTTCTATAGGTGTCAATGGTTTAGTGGTGCGACAGTTGAAGGATTCACCAATCATCACCATTAATAAATCAATTGACAGTATAGCTTGGAGCTTGGGAGTGGATTGGAAGTAGATTGTGTGACGGCATTGCTTAGCTCCTGATGGTGAATCTCATCATTCAGTCTTAGTGTAAGGCAGTAAACCAGGTCAAGTTGTGCCAGAGTCCATAAATAGCTGAGTTCTGGTCGGAGTCGGTTCAGAGCTGAGTTCTAGTCGCTGGCTGGATCCTAGTCATCGTCGGTTCAGGGCTAAATCCTAGTCGCTGGCTAATCATGACAATAACCGATTAAACTCTTCTTGATCCAGGGAAATCTTAGTCTCAAGTTCTTCAATTCTCTTGAAATAAGCCTTATTAGCCAATTCTTCCAGCGTTGACGCCTCCCACTCACTCAAAGTCAGTTCAAACAACTCCATAAGGTCATTCTTCGTGGAAATGTCAATGGCATCTCCATTAAGCTGGTTGCTCTTATGGTGGCTCAACCGGTAGATCCATAAGTTGATGTCAGCATCCAGAGCCGCCTTGAGCTGGTCAACGGTGAACACTCCGTTGCTATGAAGAATCTGAGCCAACAAGAGCGTGTTCCGCAGATCCATCCCCTCAGTGGTTCGCACAATGTTAGGAGGGGTTAGTCGCACAACTTGGACTAACACAACCATGCCTTCGTGGTGGAGTAACTCATATGAGTAAACACAGGGGTACTGAGATTGATGAGATGGGTTTGTGCTATTCAGGTGATTGAGCTTTTTGGCACCTTTACTCCAAGCTGAATTATTTTCACCGACATTTCATCGTATGTTACTGCAAGAGTCAAAGGTCCATTCTTTCTGTTTTGGTGATTGTGGCGAATTACAAACCTTACTCGTAAATTGTATCAGACCACATTGCCTCCTCAGACACAATCTCTACCATTGTGAATATTACCACCACCCACCTCAATCAAACATACACCGCACCTTACCATCAACCATCACTCCATTATCTCCCAAATTACCACCAACAATGATAATGATATTCTAGCTAGCCACGTTAAGCTGAGCTATAAAGCTCTGTCATAATTGCGGTTCAGGTTATATCCTAGTCTCGATAAGGCTATATCCTAATTGCGATTCAGGCGATATCCTAGTCTCGATTCAGGGCTAAGTCCTAGTCGTGGCTAGTCTCGTCCCTATCGGGCCATTTCGCACACAAAACAACCGCTCCCTGTTAAATATTCCCTCGGCGACAACTCCCCCATTTCTCTCGCTTCCGGCTCAATCTCCGGGCCCCTACCACTTCAAAAGTTGTGATTATCCTTCTAAACCTAGATTGTTCCGTTTCCAGTTGTTTCCAGTCGTTTCCCGTGGTTTGGTCCCTGTCTAATCCTCGTTAGCTTGACGTTCCCCTATTCGGACCCATTAGGTGCGCAAACCGTCTCCTGCGGCTGCTAATCTACCCTCCCCCAAAACTCGATCTTCTCCTTCATCTGGTGGCAAATCCAACGTTGCCAATGGACTTGCAAGACCTGTTTCTGCGAATAAACCTCGCCCAGGGGAAGCAGGTCGCTTCTGGCGCCTCGGGGGGCCCGTTGCTGGAGTCGACCAACTATAACTTCATGAGAGATACGACGCTGCTGCTCCAGAAGAAAGTCGATTATAAACGCAAACGTACCGAGCCCAAGTCCGTGCCGCTGGCGGCCGCTCCTCGGACTCGGCTGCCGTCTCAGCCTCGTCATCCGCTACGGTTACTCGCTGAGCCTATGGCTACAAAGGATAATACCACCAACGTCCCTCCCAAACCTCCGTTACACCTACAACCGGGACCACCTCGAAAACTCACCAAGAGTCGTTCCATCCCCGCTATCGGTCAGGGAGCTACACCATTTGCTGGTCAAGATGTGTTTTCACGATTATACCCGGGACCTCCTCTGAGAACGAGACCCATGCCTCATATTCGACCTCCAGTCACTCCTCCATCGACTCGGGCTACTCGAATTCCGCTGGGTCCATTACAAAAAGTCACTGATTTGACTAACATCTTTGCTAAATTTGACCGTGATCTCGTGGATACCTCCCATGACGCTACCCTAGAGGTGAGAACTCCGCTTAGACTGCACGAAGTCCAAGTTGATAACCATCAATTGAGCATTTATGAACGAGGCGAGCTCATCCGGTGTAAGCTGATTTACTACATACCCACTACCCGCGGCAGTATGCCTCGAGACGGCTCCGACAGCCATAACTACGGATTTGACGACAATGGCGGTAACTACATCATTAGGCCAGGCGACCACATCGATTATCGCTACGAAATATGCCTGACGCTCGGCACGGGACTGTTTGGCACCGTGGTGATGGCTCGCGATCACAAAATTGCCGCTCCTCCTCGTTACGTGGCGATTAAAGTAATCAAAAACGACCTTCAGTGGCTGCTTCAACTGGTCCGCGAAATCAAAACCTTGAAGCAGCTCGCTTGTCATGAAACGCCCCTGGATCACATCTTATCATACATCGATCATTTCAACTTCCGCTCCCACATGTGCATTGTCACCGAGTTGCTTCTGATCAATCTTTATCTGTTGCTTGAGATGATCGAATTCAAAGGGTTAGCGCTTCCACTTATCCGCGAGCTTGGTCGCCAATTGATATTAGGATGTCAATTCATCCACAAAAACCAAATCATTCATTGTGATATCAAACCGGAAAATATCATGCTACGTTTGGGTCCAGGCGACGCTGATTTCACGGTGAAACTCATCGATTTCGGGACCCTGTGTCCTCGAGACGAAATTGCCTTTACGTATATCCAGCTGAGGTACTACCGAGCTCCGGAAGTGATCTTAGGAGCGACCTACGGACCGGCAATTGATATGTGGAGCATTGGTTGTGTATTGGCAGAAATGTATACGGGGTACCCATTGCTCGCGGGGAAAAGCGAGGTCGAGCAGTGTGGGCTTATTCTCGAGCTATTAGGTCCGCCGCGTCCCGGGACCATCATCGGCTACCGACGCCTGCTTCAACGACTGGTGCAGAAGCAAACATTCAATCCCGAGCAGCTGTTTACCAACGCCGGGATGATGAATGATCGGCAGCTTAAACGGACGCTTTTGTTCAAGATATTCGACGTACAAGGACGGCTTAACTCGGGGTTATTTACTCAGTACTTAGCGAACGCGCCGGCGACTAAGCGCCACTTCAAACCACAAGGACGTCCAGTGGAGTCGATGGTACAATTACCCGCCACCCATCCGTTCGTGCTGATGTTGGCGCGAGTATTAACTTGGGATGCATCGGAACGGGCGACCCCCGATGACGTCTTAGCCCACCCGTTTCTCTGCCAGTGAATCACGATACAAAGACCAAATGACCTCGAATGATAAACTTATAGAATTCTGTTGACGCTACTTACCGTTGCGGCGGCCACCTCCACGTTCAAACGCAAGCTTCACCAGCTCGGCCAACGCCCCTTGAGGTCTCAGCATATAGCTATCGGCTTGCACCGGAGTCGACCTCGGAGTGCGAGGCACGGGGCGGTGGGCCTTGGGCACGTCCATCGTCTTGAGCGAGAGCTTGTTCATCGAGTCCAGTACCGATTTAGCGTCGTATGCCATCGTCCATGGGATGATTCGAATGGTGATTGGTAAAAGATATAGACAAGAAGATATATTACATGTGTACGTGATAACCGTTATGATTTCTTAGCTCCCGCCTCAGGCATTACCGGCAGGTCATGGGTGGATACACGCAGCCAATTTCCTTCCGACCTGGGGAGGGTTGTCTGCATAGAGCGAGTGAGGACGTAAATTTAGCATATGATACCTATAACCAACGGGTTGGGGTTAATAACCGTTAGGCGATGACATCCGACACCTGACACAACCCGTGTACGTCGACAGGGGTTTGGGAGTTGACACTTGCGACACCTTAACCGTTGCACCAATGG
This sequence comes from Diutina neorugosa, assembly GCA_030578555.1. Classification (NCBI taxonomy): domain Eukaryota; kingdom Fungi; phylum Ascomycota; class Pichiomycetes; order Serinales; family Debaryomycetaceae; genus Diutina; species Diutina neorugosa. The sequence goes on along the minus strand of JAJMSK010000015.1, from coordinate 88,417 downwards.
GATGTCAGCCAAGAATCTAGTCGGGTTATTTCATCTGTGTGTGGACGAACGTGCACCAGTGCGTGCCGGTTTCGCCCGGTCTAGGTCGCCATGGCAATGTGGCGATGCTCCGCCAACGTCGTAGAGTCATCGTTTGGTGACTGGACCTTTTGTGGTGCACGTGAAAGGGGTTATAGGGAGACATCGTTTATGAGTCACGGGCTTTGCTCATTAACCCTATTTGTTACGGGATTATGGTTTACTGATGAAGTCATAGCGATAGTGGGCTAATGTCGTTTACGGTTTACCAATCTTAGCTGATGCTCTGGGTTGGTGTGTTTACATGGTTGTTTACGTGGTTGTTCACATGGTTGTAGTGTTATTTACGGCAACTCGAGTCGGGTTAAATCATGAGCCCTCATCAAAGTCTAACTACGGAGATTTCGCCGTATTCCCTCTTGTCATCAGAAGATGCTGGAATAGCTTCGTATACTTCATTTGGTTATCAGTTGTATATCAGGGAGAGGCTACCACTGTTGTATACGGTATTAGTATTAGACTAAAGCTGAGTTGGGGAATTTTGTCGTTTCACCAGCGAAGGCTGTGTATTTCTCTAAATCGGGTGACTGGAAAGAGAAAAACGGTTGCTGTATGTTCATAAACCTAATTTTATGGCAAGATATCCAAATATAGCCTTCGGTGGTTCGATGAGTACTACCAAAAATGATTGCGTGATATTGAAATGAATGGGGGAAAGGTAACGGCGATTTATGCTTGTTCGCCGTGTTTGTATTCGATGAACCGGCCCAAGTTGACCCAAGCTTCTTCGGTTTCGACCTTGAGTTGTTTATACTTATTCCGGTCGACCTTTTTGAACATCACCTTCGTCTGAGGCTCGAGGGCTTCGAGGCGAGCTAAATATCCTTGAGCAACAAACACCGGTTGGTCGTAGACGTATTCCTTATCGCCGAAAAGATCGTAGATGGCGTTGAGGGCTTCAATCGTCAACCGAGTACAATTGGCATTGACGGGAGTCACCATCTGTTCGGCAGTACGTAACAAAAAGTCGCCCACCACTCCGATAAGGGCGATATCTTCGAGTTGCGGGGCCACCGAGGCGAGGAAACCCATGATGGCAAGCTTGAGGTCGACTTGGTCATCGTCTTCGTGATCAATTGACCCCACGGTGGTGATTAACGAGTCGACAAACTCCCGACGCAATTTGTTCTTGATTTGAGGACCTTGGGCCTTGGAAATACCCCACATGATCAGGAGGGTAGTCTTTTGCAAGTCGCTTGCCAGTTGCAGGGGCGCTTTTTGCACCACGGTGTCAACAAGGTCCCAGCCACCATTACTAAGTTCAAACCAGTCGACGGGGAGTTTATGATTAGCAAGCATCAACCAGCAGAAATTGTTCATGGCATAGAGAGCTCGGTTCAATAAGAAGAGCGACCCGTCATGGTTAAGTTCAAACTTGATGATTTCGGTGATCATTGGCCACACCTTACCAAAGAGCACATTCTTCACCAAATCATCACTAAGTTTCACCGGAGCATTGAACTTACGTTGATTGATCGAAAGACCTTCTAATATCAGCGTGATAAGGTCTAGCAGCACTTCCAATGCTCTCAAATCGGCACGAGCGGTGGCTTGGGCCTTAGCGTGGTCGGCCAGGTCAGTCTCAGCCGAGATCGGTTCCGTCGACAGGAGAGTCTTGACAACCCCTTCGAGGTCTACCAGGGAACAGGTATCGTAAAGCGATAAAAGGATGCGGGCGTAGTCTTCGGGCAGTTCGGTGAAGTTGTATTTGATTCCATCGATATAGACGGAAGTGAGACGGTCTCCCTGGGCGTCAAGGTTAGCAAGAGGAAGCTTTTCTGCTTGCGACGATAACAATTCGACAAACTCGGAACTTTCACTGAGGAATTCGTAGATAAAGTCGAGTCCAGCGTGGACTAATCGAGGCAGCAGTTTTTGTGAAAGTGCCGTGTAAACAAACTGGAGAAGAGGTTCAATCTTGTTGAACACCAGTTCAAAGATCACTTCGTCGGTCGTTGCCATCACCACCACTAACAGCAAGACATTTTCACACCAATCGTAGACTAAAGCGCGTTCGGGAGCACTGAGATCGTCCCATCCGGAAGCGAATTGAGCTGCAATGGTTTCGAATGCCGCTTCCAACAGTGCCCATATGTTTTGACGCCACATAAACTTGACAATGTCATACCCTTCTTCGATGGCAAGATTACGCAAAAGTCCAAACAGCTCCACCACCACTTCTTTCAGGTTATCATTAAGACCATATTCCATCACTGTGGGGACTACCCGTTCCTTCAAGAGCACTTTTCTCATGGCAGGGTTCTCGGCGAGGATGTTAAGGGTGCCGATGGCCATCGCCTTCTCCTTAGCATCTGCCAGCTTAAGCTTTTCAATGAGAGGGAGAACTTGGGATTTGCCACCATCAGCCACAGCCGCGGGGGTTTCGGGTTTACCCTTGAGCGGGTTGACCCGGGATCGGGGGTTTTTCTTTGACTTTTTCACCTTTCCCATATTGGCGATGTTGTAAGGTGAGAGGACCGATGCGCACACCGCGATGAGGAGAGGAAATCGCTCAATAAATGAGGAAATGCAATCCCTAGGAATCGAACCAGCACCCCACCCCCAAATGATATGGGACGGTGGTGAGAGACGACGTTCCAGGCTCTGGCCCGGAAAAGCCCACAAAAAGCCAATAAGCGACCCGGCAATTCGTTTCACCGGTAATGTTTCGTCAAGTTTATCACCGATGTATGTGACTGCCTACTTAATAGTGAATTAGTCCTAGCATCGAGTTTCACTCGGCACGTGGGCTTCGAGTGTTTGTTTATGTTGATTTGCACCCATCCCGGCAACCCAGCACACCCTTCGATTGTTGGCATGTAGTGTCCCCTAGTATTTTCCGTTAACGGCCCGATATCTCAGATATCCTTGGGGGCCGCAATTAGCGACGACATGTCAAAACGAGGTTTTCTTGGAGATACTCCCAAGCCTCAACTCTACGAACCTCGGTGTTATCGCATCATTAGTTTCACGTAATCACACCATCGGCTTGTGACTCGTCTCCTGGCAAAGGCGGACCCTGACTACAACTCGAGCCGGGGTTTGCGGACGGTTACGATTGCTTCGCACCGTCTCGTCATGTTGCCTAGGTTGAGAGCCGAAGGAGCCTCGAGTGCAGAAGCACGGCAGAAGAGGACAATGGGCTCAAGGATCACAACCGAGAGATAGGCTACTAAACCACTGGTTCCTGGGACCCGTGAAGCAAACCCCGACGATGGTTCGATCGTAAGGTATCTGACAAATACCAAGACATCGTCGGGAGCAATGAGGCTATAATATTCGTAGTGATGTGGTGATGGGACTAGGGGAAGACATTATGTCGTGGAAATACCGAATGCTTACGAATACGGTTTGTCGGAAGTTTAACTTAGCCGCCACGCAAACCGGGCTCAGCCTCAACACCGTGGTGAAGAGGGGACAGGAGCCATTAAGGTAGCGAGGGAAAGGTGACGTTGGGTGTAATTGCCTTATTCGTCGGTTGTTTTATTGAGGCTCTTCCCGGGCTCGTAATTGTTTGCGAAAGGTAGGTGGCGCCACCGATAATTTTCGTTCGTCCATCGAAGGCGCTTTAGGTCAGCATCAGTCATCATCAACCATCATGGTATTATAGTCTACACACACGACAAATTCATTCCCGAGGTTTCGGAGCATCGTCACCATGGATCAGCTCCGTGACCTTCCCCTTGAGGTCATTCCAACTGGTAGGCGGAGCGTCGTACTCGGTGTTGACATCGTCACGGAGACGCCCTTCTTCGCGAAGCTTTTCACTACCGGGTTAGTGGGAGAGGCCACAAAAGACAAAAAGGACACGACACTTACATGACGATGGGTTTCCAGAACTTCATCCCCAGGTACCACGCGAGCACCAGTACTGCTACTACGGTCAACGCCTTGGTTGCCTGAGAGCTGGACATGATCGGGTTACCAGGTTTTTTTCTGGCTCTGAGCAAACACCCGTGCACCAAAACCTATTTTTTTTTTTGAGGAGCACACCTCCTTTCTCCTTTGGTATTGTGGCCATGCAGGGCGTATTTTTAATTGTGCGCAAATAATTTCTGCGAGGCTAAGCGTTTACGTGGGGTAGCTCCGATTACAGGCACTGACACCAGGCACCCGACCTTTGTCATGACTGAAACGTTCTAGCGACGAGGGCTTAGCTGATTTGCTTACCATCAGGTCCATCGCTCCCAAAATGGTGGTGGGTGTCATCGGGCGTTACCAGCAGTACCCCGCCGCCATCCAGCCTTCGGGAATCCTCGAGTTAAATATAGCAACCGAGTCATTATGAACCCCTGCTGTTTAGGGTACCAGCTCCAAAAAGCTAATTGGGGCTCGCAACGTCATAGTGAATACGCCCACCCCTTTGGGGCGACCGCCGGAAGGCCGCCTTACCGGAGAAAACTCCTATAAATTCCCCTCGGGTCCCCGACATTCTGTTCCTCCACCTGTTCACGTTTTACAATGCAAAGAAAGGTTCTCTTGTCGATCGCTTTGGCTGCTTTCACCGCCGCCGCCTCTTCGGACAGCGCCGCTGCCTCCGAGTCGCCCGCTCCCGCTGAATCGGCTCCCGCTGAAGAATCGCCCGCCGCTGAATCGTCGTCGGCTGCCCCCGAACCTTCTGCTGAAGAATCGTCGGCTGCTCCTGAACCCTCGTCGTCGGCTGCTCCCGAACCTTCTGCTGGTGAATCGTCGGCTGCTCCCGAACCTTCTGCTGGTGAATCGTCGTCGGCTGCTCCTGAGCCTTCTGCTGGTGAATCGTCGTCGGCTGCTCCTGAACCCTCGGCTGGTGAATCGTCGTCGGCTGCTCCCGAACCTTCGACCTCGGTCCCCACTTCGGAAAGCATCTCGGCTGAACCCTCGACCTCGGTCCCCACTTCGGAAAGCATCTCGCAAGAACCCTCTGGTTCGGACTCGATCACCTCGGCGTCGGCTTCGGCTTCGGACTCGATCTCCATCGACGACTTGCTTTCGACTCTTAACGAATCGGAACTCCAACTGATCCAAGGTGGCCACAAGAACGGTACTCAAACCATCATCAAGGACAAGACCGTCACCGACATCATCTTCTACTGCCCGGAAACCACCACCATCACCATCACCAAGTGTGACGAAGAGTGCAAGCCCACCGTCACCGTGTGTGAACCCGGTACCATCACCATCTACGGTGAATGTGTCGTCCCCACCGACTACGAAGAATGCCACATCGGTGAAGAAGCTACCGTTGGGCCCCCCGCCCCCGGCCCCAAGCCCACCGAAGGTGAACAAGGTGAAAAGCCTCCTCCTCAAAAGACCGAAGAAGGCCACAAGCAACCTCCTCCTCAAAAGACCGAGGAAGGCCACAAGCAACCTCCTCAAAAGACTGAAGAAGGTCAAGAACAACCTACTGAAGCCCCTCACCAAGGTGGTGAACAACAAGGTGAAAAGCCCAAGCCTAACCAATCGTTGGAAGGTGAAGCCAGACCCCCTGCTCCTTCGGTCACCGAAGGTGGTGCCGCTAAGAGCTCGATCTACGGTGGTGCTGCTATCGCTGCCATCGTCGGTTTGTTGTTGTAAGTCTGAATATTACTATAGCGGCTTGATGCCTCGAGTTAATAATGATTGTTCCATTCTTTAAAATCTTTCGACAATTGTAGTTTATCGTTCTCAAGCGTGTCTGTGTTGTAATCTCAACTTTAAGGTTACAATATCTCCCAATGAGGAAAGCGAGGGGAACTGGCAGCAATGTGCGGGATAATAACTCCTATATGCCAAGACTGAGGCAGGACGACACCACAAAAGTTCAACCAGCTTCGTTTCTTTAGACCCCCGTGGGGTTTCCCTTTTCGTCGACAATCTTTGGTGGAATAACATCTCAAAAAAAAAGTGTCTGTCTGGTGATTATCTAGTTCATCAACAATCGAATATCTAAGCGCCAGTGTCGGTCTGTCTGCACGGAAGCTCTGGGAAAGGTGTTTTCACCTTACTGCTTAGCCGACAAGCGTCGAGTCAAAAAAAAGGTTGGGTTCGATTATTTCTCTTGGTGACGACAACTAACGGTGTTGGCAAAACACTAAGTCTTTTGTGTATTAGCATAATTCATTTGCGACATCGTCAAGACTCTGTTGGTGTTACAAAACCTTAATTTATCATCAGAGGACGAATTTCACCCACCGTGGGCCCTACCAGACTGGGCGTATTTATCCACAAATTAGCCCGAACGGAAGTCACATGACCATGGACATATTACGTCACAAACAAGTCACCAAAATAAAAAAGAAAATGCCGCTTTTAGTCTCAATAGGCAACAGCACCCTGTGACCGAAGTAATTTCCATCATTCCAAGCGATTTCCGTCAAGCACAAAGTGGTCAGAGATGCTATTTTTCTTGGTCAAAAATATCGAATGGTTTAGGGTAGTGTTTTGGCTTTCGGCAATGGGTAGAAGTTTCACGTTGATAACAACATTAAGTTACGATTTACAAATATAGATTACGACCTTTAATGTTAAGGTTATGCAAGCAACATTGCGAGGGTTGCATTTTCCCGCGTACTTACCACTCCTCATTGTGCTCAACCTGTTTGCTAGTTTACTCGACTCTGATGAATCTCTTGAGTGCCAAGAAGGTGAAGGTAAATACTTCAAATAACTAGGTGAGCTCGCAACCAGCACACGATACTCTACTTGTACCTAATTATGGAATTTCAAATGTCGCTAACATCATGACCTTGTAGACAATGCGAGTTCACCAGTACGTTAACGTTAAGCTAATGTTTTTTCACCAGTAACATTGACATTTCAATGTACAATTGTCCACTTTGGAGTTTATGAAGTTGACTTGTGAATTAAGCTAAGTTATGCCAGGCCAGCCGGCTCATTAAAAGCTATTGACGGTGAAGGGCTGAGTTTTGAAAGGGGCTAAGTTCTGGAGAAGGACTGAATTCTAGTCCCAATAAAGGGCTAAGTCCTAGTCCCAATAAGCGCTGAGCCCTAGTCCCGCAGTTGCTCGATGACATAGATAGATGCCAAAATGACTCAATCTCCTTGACGAGTTTAACTATAGTATACCCCCCGACTATAGGTTTCAGCCCTAAACCGAAACATAATAACTTGGCCATGTTAACTGCCTTACTTGGCTAAACTGCCGTCACTCTCCACTGCCTTACTCCACTTAACTGCCTGCTTCTCACTGCCCTCACTCGACTACTTGAAGCTTCATCATTATCAGCCAAATTAACTGTAATGGAACCTTGTATACCACTTAAGTCAGTTTAACGAATAATTTGGCAAATTACACTCACAATATCTAATGGTTCATGTCACTAAACACTGGGTACAATGTCACTCGCCGTCTCATTGCATTTGTAGCTATCAACAACTCAATAGACCAAAGCTACACTACACAATCAATTGTGGTGGGGAAACCTACATCACGTGACAAAGCCCTACCCCATCAGGAGGAAGTGAAAAATGTCAGGCGCTTCATGAGCAATTAGGCGAGGGAGGGGGCTAATTAAGTCACGTGACCACCCCTCCCGTGGCTAATGTAAGTAATTTACCCAAAAGAATTTCACCAAGCACCAATGGCCTTCGCAACTCCGAACGGTAAAGGTTCAGGGATACCTAACCCTGGTCAATTTTCGGCCCGGGTGGATGAGTCTTTACTGTGTTCTCCGCAACCGCCGGACCACTCCGCCCCTACAACTTTCATCTGCACCCTGCTACTCGATGACGTAATCGACACCCCACCTCGTCCCATCCCCTATCTTCCGACAAAAACCCACACGTTTTTCGCAACCTTAGCTCCATCAACACCACTCTACCATCACGTATTCCACTAGTAAACCAGCAATTGAGTCGAGCTCGACCTCTCATTGTCTTCAGTTACCATTCCACAGTATTCCACGCATAACGTCGTGTCTCGCTAGAACTTCGTTCGCTACTCACCTGTCACTGGCGACAGCTTCCGATGAGTCCGGCGATCCCGGTGCCGGCGCCGAAGTCCGACCATTCGCCTCACCCTTCGCCGGGGTCCCGATTGGGCAAGATCGATCTACTTTATAATCGCCTAGCTCCGATCGACGACTGGCTAGCGCCATTTCTGAGTCGGTACCGGTTATCGTATGGGCCCATTGGGAGAAAACGGGGTAAAATTGCGTTGTATTGCGGTGATAAGCCTCACCCACTAGAACACTGTTTAAGTAGGTTAAAAATGGTGGAAAAACCGTCACCATGGGGTCAATGGGTCAATTGACCTCGTCATCAACTTCTACGTAACACTACCGTGTCATTAGTTGCCGTGGAGGCACGACTGGGCCCGTAAGTTCCGCGCCTCGAGGGGCTTGCGATCCCGACACTTCCGCACAGCGTTCTGCCGGCTTCGATCGGATTCCCCCCACCCAATATGGCAACTTCGGGACCTGTCGGCTTGTGTCGAGAGCAACTATATAAACACCCCGACCCCTGATCAATTTCCATCCACATTACTAACCATCAACTATGAGCAAAGCCGTCGGGATTGATTTGGGGACCACCTACTCGTGTGTCGCCCGTTTTGCTAACGATAGATGTGACATCATTGCCAACGACCAAGGTAACAGAACCACTCCCTCGTTTGTGGCGTTCACTGATACCGAACGGTTGATTGGCGATGCTGCTAAGAACCAAGCGGCGATGAACCCTGCCAACACTGTTTTCGACGCTAAGCGGTTGATCGGGCGTAAGTTCGATGACCCCGAAGTGCAAAACGATGCTAAGCACTTCCCCTTCAAGGTCGTTGACAAGCTGGGGAAGCCTGCCATTCAAGTCGAGTTCAAGGGGGAAACCAAGGTGTTCTCTCCTGAAGAAATCTCGTCGATGGTGTTGACGAAGATGAAGGAAACCGCTGAAGCGTTCGTCGGTGGTAAGGTGTCCGACGCTGTGGTCACCGTGCCCGCTTACTTCAACGACTCGCAAAGACAAGCCACTAAGGACGCTGGTCTCATTGCTGGTCTTAACGTGTTGAGAATCATTAACGAACCCACCGCTGCTGCCATTGCCTACGGGTTGGACAAGAAGGGCAACACCAAGGGAGAACAAAACGTGTTGATCTTTGACCTTGGTGGTGGTACTTTCGATGTGTCGCTTTTGGCGATCGAAGACGGGATCTTCGAAGTCAAGGCTACTGCCGGTGACACTCACTTGGGTGGTGAAGATTTCGACAACCGTTTGGTCAACCACTTCATCCAAGAGTTCAAGCGCAAGACCGGTAAGGACATCTCCAACAACCAAAGAGCGTTGAGAAGATTGAGAACCGCTTGTGAACGGGCCAAGAGAACCTTGTCGTCGTCGGCGCAAACCTCGATCGAAATCGACTCGTTGTACGAAGGTATCGACTTCTACACCTCGATCACCAGAGCCAGATTCGAAGAATTGTGTGGTGACTTGTTCCGCGCCACCATGGACCCCGTGGAAAAGGTGTTGAAGGACTCCAAGATCGACAAGTCCCAAGTTAACGAAATCGTCCTCGTCGGTGGTTCCACCAGAATCCCCAAGATCCAAAAGATGGTGTCGGACTTCTTCAACGGTAAGGAACCTAACAAGTCGATTAACCCCGATGAAGCCGTCGCTTACGGTGCCGCCGTCCAAGCCGCCATCTTGACCGGTGACACCTCGTCGCTGACTCAAGACTTGTTGTTGTTGGATGTCGCTCCTTTGTCGCTTGGTATCGAAACCGCCGGTGGTATCATGACCACTTTGATCCCGAGAAACTCGACCATCCCCACCAAGAAGACCGAAACCTTCTCCACTTACGCCGACAACCAACCCGGTGTGTTGATTCAAGTGTTCGAAGGGGAAAGAGCCAAGACCAAGGACAACAACTTGCTTGGTAAGTTCGAATTGTCGGGTATCCCCCCTGCTCCCAGAGGTGTGCCTCAAATTGAAGTCACCTTCGACATGGACGCTAACGGGATCTTGAACGTATCTGCCGTCGAAAAGGGTACCGGTAAGACTCAAAAGATTACCATCACCAACGACAAGGGTAGACTTTCGCAAGAAGAAATCGAACGGATGGTCGCTGAAGCTGAAAAGTACAAGGAAGAAGACGAAGCCGAAGCCGCTAGAGTTGGTGCCAAGAACGGTCTTGAATCCTACGCTTACTCGTTGAAGAACACCATCAACGACGGCGAATTGAAGGACAAGATCGACGCCGGCGACAAACAAACTCTCGAAAAGGCTATCGACGAAACCATCTCGTGGTTGGACGGCGCCCAAGCCGCCACCAAGGAAGAATACGCCGACCGCCAAAAGGAATTGGAACTGGTGGCCAACCCCATCATGTCGAAGGTCTACGGTGGTGCCGGTGCCGGTGGTGTCCCCGGTGGCATGCCTGGTGGCGCCCCTGGTGGTGCTGCCCCTGGCGGTGCCTCGGAAGGCCCCTCGGTGGAAGAAGTTGATTAAGCGATCTATGATAATACGATAGGAATGATTATGACATGCTAAAGTGAATGTAGTAATATAAACGAGTGTTAAATGAAGAATATGCCTCTTGAGCCATTGATAAGTTGTGGCTTAGATTAGCGATGATAATATAGTGTATGTGTTACGTCAACTGACATGGACGAATGAACTAACTAGCATGTTACCGGTATATAAACATCAAAAGGTTTTTTATTTTCTAAACACGATCTGCAACTATCAAAGTTGTCTAGGATAATTAAAGGATAAGACAAATCAAGCCAGTGACTTGATTTCCAACAAGTGGTTGATCTCGTTCTCTAAACCAGAAACCAAGGCGTCCACGCCATCGATTAAACCAGGTTGGTTGTCACGCTTAGAGGACTTAATTGCCAACAAGTGGTTAATGTCATTCTCCAAACCAGCAACCAAAGCGTCGACGCCATCAATCAATCCTGGTTCATCGCGCTTGGAGTTCTTGATCTCCAACAAGTGGTTAATTTCGTTTTCCAAGCCAGAGACTAAGGAATCGACACCATCAATCAAACCAGGTTGGTCGTCACGCTTAGAGGACTTGATACCCAACAAGTGGTTAATCTCGTTTTCCAAGCCGACAAGCAAGCCATCGACACCATCAATCAAGCCAGGCTTATCATCACGCTTCGAGGATTTAACCCCTAACAAGTGGTTGATTTCGTTCTCCAATCCCGAAACCAAAGAGTCAACACCATCAACCAAACCAGGCTTGTCGTCACGCTTGGAGTTTTTGATTTGCAACAAGTGGTTGATCTCATTTTCCAAACCAGAAACCAAGGCATCGACACCGTCAACCAAGCCTGGTTGTTCGTCACGCTTCGAGTTCTTAATCTCCAACAAGTGGTTGACTTCGTTTTCCAAGCCAGAAACCAAGGCATCAACGCCATCAATCAAACCGGGTTGGTCAGCAGCAGCAATGGGGAGGCAAGAGACTTGCGAGATTCCGAAGGCAATGGTGAGGAGAGTAGTGAATTTCATATTTGTATTGATGGGATTAATTGAATAATCCTGGTCCTTTTATAGTTAAAAGTGTGGCATTATCGCTTCCGACGTCGGCTCCAATTTCAGAACAAAATGAAATCGTGGCCGAGCTGTCACATCCTTTGACAATCGTGATGACACACCTTCCATTGTTCATGGAGTCCCTCCCAGTTGACCTAAGCGTCTTTGCATAAATTAGATCAGCTAAATATGCGCCACATGCATATGATGTCTGATAAACGGTTGAAACCTCCAAAAAGTAACAATATATCAATTGCAATTGGTAAATGAGCCATAAATAAGCTACACATATGAATGAAATTGAAGTAACTCACTCTATTGGAAAGCTTGGCTACGTTTAGTTAGAGGTAGGGTGTCGTATCCATTTCCATTTCGCGATAGATAAGATGTCTGATACGGAGATGGATATTTTTTTGGCGCAGTGAACAATCGAGTGCGTTTTGACGATGAGGAGACTAATGGCTTCGGAATACGACACTGAGTGTCAGCGGGAGGAGTAAACGACCGTTTCACGTCGCGTGCCTTTATCATTCGTCGGTGCCTGATAGTGACGTATTACGGACCGCATACAAATGTAAGATGACAGTCGATAACCGTCAAAGAACGTTCAGCTCTTTCCCATAGGGTAAGAGCATCTAGCTTCACGAAATTAAAGTATATACGATTAGTTTGCAATATTGTGGCTAAACACAAATGCGCGGGTGGTAACTTACAGATGCGGGTCCGGGAAAGTCGGGTTCATGCTCGGTTCGGTGAAGGGTCCAATTGCACTGCTAATCACCAAGTGCGATAAGGATTGATGACATCAACCTAGGTACTGGTGATACGTTTGTTTTAGTGTGGCTAGATAACCGATAACAGACGTCGACTACATTGAAGAGAGGAAAACTGTTTTAGCAGCCACTGTCAGCTTCTATTTTTTGTTATCTTTGACGGATTTAACAATATTTCGCAGCGCAGCCTCAGACTCAAAAAATTGGCATACAGGGATTTACCCTCGCGTAAGACTAAAAGCAAATTGATGAGCGGTGTCGAACACATTCATTTATCGAACAATATCACGTGTTGTTAAAGTTTCAAAGTCATGACATTGTGATGAATGAACTTGTAATCTCAATCGAAGCACACGGGGCCTCTTTCTCATATTTTTGCGTTGTTCATACAAGGGCTTCCATTACGCCCGCGCGCATATAATTCGATGCAAGGGAACTCCGTGGTTCATGGCATTGCACTGCGCCGGGTGTTTACCAGCCTATTCCGGAGGCGAAGCCTCCGTCTTTAAGATTGAAGAGAAATCATGTTCAACCCAAGCTAGGTCGATGTCTGCTACATATTTGAAGCTATGTTCTTACCATACCTAGGATCAGCAAAGAATTGATAACCGAGTCGACACAAATACGACTTTACTTGCTCATAGTGTGACCTATTGTAACGGTATCAATCTAGATTTACCTTTCACGTGGTGTGAAACCATGGCTTCATATATTTTCCAGGAAACTCGTTGTGTAGCTCGTTACCACTATCTCGTATGTTCTTTGTGTGTCCCTGGAATATTACCTAATGACTTGACTAACGAGTGCGACAGGCAAGTGTATTCACGGCCTTAAAACATGGACCGTTTTGCAAGTCTACACACTTAAGGCCTTAACCGTCTTTCTTCAAATATGGACTCGAACGAATTGTAACACCTTAGTTCGTATAACAAAGCAAACCTTCCAAATGCCGCCACCACACATCTTCTCATAAAGCACAAAGTGGGAACAATATAACAATCGACTCCGCCTTACCGGCTTGTGCAGTGGACCATTTGCCCCCTCGATATCGGAAAACAGGGTGTATCGGATACGACGGACCTTTGATGACTTTTCGTCTTGCTATTCCATCAATTGAAAGCTATTCGAAGAGACAGCTTATGAGTGTTTGCCAAGACTACAACGATCGATGCAAATGATCGACATACCGTTGATCCCAATACAAAAGGAGCTTGGATCTACGACGACATTCTATTAGTGGAATGCATTATTAACTATTAAGAGTGCAAGGGAAATTAAATGCCAACGGTGTAGTCTTCTTTACACCACTTGGCTCTTAATCTTTTGCCAAATTTATAGAACGTAAACGGGACAGCGATCATAGCCAAGGAGATAAACGCCAACAACCATGATGCCCATTGCAAACCCAACCGGTGGTACATTTGCGGAGTGAATAACGGGAAGGCAGCGCCCCCACCCGATCTCAAAAAGACTTTGGTAGCTAAAGCCAGTGCAGCATACTTAGCATAGGTATCAATGATGTAGTTGTTCAAGGAGTAGTAAATTAACACCATTCCGTAACCAAAGGCGATCCCTGATGAAGCAGGACCCACCCAAATGATGTGTTTGTACGAAGTAGCACCAAGAATGAACAACGCAATACAGGGGAAGGGAGATCCCAACATGGCACCCATCAACCGATCTTCAGGCTCGGGTTTCCGGCGCTTGATAAGGGCCGCGTATCTCTTTTCCAAGATTGGCGTAGTAGTCAACGCTAAAGCAGCCCCGATGAGAATGGGGATGAACATGAGCCCAACCTTATCATCCTCAAACCCATACAATTCACTGAAAATCACAGGGTAAGCAAAGAAGAAAGCATAAAGCAACGAGTAAATCAAGGCAACGAAAGCACACACGAGATCAAGAATAGGCTCGGTGACGACAAACTTTAATGGACGTACCAAGCAATCATTGATAAGCTGCTTCACCGACATCGGAGTGGCTTCTTGTTCGGTCATGATCTTGGGGTTTCCAGTTTCCTTTCTGAGGCGCTTGGCACGTTTCTTAAGGATCACGGGAGCATACGTTTCCGGGATGAGGGCCACGATAATCCACATCACCCCAGCAAATGCCATGTTCACCCAAACCATCAAATCGTAACGTCTGGAGTCGACAGCGATGAATCCATTGACAATACCACCAAACACGGGACCTGAGTACGGAGCAAAAGAAAAGAATGCAATGGCCAACGAACGGGTTTCGTTGTGCATGTCAACAAGTGAAGCACCAACATTGGTAAGGGCCAGAGCCGAGAAGACCCCACAAAGGAAGCGGCACACAAGCACGGTACCAATATTAGGAGCCAACGCCACGGGAATGTTGAAAATGACGTAGAGGCCAAACGAAATGATGTACACTGGTCTTCTGCCAATTTGTTCGGATAATGGAGCCCAAACCAAAGGACCAATGGCGAACCCAAGAACCATTAACGACACCGAAAGAATCGACACCTCAGTGGAAACATGGAACTTTTCGTTGATCAAGAATAATCCCAGAGCCAACAGCGACGACCCGTAAGCAGCACAGATGACAAAGACGGAGAAGATGATGGTGTAGAACCAACGTAATGTCAGGTTCCAATTATGGGGATTTTCGGGATCACCAGGAGTAAATGTCACGAATTGAATCTCGGGATCTAGTTCCTCAAGCTTATCGATCTTAGCACTCATTTCCTCGCCTTCTTCCCTTTCGAGTCTAGCGATCTTTTCTGGGTCAAACTCCAGATCGGCTTCTTGAGCAAGGATCTGAGACCGACGACGAGTCACCCTCAGCTTCACTCGACCCATCGATTGAAGGGTTTCGACGGGAACCAACCCCGTTTCGGTTTCAAGGGTATATTCTTCCGGGAAGATGGGATTTGCAACTGGAGGAGCATTGATATCGGGATGAGGAATATCTCGCAGCACCCCAAGCTCGGAGAGAGACTTGACCGTTTCGGTCCTGGTAACCTTAAGCTTAGCTGAGGTCCCATCAAAGTCTTCTGCCAGGGAAAGCGATACCAGGGACTGGGCATCGGTATTGAGATCGGAAGCATTGAGTTCTTGCGGATGGAACTCGGCCGCATCCAACGTCGACGACGAGTTGTGGGAGTCGTGGGTTGACACTTTCGTCAAAACCATAGGAGCGATGCTGATTGTATTGTGATTTTAGCTACGAGTTGCCATATCTTGCTTATATACTAGATAACCGGGTGATGTCTATAACATGCGTCACAAGTGCATGAAAATGGCGCGGCTCACTCTACAGGAATGTTGCGGAATCGGCAAAGCGGATGGCGAGGCTGAGGGTTTTGACAGTAGTCCCCCACGCCGGTTTCCCGGAGGTTAGTGTCGGACTTAGGCTCGCTTAGTGCGTAGTTTAGGTTCAAGAATCGATGAAAATTTAATCAGTCTATTTACCTACTCATTATTAAACATTATAAGGGGTGTTATCGTAAAGCAATTGGGAGTTAATCAATCCTAAGGTCCTCCGTGGAGGGGATCGATGAGTGGGTGGGGGACCGCAAGCTTCGATGCGGCTACGTCGATGCACTCAACATCCGATCGATATCCGAGAACGATGGATACAGTAAATCTCGCACACGTTAATCACGCGCGGCGTGGTGTTCCCGGATATGACTACTGGGTACGGTTGCTGCTGCTTAATGCTACATTGGGTACTCTCGTCCGAAGGTGTCGTTCCGAGGGTAGACGTCGCTTAGGTAGCAATTGTGGTGAGAGACAGCAAGTGAGCGTCATGACGTCAAAGGTTCCGATGAGGGTGTAGTCACGTGGCACCAAAAACCATGGTTGGCTACTGCATTTTCGACAACAACAGCATTCGGGATGTGGGTCCGGTAGTTAACGACCGTATTGTTCTAAGCTACTTCATGTACCTCCTCGATGTCAACTGTACCACGTACATAAGGCACACCTGTTATGTGTATGCATCGCGGTTCGAGTCCGCAGCGTACCATTTACCTCCCCTCCTTCCTCTCCTACTCCGAGATCGGCTACCTACAGAACAACTGCGTCTCTACACTTACCCCATGCTTTTCGATCTGGTAACTCAGCTGGTGCTGGCGGTATCCCAACCGTTATCAACGGTGGTGTTTTCCCTGTTTGCTGCCATTGCCATCATTGTGTTCCTTACCCTGACTCAGCCATTCTATCTTAAGCTTGTGGCAGGAATTGACCCCAATACCGTCGGCAGGACCGTCGGGAGTTTGGGGACGTTTGATGAGCTTGTGGCGATGGCAGTGGCTCCGTTTGTGGGGAGTCTTGTCGATGGAGGACGTCAGCCTCGTCTCATTCAAGTGGGAGGGTTTTTGTTGGTGACAATCGCTCTTTTGGCATGGTCTCGGTGGTCGCATCCGGTAGCCATCCTTTATGTGGAGAGAGGGATCTTTGCTGCTGGTATCACTCTGGTGCTTACCATGCTGACGGTGTTTCTTAATCACATTGCTCTGGTGCTGGGTACGGGTCATCTGGGGAAGTTTGCTGCCGTGGTGGGAATGTCACTGGGACTCGGAGCTATCTTTGCCGTCCTGGCATTTACGACACTTCCTACTAGGCTTAGTCACTGGTTTGACTATCCGGAATCGAAAGCGGTATCGATGGCGTATGTGGTTGTGGCAGGATGGGCGTTGGCTTCACTTATCATTACTGCGGCCATTGGTCCCAAACTGAACCCTCAACCGGGCCATCCCGAACTTCTGTATTGGCAACGAGTCAAACGAGGATACCATGCTTCCAAAGGTGATCGGAGAGCCCAACTTGCGTTGGTAGGAGGATTTGTGCTGCGCCTGGCCCTGGTGGCTAATCTGGTGTTTATTCCGTTATTTGTTTATAAGTGGTACCTGGATAATGGTGAGTGTCGGGGTGATCAACCATTGGACCGATTCAATTGTTCCCAAGGGTTTAAGTTTCTGGCAATCTTAACCGGAGTCAGTCAAACGGTAGCGTTGGTGAGCTCTCCGTTTTGGGGCTATGTTACGGATAAGTTCGCTCCAGCAACAGTGATGGGAGTGTGTGCTGGTATCGGTATGGCTGGATCATTGGGGTTTGTGACGTTAGTATCCCTGCCAAAACTGGTGGCAGCATTTGTGATGGTATCGCTTCTAGGATGTGCTCAGCTTGGAGTGATCATCTCGCTGATGAGTATGTTATCGAAGATCGGGAACCAAAGCCCTGACTCTCCTGGTGAACAACAGGAATCGCAAGTGATTGGCACGTTACTGGGGTTCTACACGTTTTGCGGAAACATGGGGATCTTGGTGATTTCTCTTGTTGGGGGATGGCTTAGCGATCGGTTCGCTCTGGCACCATTTGTGGTGATTGGAGTGTTCTATTTGGCTATGGCTGTTCAGGCTATAATGGCAGGCAAGAGTACGGTCCAGCCTCTGCTTCCTTAACTGATTGTGCAATGTGTAGATGATTTTGAAGGTTGATTGACATTCAACCCATGGCTTAATTTGTCAAACTGGAAGGTATATAGATTATACGACAATCACCGTAATTCGATGTAGATAGTGCTGCTCCCGTGTTGTTGAAAGAGAAGCCAGCTAGCCAGCTAAAGTCGAGTCAGCTAAAGTTGAGTCAGTGTCGGTGAAGGACAGAGTGATTGTGTCGATAATTCAAAAAGTTCGCCCAAAGAGGTAATGCCAAAACTAAATTCCTAGCTATTTCGAAAACTAGCGAGATTGAGACCAGGGTGTACGACCGCAAAATGATGTCACAATCGCGTAGAATATCCTCCTTTAACGAAGACTCATTTAAGTAACTTCAAATCAATTATGACATCATGTTTAGGTAGGGGCTAGTTCGATGCTCCGGGACAACGTTGTTGCTCCGGGGTCCGCGATTGCGATTGACCGAGCGCCAGACCCAAGCAAAATGGTACTTAATAATCAATTCTAACAGCTAGATTGATAAGCTATTTCAACCAAACACAGTCTTGAGCACCCTCACTCGAATATGGGTGCTGATGATGCCTCCTGGCCCGATACTGCCATAGTTAACAGGACTTAGCCAAACTGAACTCTACAACCGATGCTTCCAAAATAAAACTTTCTTCTGCTTCCAGTTAGGGACAATACTATGACAACTAGCTCTAACTCAGGAGTTCTCAGGGGTGATCTGTAGCCAAGCCCACCGTGAATCTGCACAAAGGTTAAGCCTCGTTCATACAGTCACACGATACCTAAGCGACCATTCCCCCTAGAACTAGAGAACTCGCAAAATAGTTATAATAAAGAACCTTCTACCAGCTTTCTAGTTTCGTTTGAGTATTTGCATTGTCAAATACTTCGTGTGGTGGCTTTAGAAATGGCGTGGGGTAAACGAACCCTTTCGACCGTTTTTTTCCTACATACACTGCATCTTTGACAGTTCTGGGCAACAAGTACCGATAACTCCTAGCGACCACGGTTAATATTGTTACGTGTAATGACAAAGGTATAACTCCGAGAGTGATCGATCTTAGTTGTGCAGGTCTAAACCCTGCTTACGTTCCCCTTTGTCCCCTGTAGCACCTGTCACTCAAAGACGTCACAAAGTCGCCCTCCAGATTTTTCGCGCTAGAAGTTTTTTAAGCAACAGTGGGATGATCGAGTGGGTAACCACGGCAGTCGCAGTAACGTGGTTGGCGTACCGGTTCGTCCGTCTCCTTTGCTGTCCCATCGACACCAAGGCACTAGGACTCCATCTTCCTCCAGTCCCCGTGGTAGTGATCGATGTCATCGGTCCTCAGGGAGTAGTGCTCCATTGGGATGTGGCTGCGGGAGACTTTTATTATATGGTGATGCTTGACGGTCAGGAAGTGGCTAAGGTGGCTGGGAAGACTCAGTGTCGGTTGAATAACCTTCCTGCTCACCAGGTGTTGTGTATTGAAGTGGTAGCGGTGAATCTGATCTCCCAGTTCCGTTCAAAGCTGGCTCCAGTGTACGTCGAGCCTCTGGTGGATCATGATCGAGTGGATAAAGCGATTTCTCTGGCAGCCAGCTCCCATGCGCTTCCGTTAGTCCTGCTGGAAGTGCTGACGGTATCGCTGCCGCAGACGGAGCAGATTAAGCAGATCACCGAGGCGTCAGCGCTTCAGCAACAACTTGACCAATCGCAAAGCGAGCTTTCCAAGCTTGCGTCGGAACTTGATTCGGTCCACAAACAACTGGCAGCGGAGATTGCTGAACTCGAACAAAAGCTTCGAAAGTATAAGAGCCAAGTCGAGGAAGAGAATGACTCGAAGATGAAAAAGGATATGGACATCAAACTGTTGGATAAGCGCAAAAACGAGTTGCTGTTTGCCAAATCCAAGCTCAAATCTCAATTGGACCAAATCTACAATACGATGAGACTCCATCAGAAAAAGGTCGGCGACGTCCGGGATCGAGCAGAAAAGATGCGTAAATCTACCGCTCAGCTCTTGGGACACGAAGCTACCGAACAACGTAAACTTACAGCGCAACAGGAACTGATTCAACGAGAGATTGATAACATTAAACAAACCATCGAGGCGGGGGAAGCCCAAGTCAAACAGCTTCACAGCGAGAAACGGACAGCCCTGCAACAAGCAGCACAAATCCGCAAAGCCCTTGAGCTGGGAGATTGGGGTGCCATCACCAGCACCGATAGCGATCTCGCCGATCAATGGGCTCAATTGGCTCACGAAGAAGACAAATGGCGCCGCATTTACCGCCAGGAAGTCAAGAAATATGTGGCGATCCACCAACTGTTGGAAATGGCTCGCCACGCTCGTGATAACACCTACACCCCGCAAAAAGTCTCGGAATACTCGGCAAGCACCGAGTTTGGCGACCCTCTTCCTAAGAAGCGCTACACTCGTTCCCATCTGCCCGACGTGATGCCAGAACGACTGACAACACCTCAACCTCAAGTGGCAGCCCCTCAACCAACATTCCATAACCACTACGAATGGGTATATGCTCCAGAAAACGAGATGGTGCTGCCGGCGCCCCCGGCGCCCGAAATCACCTTTGGCACCGACTACGGGCGCCCCGATATGGTGCCCTTAGCCCACGGGCGCCTGGTGTCTGCCACTCTGAACACGATGCCGCTTGCTCTGGCGATTCCCATGGCTCCCGTGACGTCAACTCCGATGTTCTCGCCGCCCCTCGCTCAACCAGTACCGGAAGCGGTCGATGCTATCCATTTGGACCCCGATCTCCTCAGTCTTCAGTACCAGCCGGCGCTTGCTCCCAATACCAGCGCCCCGTTATATCCTCAATTGGACTATCATTCGTTACTTTATGGTTACGGACTGCCACGATTAGCTAACCCGGCGCTCTCGCCTCCGGCCCTGGTATCGCTGACTCCCGTACCGCCATTGTGGAACGATCTGGCGCTCAATTTACTGTCGCTGGTGGGGTCTAACCTGAACATCTGGGCGCTGGATGATAACCGGGGTAATAACCACGGACGGACGTTGTCGCTGTCGTTATGGAAACACGACATTCGCCTGGACTTCTCTCCGTTTGGTCCCGATGAACACGAGAAGAAAAACGTGGCATAGTTTGCATAGTAATAAAGCATGAGCTAAGAAGTAGTCCCTAACGTAAATCTAAAACCAACTGAGGGATTAACTTCAGCTAGCTATTATTGCCTTACGTTGAGTCTTTTCACATTTGAGTCTCGAATATTGGTTGAGATGACATTTATAAATTACTGAGAGCGGATGATACTAATATTGGAACTTCTCTAGGATCAGTTATAAATCCTACTTAGTATAGGAGAGTGAAGCTCGAGTCTATGACGGGTTGAGTATTAGTACTTTTCGTTAACTGTATTTATCTCTTTATATCTTTAATCATCATTCATGGTTTCTATGTTATCATCTAGCCAACTTTCAATTGACCGTTCTCTTGTCTATCGGAAGAAAAGCCTCAAATCATTCCCCAGTGTTTCATCAAAGCGAACATATTAACCGTCCGACCTCGACCTCTCTTTCTCCGTTGCGGTCCCATCCAGTCATACGTCAGGTGGCTAGGTGGAGCGGGATACCCCCGTTTGTATACACGTCCTTCGTGTCCTCTGGACCAATTGTGAATCGGCCTGTAGGGTGGTCTTTCCTGTAACAATTCACTACCACTGGGTTTGGGGTCTGGCCCAATCGCCACGAACTTTTTAGTGGCATAATACTGAATGGGTCTATTGCCTTTTAACCCAAAACAATTACACCACCCTACCTTGCGACACCCAAAGCAGTATCTTTCATTGACAACGGGGATGGCGGGAAGCTTGGTCTGGATGGTGGCAGGAACCTCTTTAATCGGACAATTCTTGAGGAGCCTACGGATTTTGGCTCGCAAATCCATGGAGCAAACTTGCTTGTCGTGATGCATTTTGAGATGGTAGGTGATCTGGCGGGAAAGCACCACCATGGGTATATGGCCCTCGGCGCACACAAGCAAGCCGGTTTCATGGTGCCGTTTGATACACACCCCCGGCTCAATATCATCCTCCTCGGAAGGGGCCACCACTGATGGGTTGTTGGCGTTTGTTTGAGGCACAATTGATTGGTTTTGAGAAGTAGTGCTGATTTCGTCATTGTTTCTTGGTGTGTTGTCCGCCAAGGATTGTACTGAATTGACCGTAGGCACCTGAGGCACTTGAGGCACTTGAGGCACTTGAGGTACTTGTGGAACTTGTGGTACTTGTGGAACTTGTGGAACTTGTGGTACTTGAGGCACTTGTGTAACTTGAGGTACTTGAGACACTTGAGGCACCTGTGGCACTTGCACTTGTTCCGCAATATCCCTCTGACTCCGTTGATTGTTTTTAGCAGAAAGCGATGACAGGGTTTCGTACGTGGGACTAGAATCACCTTCTTCGTGAGGAGCTTCGTTTGGTGGTATACAGCTCCATGTCCCAATAGGCATACCAGCATTTGGTGTGATTAACTCCACCGATTGTTCCTGAGGAGGTCGAACCGGTTGTTCGTGGAAAGACGGTTGTTTGTGAAAAGCTTGAACCGGTTGTTCTTGAAAAGATTGAACTGATTGTTCATGAGGTGTTTGAATTGGTGGAGTTACCTGATGTGAATTGGAAACATCAACTGGTTGTTCGTGAAGAAATTCAACCGATGGACTTCTCGATTTCTCAAGAGGAGTAATAGCATCTGGAGTTGATTGGCGTGAATGATAATTATTGACATCCATCAGCGTATTAACCTCAATAGGGTTTGCTGCTTCTGACATTTTGGACCTTTTCACGGGTTTTGTCTCGGCAATAAACTTTCGAAGTAACTCATCAAACCCGTTATAAAAAGGGTCAACCTTAGAAGGTTTAGTCAGCTCAGTTCTGTTAACGGGAACCGTAGTAGTTTGAAGAGATGGAACACACTTGTTTATCACTTCAATTCCACTCCCATAATGAACTGATTGAGGAGCTTCCCAACTACCCATCGGCGTCGAGAAAGCAGGAGTATAATGAGGATTTTGATGGAATTGATCAGTACCATATATCGGTAGATCAATCCATTCGACTCCCAAATGCATTGCCGGTACTCCTTGACCGGGATTGAGCGTCATATGTGGGGAATATGATTATTAGACGCGTTGGATTTGGACGCGTCCTTCGCATCGCATACATCGAGAGATCATTGAATTAGAAGCTACGAAGTTGAAAGATACACTCTCAAACAAAGCCAATTTGTAGCTGAACGATACACTCTCAAACAAACCCAATTGTTTGTATAAGATAATGAACTATTAGTGGAATCCACTGGAGTGAAACCTCCTTTGGGTTATGCCAATGGCGTCTGATTGATGAGTATATAGATCCCCCATATCTTTCAAAAACCATACGATGACATGATAATATCATGTGAAATTCACTGTCATGTTGTGAATGCTACACATCCTAAGATTGGTTGTTTAGTCCATATCTATAACTCGTCGGCTAACGCCTTGCGCATGGCCATGGGGTTGCCAAAGACATTGTGACGAGCATCAAGCAACCGTTTGTGCAATTGCGGCGTCGCTCCTTTGGTCTTTTCCACCTCATCAGCCAACCAGGTGAGGAACTCATCGTTAGCGTTGAGGTCCTCGTTTCGTTTGTGCAAATCGATGAGAGCATCCAAGTAATCGTCGAACTTATCCTTAGGCACCAACGGTACCCGTTTTTGCAAGTAAGCCAGCACCTGCTCGTCGGGCGCCTGGCCCTGGTCCCGTTTCGCCAGGTCATCCTCGAGAATGTTGAACAACCGGTGGCGAGCTTCCGTACCCAAGTACGGGTAGTATTCCATGAGCTCGCTGGGAGTGGTCAACGGCAGCACTACCCCCAAGATCCGTTTCTGGAGAGTATCGTCACTGGTAGGGAGCTGGTTAAGCAATTCGGTGACGGTGGCGTCGTTATGGGGCAGGTCGAGAGCCTGGCGGACGGCGTCGGGGTTGTTACGCAACAGCGAAGCCATGATGCGGTAGATCGAGTCCTGGTGTTGGGGATGTTCCTTAGCCACCACAAGCAAGCGAGGGAAGATCTGGGGGTTCTGGGTGAGCTTAGCGCCGTGTTCCAAATCGTGGGAAAGGTCAGCAATGATCTCGAGTGCGGGTTCGAGGCGAGTGCCCATCCCCAAGATCTCGTCCACTGCGGCTTGCCACGAGTCAATTTCATCGTGGAGTTGCGGAGTGTACACGACCACTTGTTCCTGGAGTTCTGGATCGACGTAGACGGCGTTGACTTCGGAATCATCGTCGTCCATCAACTTGGCCTCGCGCTTCAACGTGTCGACATTGAGGCGGACGTGGAGCCCCGGAGGAATGTCCTGACCGGGCCGGATCTCTTGCCAGTCATCGGAGGGGACAAACACTTTTGGGTAGCAGTCGTTCTCCGAAGCACAGATGGTTTCAGCAGCCAAGGCAGCCGCTACACTCAAGAGGATAGTGATACGCATGGTGCGACCCGATGGTGCCGAGGTCCGAAGACTTCACTCAGACTTGACCCGAGACTAGGACTTAGCCTTGAACCGAAACTAGGACTCAGACTAACTGGACTAGGACATAACCTTTACCCGAGACTAACTCGACTAGGACTTAGCCTTGATTCGAAACTAACTTTTACTGACCTGGCTCAACTAAATTCTAGCGTGAAGGTAATTTGTGTTCTGTCGTGATAGTAGAAGGTCATTGTGATTTAATGTGATCGATTCGAAAGGAGGTCTCGTGTAAATTGGGAAACCAATGAGACGATGATCAGTAAGAATTTAGGGTTAAGAGTATAACCAATGCTGGGAAAGGCTTGATGTTCAGTGGTTAACCATTCGCATGGTTGAGGGCTCGGAGTATGGATTAACGAGGCAGACACATTTAAAATTGAATTGGTATGACGGGAGTGTTGTCTACTACCATGAAGTTATCATTGGTGGTTAACACACTAAATGACTTTATTGTTGTGGATAGTGCCACGATCACGATGACAATCTTTCAATCAAACTAAGCTAACATTTAACCAAAAACCATGAAAAAAAATACGTAGATTCTCCAAACAGTTATCTTATCAATCACATCGTTCAATTCTTTTATTCCCTCTAGCTCCTACTACTTTACCCTCATTGAGTTTAAACGCCACAAATTGTGGGGAAGGAGCCGCATGGATCTCATCCACAACTACACCTCGGACGACTCCGACGACGACGCTCTCGCCGACGACTCCGTCGACACCCTCCATCTATACCTGCAAAACTACACGGAGATGATCAACCACCGCAAACTGGTGTTCTGTCTCCTTCAGTGGACTCCTAGCGCCGCCACCGTCACCAAACTCACTCAAGCGAGTCAACGACTATTCCAACAACTTCCTCAACTCCAACAGCTCCAATGGCGTCCCACTCACGAGCTGGATCAGATCTGGGGCTACCATGTCAGTATCACCCAGAATATCCTGTTTCCGCCCTACCGGGTCCCCCAATTCCAGACCCATCTCCGTCACGCTCTCATGGACGAAGTCACCATCGATCCGAGCCTTATGGAGGTCCTCCCGGAAAAAGCCGCTTCAGCAGCAAAACTATCAGCATTGTTAGGCATTGATAACCTCGCCAAACCCTCGATCAACATCCCCGTGCTTCCCCGAGCACTGTACTTTTATCGCTCCACCACTCAAGCGTCATTCATCGCCCTTGAACTCAGTAACCAAGCGGTGTTCCGCCAACTCCAACGAACGATCGAGTCCACTGCTCGAGCCCATGAAGGTGCTGTCGGTGCCACTACCGACGATTTCTGCTTTCACGTTACCATTCAGTACGGTCGAGGTCCTACTCTGGCAAAATGGCGACGAGATGTCACCCGGGCCATTCGAGACATTGATCTAAGCGATATCATTAAGGATGTCGTCGTTGACTTCGATAAACTCGTGGTATCGACCATTGGCACTCGCGCTGCCGATATCATCCCATTAGTACCGGAAACCAAACCACAACCGGAGACAAAACCGATAAACCCGCAGCCCCCGCTGGATACGATAGCGATGCGAGCCAAACGGCTTGTACTTCCTCATCCTCGACAGGTTCGCAAGCCTCGAGGAGGCAAACGCTCGAGTTAAAGGCCGGTTACCATATTTATTTATTCTATTAAAAATCTGCTTCGAAATGCACACACTATGCATTCTTCCAAATCTCGGCCGAGTAGTGCTTGACAAACGCAAGCGGGTCCTCGATCTTACCATCCTTAGGAATGGCATGGTCCAGGGCAAACAGCTTGATTGGCATCACCAACACGTCCGACACGAGCTTAGGCTTTTTGAGCCCGCGGAAGTCCTTCCAGCTCACCGCTTGGAACACCAGCGATTGTACCCAGTCATTAAAGTAGTGGAATACGGTGTCGGTCCATACTCCGGCCCCGGTCCACTTCAGGATCTCCAACTGCTTGTCGTTGGCATGGCCCGGTAACCGTAACCGTTCGTCACTCAGTAAACTGTTCAGTTTACGGATGGTCTTCTCGATGATGCGAGCGATGATTTCCCGAAGCACGGGGTGGCCTGGTTTCGCCTGGATGACGAATTGACCAAATTGCAACCGACGGTGCGAGTCTTCCTTCCAGTTGGCGGCGTTGTTTTCCAGTTCCACCAGCAAAATCATCCCCAATTCGTCCGGCAGCACGTTTTCCGGAATCCAGTTGGGGATGGGCTGAAGCGGATAGGTATCGATGTCGGCATACACCCCACCCTTAGCGAAAAGGATAAGGTAGCGGAAAAAGTCCATTTTGAGGATGACTTCGGGCAACTTTTCGTACGTTTGAACCACTTCCGGGACCTGTCGATACAAGTACTTGATCATGGTGTGAGCGGTATCGTCGTTGAAGAGCTCATGGACAAACCCAGGGTTTTTCCACGCCCATTGGGCTTCTCCATCCTTATATTGTTGGTCAAACCGATCATCATTTAACCCGTGCTTCCACAGTTGCCATACGTAGGCAGGAAACTTGACCAGAGGGTCGTAGGGGAAAAGATACGTCAACCGTTCGCGGAGAGTCCCCTTTTCTGGAGGCAGCTTTAGTAAACGGACTTCGTCCAAGAGCAACTGGTTTTGGTGTTCGAGACGAGTCAATCTCTTATCCTGTTCCGTCATAATCTTATTGAAAAGCTTATCGATCTTGGCCAACACCTCATCGTGGTTTTTCGTCAGTTCTCGATTCACCATCTTCGAGATCAAGTTATCATCGTGTTGGAAGAGTTCCTGGATCTGTTTGCTCAGGGCTTTCAGTGTGGTTAACCGTAGCACCACCCCGAGCACCACGAGCACGAGGAGGCCCACGAGGATGGGCCGCTTCCGTTGGTTCTTCATCCCGTCGTGTCGTGGCTGACGCGAAAATTTGTCCGCGCCTCACCTGGGGTGGCATCAACGCTGGTCGATGATTTGGAGCGATTGGGAGTGTTTGGGAGTGAAATAATCGGTTGTAGTGATTTTTTGGAGGTTGGTTTACTAGGTGTGGTTGGTTTAACGTGTGGTTTCATCAAACTGGTGAAGAATACGCTCCCATTACTATTGGTTAGCCAGTGCGATATACGAGTAAGTAGACCCTGTTGAACTAATAGACCACTAAAAAGACGACAGAAAAACACGATTGTTATGGTTGATTGGTATCGTTCGACAAATACGGCTAAAAGCTACTTACCCGTGGATTAATAATCGACTGACTTCTACTGGTTTACTAATGGGAAAATGTCGGCAGGTCAACATTACAAGCACGTTGGTGTGCCAAACATCACTGACACCACCGACACAAAACAAACTTAACTATAAGCCCATTTTTACTCGCATCTGCGTTAAGCTAGAGGTTTATTGTCAGTGCGTACACCGACTAGCAATCACCACCGGTAATCGCCCCATTATAGGCTAGAAGGTTGATACCAATTAGGCTAAAACAAGGTCGATCCACAGACTAAAAGGTCGATCCTCTCAATTATGTCCCATTAACACGTATAATCACTTTCAGTAATACTTTGATCATTATCTGAGGTGATTGCCTCTGAGTGTGGTTGGTTAGGTCGCATAGTACTAGCCTCAGGCTAGTACCATTCTCCCCAACTTCGCACCCCGGAACGAACAACTCCGAATCTTATACCATGGCTCCTCTTTACGGCGGTGCCATCGACGTCACCCTTCCCGACGATGCTGTCGACGCTCTGAAGGTCCGGGAAGTCCCCGACACTCAGGAAGTGTTTGTGTTCTCGCACCCCGACTCCGTGCTTTGGGATCGCAGCTTAATCTTCGATCTCTTGGAGCAAGTCGATGGTGACACCTACGATGCGATTATGGCTCACCACATCGCCGATATTACTGACGAACAACCTACCAATCGTTATCTTGAAGACGTCACTACCGATATCGATGTCAATGGCACTAAAGTAGCGGCGAAGCTTTCACTCATCGAGTTCTCCAACAAACGTCGCGACGCTACCGAAGCGGGAGCCCCTCCGTATATCGTCACGCTTATTGGCTTAATTCGCCTTGAAAACGTCACCACGGATTTCCTCGTCACTCTTAACGTCCCCGTGGCTGATGCTAACGGAGGCGATGGGGTCATCATCGATCCCGTGTACTCGCTCTTTAAACAAGTGGTAGGATCGCTCAAAGTGGTACAATGGGGTCTTTTCAAAACTTCATAAATAGTACAATGGGTGTTTTCAAAACTTCATAAATTAATTCATTATTCGTAATTACGTATTAAGCCATCGTGATCCGATGGGGGTGATGATTACTCTCTTAGTTATCGTCATAGCAATCGATCATTGTCAAAGTGCGTAACGCACAATCAGATTTATAGTTGCGAGTACGAGACGCCTCCAGCCACCAGCAGTACCAGCAGCACCACGGGTTTCTTAATCAGTTCCATCACCACTCTCACGGTGGTGAACGAAATCAACGTTTCTCCAATCCATCCGGGGATCCGACGGAAATAGTACGCCATCAACGCCAAAATGAGCACCACGACAAAGTCCATCACCTTCTGCTCGGCAGGAGTGCACAGGGCGTGCGGGAGATGGTAGTAATAGAGTTCATAGGCTCTGCGGATCTTCTTCGGCACCACCAGCATCAGCATGTTTAAACAGTAAGTAAGAATTGGGAGAGGTCACTGGGTTTATAAGCCGAGGGGTGCGCCTCGGTACTTTTGCTCACTAGCCGCCTGCAAGCCGGCATTTAGGGACATCCACAAATACCATGCCGAGGGGTTTCCGTAAATCTTTGTCAGTCAGCCCGCATGCACTAAATCCATCTCCGCTACATATTCCGACATTGCCGTAAATCATTCGTTAGTGCTGTGGTAACACCTCGTCACCACAACCACCGACTAAGGATATGGATAGAGGAATAAGGGATTGGATGTAGACGGAGCAAAGCAACCGTTTCGGGAGCGGGAAAAGCCACTGCCTGGCATTGTGACTTTGTACTCGGAGAGGTGTAGTTGCGGTGGATCCAGCACCTCCGACATCGTCGTGACCGGTAGTGTGCGCTTTTTTTTTTTTTTTTTTTGTATTATGTTAATATCTGCCATGCGAGGCGGAAACGGAGGATTTAGCGGCATTTACTTGGCGAATGAGCCTCAGCTCACTAGCCACATCGGGGAGGGGTTAAGCACATACTTGGCGAATGCAGTCTCAGAGGAGGTGGCTAGAACGGCCAGGCATTCACTAGGCTCATAGGAAAGGGGGAACGTAAGCCCCATCGGCTATTACTAATTTGCTAGTGTAAGGAGTGGGGGATTAGACGCTTTGCGCTAGGTTAACCGGAAGGACAAAAACCCTGGTTTTGTTCTCCGTTTAGGGGGATGGTAGCGCTCACTATAAAAAAAAAAAGCAACGAGTTTACGCCCGACGTTGACGTTTTGGTGCCTGTGCGGGCTCGCAACCAGCAACCACCGCCAGAAGCAGGTTTTTCACGGTGACGTCGTCAATGCCGCTATTATTAGCCACCACTTGCACCATTCCGTCGACCTTGGCAACAATGAGGCCCGCAAGCTCTTGCTGGCGCTCCAGGGACGCTCGTCGGTACTTTCGGAGCCAAGTGGGAGCTTCTGCCACCACATAGTCGCCGTGCGGCATTGTCGTAAGGGCTACCGACTTAGGAGAACTGATACGTTCTTGGGGCGGACGGTCGAGCCCCATCGGTGCAGGGATAGTGTGAAAAGCCCATGCTATGATCCATCGGGTAGTGCGGCCCACTCGGAGCGGGACTATTACCCGATTAGTGATGTTCAACTCATCCAATTGAGCTATAATGGCAGCAATATCATCGTAGATTCCCACTAGTGATGAGTACCAAGCGTACGGGTGGATGTGGTGGAGTTTCGATGACTCAATCATCCATTTGATGAACGCTACTTCTCCTCCCGGATAGTAGAGTTCACTATGAGCCAGAGGAAGGTTAGGACCCGGTTTGTGTCCCTGTTTTGCCCGATGTCTTGCTTTAAGGTCGGCTTCATCATGATAGAACGGAGGGTTGCTCACACTGTATCGTACCGGAACTACGGGCCATTGACCTTGATGGAGCACGGTGATATGATCGTTAAGTCCGTTGGTAGTCACTAAAGTGGTTGCATGCTCCCACGAGCTTCGGTTACACTCGGTGGCAACCCAATGACGTTTGCTGTGTAATAACGGATATATTGCCGACGATCCGGTACCAATATCCACTAATACTCCTTCGGGAATGCGGAGATAGTTGCGGACAACATCACAAGGTTCACAGAGGCGCTCCATCACCGTAAGGTATTGGAGGCGGGCCGGAATACGGGGACACAAATGAGTACGGCTGAGCCGAGCGGAGATGCCAAAATAATGAGCAAGGGTCGCTTCGGCTACTTGGTAAGCGGTTTCGGTATCGCTATCGACGGTATTGACATTGATATGGGGGTAGTGGGCTTGAAGGGTTCGTAGGGATACTCGAGGAAACATTGAACGCTCACCAGGTTGTGAGCCCGGCCCCATGATGATGGATGGTTCAATTTTTGGATTTTTTGGATTACGAGCCCTTGTTTGGGGGGTTAGTCATCGGAGTTTCATTTATATTTTTTTCTAGTCCGAGTTTGGCGATTAGTCATCAACCCGGGTTGTCTCTCTCCGTAGTCTATTTACTAATGTAGCGACCGGCGCCGGCAAAATCCACTGAGCCATGGCTCATCCACGTGCACTTACAACTGGACGCCAAACCGGTCGGGCCAGATCACCGGTGCCACCAACAGCCATCCGTATAAGATAAAACATACCCACAGCAGACAGATCTTCACCCACAGAGCAAAGTAGGTTCGACCCACGGGGACAAAGTCTCCCAAATCGTCTTGTTTGACGTTGATGGTCAATAACGTCGCCACGTACTGAGTGGCTAAGAAGAAGATGATGTGGAACAACAGATAGTTGTATTTGACCCGAGTAAATTCTTCATCACCTTCATCGATGCCATCGGTATACAAATCGACTTCGTGGAGGGCCAGTTCCGGTAACAGTCCTTCGTCCACTGCTTGCTTGATTGCTTGGTAGCGCATTTCGTTACGAGGACGGTGTTGGTTCATCGGACCACCATCGGTAGCAATTGGCAGTCCAGCAAACGCCAGGTTTGCTGCTGCTCTTGTCGTAGTATAGGCCACTGCCAAAAACGTGAACAATGCCCCCAAGACGATACTAGCAGTACGAGTACCCCGACTGCGAACTAAGGGGTTGCAAAACTTATCGTCAGGTTCCAGGGCCACCGCCAGCATCACCAAATAGGTACAATAAAATACTACCATCAGTGATTGAGCAAGACCCGCGTGGGGGTTCAGTTCCTGGATCGTTTGGTTCACCAGCATCGCCAGAATGATGAGGGAGAACACCAAGTTGACGGTGATGGCAGTCTTGTTCATCAGGCACCCTTTTCCACAGAAGAAAGTGTACATGAGTACCGTGACCACCACCAGGGCCACGTACATGAGAAGGGTACCCCCTACTAAAAGCTTTTTCCATATCAGCGAATCCCCTTCTCCCGTAAGTTCTTCCATTTCAATCTTTTCAAGGCACGTTTCGGCCCAGGCATGGGCAAAGTCCACCAACAAGATGAGACCAATGCCCAAAAAGATCGTCAGAAAGATGATGGCAATATGATTACCATAGAACACGAAAAACAGATCGGGAATGAGGAAAAAGTTAACCACAATAAGCCCAAGCCAGGCAAAGATCTTGCCTCGCCACATACCATTCTGTAACACGGCTCGAGGGTTAGTGGTACTCTTGACTCCAGCAAGCATCAACGCAAGCACAAGGTGGAGGGTTCCCAAAGCACAATTAATCCGGTACACCAGAGCAAACAGAATGCACTGAGCACCATCGGTACCACAACTGATATTGATAAAGCCTAACGTAGCCTTCTCAATCTTATGAACGATAAACGGCAGCAACGCGATCCATGAAAGGAGCGAGTTGATAAGAAGCATCAACGCATAGGTGGCCCGTGTGAGGATCAGCGAGTTGAACGTGCCTCCAAGCAGCAGACATACCGCCAGACACGCTGCTGCTCCACAACACAGCGCCAATGACGTCACTGGCATGAGCGGAAGGGAGACGATGGCACCCATGGTAAAGTGATGATGGTTGTGTGGTGGATACAAGGGAAATGACGGCAATGTCGGGGTGCGGCTCAAGGTCACGTGATGAGTGACGGTTAATGATAACAGAGTAATTGGGGACTACACTTGATCAGATCAGTGTCCAATGCCTGCACTTGATCAATTTAGCCTCCAATGGTTGGTTTGGTTGGTTAGAGAGTATTGGTGGGCTTTATTATATTGTGATTGCCAGTTTGGAGGCGTCATAATAGACGTAATTTGATATATACTGGTACACACTAAGACGTTCATCAAAGGCATTACACACATTTATTTCGATACATTCGTTCCATTCTCTTTTTTCATTCTGTTGTAATTTGGGGATCGTAAGTTTCGAACACTTGTGGTCATCAGATTCCTAATATCTCATATTTTTGAATTTCTGTCATTAAACCTGTACTTCGATATTGATGAAACTTGATCTATGTCAACCACAAACCTATTCTGATAATCACACTTATTCATACTCAGATATATACGTGTCTATTCGCAACCATTGGTGATCAGTTGACTGGCTTTTCTGAAAACGATGAGAAGGCAAAGCGTATCGTACTCATTGGCGTGGAACAGTTTAGCGGTCGTGGGGATCACCGTTTGTCACAGTAGACAACAGTAGACGGCGTGATGTGCTTGTATTTGGAGACAACGAGTTTGGCCAGCTCGCTAATGGACACCTGATGAAATCGACCAAGGCGACCTCTGCTTGCGCCTTTAACATAAAAGACTTATGGGTCACTTAACGGCGATGGTGTTGGCTACAACAGTTGACTAATGTTTATCTCTATTATATGTAATTGTAAGTTTCTATATTTGTAACTTTGAACACTTGTAGCTTTATTTCCAATCCAATCAAAGCGGCGTTGTCTTCTTGATAGTCAAAGTTTAGCCAGTCCTTTCCATAAAACATGAGAAGAGAGAAAGTGTAGAGAAAAACCTGACTGTAGAATTGGAAGATCCGACTGTCGTCTTGATCAACCTGAACTCCCCTGGAACGGAGCCGACCCTTCGAGATGAGTCAATGGAAAGGACTGATCATAGTATGTCAATCAATAAAAACAGACACAGCAAACCACGTTAGGTGAGATTTTGGTCGTGGCATCTTGGATTGGCATGCCTGGCGATGAGTAAGTAAAGCCAGGCAAGCTTTCAGTAGTGTTCAGCAGACCATGTCAACAGTTAATCATGGTTGGTTGATCATGGCTCTTACTTGATCGTTGGGATTTCCAACGATCAGTAGAGCCTGTAAGCGTCATCGGACACTGTGCTTTTAGTTGACCAATGGTTGGGATTTCCAACCATCAGGTCAAGCTCATGAGCCAGTGTCAATCAATAAGCGTCATCGGACCATACCAATTGATTTGTGTTGGTCATGGATGGCTAGTCATGGCATCAAGGATAGAAGCGTTGGGGTTTCCAACGATCAGTCAAGGCACATGATCAATTGTTAGCCAAGTAAAGGTAGATGAAATAAAAATTTAGAGGGGGGACAACACCCCTACTTATAGTTTTTGGAAATGGATAAGAGGTAGAGTCTGGCATATTGGGGGTAGATAGGGCCAAGGTTATCGTCCAATGGGAGCAACGGAACCTCTCTTCCCCACATTCCCAGATAAATAAATAATGTCGTCGTCCACGCCCCAAATTTCCTACCTCGTATTCGGTTTAGTGTAGACTTAAAATAGATTTGATCGACGTTTTGGGGACACAAAACAGAATAGCCCATGAAACCTACAATTGCAAATCGATGCTCACTTCCCAGGCTTCAATACCATGAAAACTGGTGGAATTAGCCATGTCAATCGTCGTTTGGTAGGGGGCTAATGTCGTAAAGTCGTGTGCCAATTGTCGCGATGGCTTGGTGCGTAGTTGACGACAAGTGCGACGCTCCGAGGTGCGACTCCGAAAAATGGCTTGAATAGTCTCGAAAACTGGGGTAAACCTATGGGACAAGTTGTGAATAAACGTACTTGTGTTCTCATTTGAGACAAAGCTCTACGAAGAAGCCATAGTTAGCTCTTGATTTCCAGTAGACTAGAACCATTGGTAGTGACCTCGCTGACTCTGCAGTTTTGTTGTGTCCAACTTGCGTGTGGCTCTCGCCGTCAATCAGTTATGTTCCCGGACTTCGGAGACCGTATTGGTGAGCCATCGACACCCCTAAACTGTGTAACTCCATGAGTTTTCATCATACCAACACCGGAGAAGTGAGTGGCCATTCGTAGTTGGAATTGTCGTTGACTGATAACCTTTTTGTACCCATTTTACGGTTGAATTTACCATTCGCTTACCTTAAGGTCGATGCTATGGGGCTTAGGTTTGACGAGACGACGAGACAATGGGGATGCGGGAAACGTAACCCGTAGCCTAGACTCAGTGATTGGGTCGCCAGCAATTGGTAGGAGGAGGCGCAATTTCTGATCGAAATCGGTGTGGAAAGCGCAAACTTCATGTCCGGTTTACTAGTCTGGGAATGCCTGGACAATTTGACCATGAGCTAAGTGCCAAGTGACGAAATATTTGTCAGATTGTCCATCGAGGTGATACATTCATACGGCAGTTTCTCCTATCATTCAGTTTATCAAAAGCTGGCAATATGGCTTAAGCAGTAAGGTAAGATAAGAGTGAAGAGACAGTAGATGTAAAATAAGCTAATGTCGATGAAAGGCTAAGTATTAATGTAAGACTAAGTGCTAGTGTTGATGAAAGGCTAGTGTTAGTGATAGTGTGAAAGGCTAAGTCTTAGTGTCGTGCTAGTCTTGTAAACAACCAGTCGCGGTGCGATGAGGAGCCATGTCGTTCCGCAAACGGTCCGAAGTCATTGGTGGCGCCCCTACGCCCGGAGCACGGGCTCCCATACCAAATCCTCGAGGTCCTGGTGCTCCTCGAGGTGCCGGGATCAACCGAGGTCCCATTACTCCTCCTGCCATCGGTCGAGGCGGGCCTCCTCGCAGTGGTGGAGTTGCTAAAGCCATCGTCAATCCTAGTGTTCGTCCGTCGCTTGCTACGTCACAACCCACCGTTTCTACTGGTAGTGGAGATTTGGATAAGCTTTTACGCCATCAAGGGCTCCCGCTAGGTCTGCTGCTTGCGGTGTTGGAGCTGGGAACTACCGACTTCCTGCTGGTGCTATTGCGAGCATTTGTGGCCCAAGGGGTCAAACATAACCGTCTCGATGTCAAAGCGACCAATTGTCATTGTGTGGTTGTGGGATTTAACCATCAATGGGCACAGGATTTGCCAGGAGTGTTCAAAGGACTGAAGAAGGACCAGAAGCGTCAACAAGTATTGGCCAACGAATCGAAGGTGCTGGTGACAAATGCTAACATGAAGATTGCTTGGAGATATGGTATCAACCAACCCAAGACTGACACTAGCGGTGAAGATGATTCTTCATCTGCTTATGAACACTATCGTCACACTTTTGACCTTAGTGAAAAGATGCTCCCAGCTCCGTCTCCAGCTGATATTTCCTACATTCCTCTTGGTCCCCTGATCTCAGTTATCAAACTGATAAAGCAAGTTATCCAGAGGAAAGTCACCGAAAATCCCAACGTGGTGATTCGAGTGGTGGTGCCGTCATTACTTAATCCATCGATCTATGCTCCCCAATGGTCCCAGCTTACGTATGTGGTACCATTTATCCATGGGATCCGTGAGCTTACTCGGGCTTATGCTAATAACGTGGTGGTGATGATGCTGTTGCCGTTAGATCTCTACCAAGAGACGCTGGTGCCTCGTATCATCACCTCGCTTGCTGACGGAGTGATTCGTCTCGAACCATTTGCTCATGATATGGCTCAGTTGATCGAACGAGTCCACAAATCGGAGCCACAACGAGTGACTCATGGTTTAGTGCATATCGATAAAGTCCCCATACTTTCGGAGCGAGGAGAGATGTTGGTCCAGCAACTGGAGTATGCGTTTAAAAACGGACGGAAACGATTTGAGATCGAACCGTGGGGGATCCCCGTTGATGAAGAAGAAGCCGCCGAGGAAAAGCAAACGACAAAGGACATTGAGTTTTAGTAACACCTTTACAATAGTCTTTCTCCTGGCACGTTAATATATGATTCACAAAGCTAAACCGTGTATTCTCGTTACCATAGCAATTGCATCTCATCCCCCAATTTGGATTAAATATTTTGTGTAATATAAGGCTTCAACATGGCATTAGCAAGGTCTCGATGCCTACAATTATTCTATTAGTGATCGTTAATTAATATACACTTAGTAGATTCTGAACGAAGGACCCATGGTCGACTTAATGACCAACGAGCCGACGTTTTGCCAGTTCTTCTTCAACAACGACACCAAGAAGTTGGCGGCCATCAAGATTTGGTTGACGATGATGTCTTCTTCCATCTCGACGTGACCGACAGCGACGGCCAAGCACAACACCTTCTTCAATTGGAACTTGATGGTGGACTTGACGTCTTGAACCTTACCGTAAAGGTCGTCGTTGTGCGACACGGGGGTAGGGAACTTACCGGCCTTGGACAAACCCGGACCCAACAATCTGGGGATTTGCTTAATCAAGACTTCGGAAGCGACGAAGGCGTTGTACTTCTTGGCCAACTTCTTGATCAACTTCTTGTTCTTGTTCAACTTCTTCAAGTCATCGACCGACATGGCATCGACACCGATCGACTTAGCTCTGTCGACATCGAAGGCGTCACCGAAGATGCAGATGGTCATGTTAGGTCTGGGGACTTGAGGAAGCTTCAAGGTACCCGAGAAACGCTTGTCTCTTTGGGGGTCGTAGTTCTTAAGACCGACTTGAAGTTCGACGGTTTCCAAGAAGTTTCTCTTCTTGGTTTCGGTCGAGTACTTAAGAAGTTCCTTGACGTTTTCACGTACGTGAGTCGAAGTGAGCTTGGACATGTTGTCTCCCAATAACTTGGTAAATGAAGTGTCGACAGATGTCTGAAGAGAGGAGCTGGGAGGGGGGTTGAAAAATTTGCCGATGCCGCACCCTCGCGCAGGCCCCCTAGGGTTGTTGCCCTTCGGCACGTGACTGGACTAGCGATTAGATAACTGCTTAGGTAACCAACTACCCTCACTCTATAGCAAAATGGGCGTGGTACCAGCCATTCTGCATCTTCTTCCCCCTTCGCTTCGGTGCATCATTTACCATCCATTGTCTAATCTAACCGTACCGGTAACGACACCTT
Source organism: Diutina neorugosa (assembly GCA_030578555.1). Taxonomy (NCBI): domain Eukaryota; kingdom Fungi; phylum Ascomycota; class Pichiomycetes; order Serinales; family Debaryomycetaceae; genus Diutina; species Diutina neorugosa. The sequence goes on along the minus strand of JAJMSK010000015.1, from coordinate 50,840 downwards.
AATCTCTAAGTTTACGAGCCGTTTGTCTGACACCTCGCCTCATCGTCTTTTCTCCTCGCAAATCAACAAAGCTTAAAGTCAATTGGGAGAGTGCTACCTAAACACCATTGCTCGGATTACGCAAACTCATATGTAGTGAGCTAATACTGGTACATCATCCCCCCTTCCTCACACGTCAGGGACCACAACCGAACGTAAGAGGGAGTCACTTGTCTACCCTCTCAGTGAATTGAAATCACTAACCGACTTCGCTAGTTTCGCTAAGTCCACAACCATACTCCCATTGCTAAGGTCATCGGTTCCGGTTGCCTGGCAACAACCATCATGAGATAGACTTTGGGGCTCGTAGGACCCTGCATCCTTGCTTTATCGAGTGACGGCTGCAAAAGGGGTTATATATCGCTTAGGATGACAAAGCCAGAGTGTGTCTCAGTGCATGACGATCGTACATTGTGCTTTTTAACACTTGATGCTCAATGACCGCAATCGGACAGCAGCAGGTCGAGGTATAAGTAGCGATAGACGTCCAGGTGGTGGTGTAGAAACGACCAAACAAAAATGAAGTTATTTCCGTGTATGGGGCTGAGGACATCGGGTCGACCGATGGTCGATGACCGCACTCCGTTGCTTGGTGCGGCTCCTTCGAGTAATCGCCTTCGAGACCGGATCCTCAATAGCCGGTACGTGCCCGTGATCTATTATGAAGATAACGGTATCCTCTGGAAGTCGTGATCCTTCAATTCGACTTGTCAACCTATCGAAATAATTGATACGCCCAAGACTCGAACTTGCAACATATTGCAATGACACCCAGCAAATATGACGACACTCCAATTAACTAGTCTTGTGGTACCAATTGTCAAGTGGTGAACATTCGCCAATCGACTCCATGACCACCATCGTCGTCATCGGTTTAAACTCGGTAACTAGCGATGACCGGTTACGCAGCCCCGGCAGCAGCAGCATGTCGTATCCCCCTCGATTACGGGGGGTCAGCAACTACCCCATAAGGGTAGCCGCCGCCGCTCCTGGCTATATAGAGGCGCTATTGCTCCAGTTTACGTCTGGATCATGAACTTCCCGTTAGATCTACAGTATACGTTTGCCCGTTTGCGTCGGCAATTCAAATTCGATCCCGTCATCTGCGATCGCATGGAACGACAATTGACTCAGCTATTAGCCACCCACTCGTTGCTGGAGATCCACCACGAGTACCTTGGCAAGGTCAGTCCCAAGTACCGGCTAAAAAATGCTCGCGACGCTCACCAGGTGATGTTGGAATGTGTGTTGGCGGTGATTCTTTATGGACACAGGCGAATGGACGAGTATCCGCATCTTCACCTGAGGGTGAGGCGATGGTGGTGAGTTTGGCTGAATCAGTCTGGCTCAATTGACCTGTATAAGCATGGCGTGGAGCCCACTGGCTCCTCCAATACAGACCATGTTCTGCTATCAATGTAGTTTCTCCAAAACAAGAGGAATAGCGGTAGGTTTGACCAACAATCGGTTGATATCCCATTAACAATGGATTAATATCCCAATTAGTTCTCAATGATCTTGAATGTGTTATCAGTACAACATTGAGTGTGTTATCAGCAAAACACGGTGATATGTTGGTCAGAAATTAAGCATGGGGAGCATATACTGGCGCACATGGTAAGAGATTTGTTCATCCGATTGTACGATGGGAGTGGGTGCATCGCGGTAATAGTGCTGATCAAGCACATTAAGCATAAAGAGGGGGATCTTGCCGTCACGAACCCCGACACACACCAAATGGACCTCACTAAGGGTTAGATGACCGGTACGATGAAGGTTCAAAAGCTTAGAAAACCATTTGCGATCCCGGACAAACACTGGGGTCGGGTTTATGGGAGTTCCCGTAGGATCAAGCACCGGAGGCAGAGCCGCTGCTGCTGACAGCGCTGTTTCTAGCGTCGATTGACCTTCTGTGAGCGCTAGAGGTAGCTTGGTAGAACGTAAATAGGTGGTGGTAGTCACGATTGGCGGTGTCGTTTGGATCATCGGTGGCGGTGCCGGCACTGCCACTTGATTTGATGTAGTTGTCGTTGCTGTTGTTGTAGGAGGAGGAAAAGGAGTGGTTTTAGCAGTAGCCACGACGTCAAGACTCGTTTGTGGTACTCGAGGACTGGGTTGAGGCGATGGGGCTGTTGCTGTTGCTGCTGCCATTATCTCGGGAGTGGTTTCAACGTTATTGGCGTCCACTTCCGGCGGGGGTGTGTACTCGGGGCCTCGATCAAGGCGAAAAAAGCCATTATCATCATTATTATCGAAAGGGGATGCTGGTTTGGGTTCCTTCTTTGGTCGTCGCGGCTTTAGCGGTTGGTTGTATGGGAGACGAGCTTCATCGTAATCAAAGGGAGCGATGGGGGCAAGATCTTCGGGCATCTGGAACTTGTAATCAGTACGGACTAAGAGCAGGAGCACCTCGTTATGGTAGAGCAGCATGTAGCGCAAATGGTCCAGGACAAACATGTCCAAAAGCACTTGGGGCAGACGATTGCGATTAAACTCATCGAGCAGAGGTAATGGCACCTCCCGATTGACTAATAGTTGACGGACAACGGTAGTATCATCGATCGTCTTAGCTGGGGATCCCGTTTCCACTTGAAATCGACCTATAGACGCGTTCCATCGATATCGATACTTGGAGTCGGGACCTCGATAAGCCATGAGCTTATGCCACATCCGGTAGCGCCACTGGATCACATTAAACAAGTGTTGAGTACACAGGTACTTGGTATAGGTCAGATACACCGCTTCGGGGTTGCGGGCACGCATCAGGTTGCACACGTAGAACCACGCTTCCTTGGTCATCACCGGCTCTCCGTCTTGAGGAAACGAATGGACGACATGGCTAAGTAACCGCACGAGCAAATTGTCCATGGCGGGGAGCCATCGTCGGTATTTGGAGTCCAGAGGCCTCTCGTCAGACATGGATGTCGCGTTCGAGATGAAAGGTGAGCTTAAAACCATTGTTGGATAAATACATGATATGAAGTGGAATGAGGGTACCAAAGGTTACGTAATTAGTAGAGAAATGGTTTTAGGGATTTATTATGTCTGTGATGTTATTTTACTTTGGTTTAGTCAGTGATCTGCGAATTGACTTCACAGTAGTAAATTGATAGTTTAGGAATCTAATGTAGTGGCCATAGGAGAGAGCAATTGTATTAGATACAGCACAACGAATAGGGATTTATAACACGATCTTGGTTAAGTCGATTGGGTAGTTGTTTTGGTATATGCTACATCTATAGTGACAGCTAAGTAATCGCTCTATTGAGTCCAAAAACACCTAATTCTCGGTCTAAAACACCTAATCCTCGGTTTAATTTATAATAAAACCCTTATCAATATTTTCAAGACAAGGAACAATCCCTTAAATGATTAATCATCCTCAATAACGGGTCTATTACCATCGCATATAGCCGATTGTATCGCATCCTTCCATTGTGAGCCCTTGCCTCATACTAACCGACCTTATCTCTAGCACGCGACTAAGCCCATTAACTCTTTACCACTTCTACTATGAGTATACGCGGGCTTCTTAGCCAGGATGTCGATCTTGAGTTCCTGTTTCGTCTCTCGCGTGTTCTCTTTACGTTTGTGGTGATATTGGCCGCGTGTTACTTTGTCTTCCGTTACACGTACCTCACTGGTTATTCTAAAGAGACCAAGCCTCCGGAAACCAATGGACCCATTGCTAAACCAAGTAAACCGGTTAATGTCGGACCGAAGAAGCTGAGGATAAAGCGGACGCTGAACTACTTGGACGAGTTTCTTGCGGCAATCAAAGTGTTTGGTTATCTTGAACCCCCCGTGTTCCATGAACTTACCAAAAACATGACCACGCAGAAATTGGGCGAGGATGAAGTGTTATACCTTGATGAACAAGTGGGGTTTTCCATTGTGGTTGATGGAGTGCTCCAAGTTTATACTCAGGCACCTAATCTTGATGATATTGCCTATGAAGAAGATGAAGTGGTGACTGTGGGCAATCAACGGTACCAATTGCTCAACGAAGTCAAACAAGGGGCCACTCTTTCGCCATTGGTCAATACGTTGGACTTGTTTCAAACGCAAACCACAACCGGATTCCCCTTCCCCTTAGCATCGCCTTCTCCCGGGTTCGATTCTCCTGACCTCGGACCCGACCTGGGTCTCCCCAAATACGTCGCCAAGGCTAAAATTAGACCTCATCATACTTCAACCACCATTGCCATCATTCCTCGCCTGGCATTCGTTCGCATTCAGACCCTTTACCCTAAAGCTACTTCCCATATCGTCACCATGGTACTCACTCGGCTTTATAAAGTGACGATGCTGACGATCCACAACTACTTGGGGCTTACTCGAGAGATTATGGATGCTGAAATTAGACTCAACAGTTGTCTCAATGACCAGCGAGTGCTCCCCCTGTACTTGTATCTGGGATTAGTCGAGCGCCTTAGTGCTAACGATGACCACCGTTTTGTACCTACTCGGACCCAAAAACCCCCGATCCCATTACTTCGAGCGCTGCTGAAGTATGTGGTATTGGATCTGAGTCGTGAAAAGTCGTCGTTTTCTGGAGATTTACTCAGTTCGGTGCCGCTTCTGTTAAAACCTGAAATGTCCGGCCCCAAACGCCGAGGACTGATCGGGCTGATCGGACTGCTTCCTCCACTGGAAGGAAGCCTGGCTCTTCGTCTTGAAGATCTCAAAAAGGGGTACCTTCGTAGTGACGACGAAACCGAGGAACGTGCGTTTAAATGGGCGGTGGTCGATGCTATATTCGAACGGCTTGGTGTGTCTCGGGAAAACCTTACCAAACCCCGGGATTATCTGAGCTCCCAAACGCTGCTGCGAAGCTCACTGGTGTTTGATTTGGCTCTGACGTCGCTGATAGATACTCCCACTACCGTCTACCCTACGGGGTTTTTGCGTAGTCGGTTTGAGGAGAAACCATTACCACAACCAGAGGAGTTTTCCGAAGATAAATGGAGTAAAATGAGACTGAAATGGGCCGAGCATCTTCAAATCAAGTACGTGGCTCCCGAAAAAGTGTTGGTGCAACAAGATTCGTTTGATACCGGGTTGTATTATGTGATTGATGGCAAAGTGGATATCATCTACGAAGGACTGCCGACAACTCTGTACAACAGTAAGCGCACCGTTCTCTATAGCGTCAATGCTGGAGGGTTAGCTGGCTATATCTCGATTGTGGTGGGGTTTAGACTGATGGTGACAATTCAAACGGGAAGTGAAGGAGCATTGGTGGCTCTGATTTCACGTGAAAACTACTTCAAGTTGATGGATAAGTACTACATGCTCCAGCTTCCGGTAGCAGTAAAGCTTAAGCTGTTGCTTCTGCCCAACTTTTTGACCATCGACTACGCCCTCGAATGGTGCCATATTCCTGCTGGACAGTACCTTTGTACCGAAGGCGATATTGCCAATGGGTTCCACGTGGTGCTTCTGGGCCGGTTCCGAGTCACCAAGTCGAGAGACGAAGGTCAAGCGGAAGTGATTGGCGAGTATGGTCATGGTGAACTGATTGGTGAGGTCGAAGTACTTACTAAGAGTCGACGTACGGCTTCGTTGGTGGCAGTACGTGATCTGGAGACGGCAAGAATCCCCCGTACTCTTTTCGAAATCATTCTGGTGGTTCATCCGTCCATCATGGTTAAAGTACTGAGAATTGTCGCCCAAAAGCTGTTGGATCTGGAGAAACAGATCGAAGTGGATGCATTTTCCAACACCGCCCCCAATATCTCTTGTGATTACAAGACCATCACCATCATGCCTACCACTTCTGGGATTCCCGTGCTGCAATTTGCCGATAAGCTCGTGGCTAGTCTTAAGGCTATTGGACGTCATGTGATTGCTCTTGATCAAGCGCTTGCGTTAACCAAGCTCGGACGTCACGCGTTTGACGAACGACTTGCTGAGCTTAAGCTCTCGGGTTACTTTGCTTATCTCGAAGAAGAATACGATCATGTCATCTACGTGTGCGATCTGACCCTCAAATCGAACTGGACTCATACTTGTATCCTGCAAGGGGACTGTATCCTTTTGATCGCCGATGCTGATGATGATTACACTGCTGCTAACATTGGTGAATACGAACGGGCACTCCTAAACATGAAAACCACTGCTCGGGCCGATCTTTGTCTTTTGCATCCAGAAAAGTATGTTGCTCCCGGACACACGCAAAAGTGGCTCAAACCTCGTCATTGGGTTACCAACCACCACCATATCCAGATGGTGATTCCCGTACGTCCGTCGAAGAAGAAGCAGAAGCTGGTGATTGGTGAATTTGCCGTGAAACTTAGTCGTCGCAATGCTCTTGAGCTGGTGAAGCTTAAGGCCATCAATTCATTCGCTAAGTTTAAAGGAATGGCCTCCGCCAATGAGCCGTTTATCGCTCCTGGTACTTCAAGCCATAAGGATGACTTTATGAGATTAGCTCGTATTCTTGCCAATGAAGCAGTAGGGCTTGTACTTGGAGGAGGAGGTGCTCGAGGTATTAGTCACGTTGGTGTGGTAACTGCACTTGAAAAGCATGGAATTCCCGTGGATATGATTGGGGGTACTCTGATTGGATCATTTGTGGGAGGATTGTACGCCAAAGACTACGATGCGGTGCTGATTTACGGGCGATGCAAGCAATTTTCTCGTCGGATTCTGGCATTATGGCGTATGGCATTGGATCTCACTTATCCAGTGACTTCCTACACTACGGGATATGAGTTCAATCGAGGAATCTGGAAGATCTTCGGTAATTATAAGATTGAAGACTTTTGGCTTGGATACTTTTGCAACCTGACCAATATCACCAACTCGACGATGGATATCCACGAACTGGGGTACTCGTGGCGATTTATCCGAGCCCTGATGTCGCTTGCTGGGCTCTTGCCTCCCATCGCCTATAAAGGGTGTATGTTGCTTGACGGAGGTTATTTGGATAACTTGCCGGTGATGGAAATGAAGAAAAAGGGAGCCAAACACATCATTGCCGTCGATGTGGGGTCGGTGGATGATCGTACGCCTCAGAATTATGGCGACACGTTGCTGGGGTTCTGGGTGATCTTGAACCGGTGGAACCCGTTCTCAAAGTACCCTAATGTCCCCAATATGGCTGACATCCAGTTGCGGTTGGCGTATGTGGCTTCAGTGCGGGCGTTGGAGTTAGCCAAACACACCGCGGGGGTGATCTATTTGCGTCCGCCGATCGAGGATTTTGCCACGTTGGACTTTGGCAAGTTTGAGGAGATCTATCATCTTGGTCGAAACTATGCTGAGGAGACCCTTGCGGAGTTGGAACGGGAAGGGAAGTTGCCTCATATCGTCACCAGAATCCCCGCTGCTGCCTCAGGAGAACGGACTCCTCTTCAACGACGTAATCTGGTATAGCTCCTAATATCATAAATGGCATTTTTCCCATAGTAGGTTTATTTGCGATTTTGAAATTCGAACATTCTCGAACCTCGGCAATGGTGAGGACTCACGCTGCCATGCGCCCCCAGATGTAGTGGTATCGATTGTGTAGGAGATGGAGGCGTGTGGACACGCCTTAGTCCATCATTGGCCTTGTCAATGGTTCACAAAGCGAGGGTTGTAAACCTCATTTGGTGGGGTATGAAGCAAAAGACACCAATGACTACAACGTGTCTAAAAGCTAAGGAAGCCAGTAAAAGGTATGGTAAGCTACCAGTTCTATTAAGCTCTTTCCTCTGTGTTGGTAATTCATGTCGGAGTTAACCACGAGCATCTCGTTGCTATGACTCACGACAAAGACGCGAGAATTGAACCCACCAATCTACGGTGCTTGCACCGACGCCGTAAACTTTAAATCGATGTCTGAAGATTACAAACCCCGGTCGACGTCAATTAACTGTCTAGTCTGACGTGTTGATTGACCCTTTGTGCTATTGACAATTACCCAATGACAGGTAACCGTTGTCCTGCGTGTCTCCGTTACTTGTAAACCACCCAGACTTCGATGCACTACTCCACTTTGCTGCTGGCGCTCCCCAATTTGTCATCGGGCTCTGATATAGAGTTGCCTCCATCTGCAGACACACACTGCATCTTATCGAATTTGATTATTAATCATAATCACCATCTAACCACAAAAGGACTAACGAAGAATCCCCCATACGAACTACGAATTGACTATTATTAATCAATAAATTACCATCGAATCAAGTCAGTTCTGAAAGCTTTGTAAGCTCTGCTAAGTAAGCAGTACTCGAAAGGCGTGTTCACAGCCGTATGCGGCGATGCACACAATACACGAAAGCACACCTCAGTGAGTGGAGGTACGATTATTTTTAGTTTTCAGAAGCATCCGGGAAGCCCTTTTAGATGAACAACATCACCGTGCATCGTTGTGTGTAGAGGGACTACCATTTCGTCTTTTTTGGTGTAGGTTTGTGGGAAATATATATATGATAAATTGGTGATTAAAGGGGCAATTAAAGTTGATGAGAGAGTGGGGTCATGTAAACCAGAGCTAAGGGGCAAGTGACTTCTTCGTTTAACACTCTAGATGACCCTGGCGCAGTAGTGTGCGCTCTTGACCAGTGCCTCTCCCTTCCCCACTACCTCATAATCTCGATTTGTCATCCCCACCATAAATGATACAGCCGCCCCAATTTAAGCCACTATATAAGCAAGCTAGCATCCCCAGTAATTAAACACCATCATGTCCGACAAGAAAGATTCTACCAACGTTTCCACGCTTTCGGTGGTATCGTCCATCACTTCCCTGGTGAAGCAGTGGAAGCTGAATAAGTCCCCAAAGCAAAGCTCGACAAAGAAGTTCACAGCCAAACAAGAAGCCCATCTCGACCACCTAATCCTACGGTGAGTTACTCGTGGTGTGCTTTGGTGATCCTACAGGAATGGGATCGATACCTTAGCTGGAGGATTCTACAGGATTTGGACTCCTTTATAGATGATGTTATTCCCTAATGCACGTTTATTCATCACTCAACTGCCATCGAGGCGTCGTTATTAGACAGGGTCAAAGCTCTCCTAATGTGGGGATTTTCCACTTTAACCCATCACGGTCGTAGGTACACTTGCGGTCTTTAATATCTGATGTTGGGCACTGCTTGGCCTCCTGCCAATCAAGCTCAAAGTCACCAAACCGGTTGACAAATTGGCGTAATTGGTACACGGTGTTAAACTTAAAGTAGCGGTTTTTGTGTCGATTGTTGAAGAAGAAGTTGGCGTACTTCATCAACCCGGGTGAATGCTTACACTTAATCAATAAGTCCCGCACGTCTTGTCCAAGTTCCACCAACTCCTCGATCGATTCCCCTCGCGCCGGCGGAGGGGTGGCGCTGTGGACCAGGTTATTGAGCAGCAGCAGCAGCCACAGCGAATGCAATAGGCGTGTGTTCGACGTCACCTTGCGGATTTCGGCTCGGTCGCCATCGATTTCCTTATCGTTGAGGAACTCCAAGTCGTATTCCCCAGGGATTAATCCGGGGTCACCCTGACCGTAATACCTCAGAGCCTGTTCAAACTCCCGTGCCTCAAAGGCGATATCCTGAGTGGCATCCAGAATTGTCCGCAGACGACGACGGACACTTGATTCTCTGCGGGGAGTATCCACCATCCGTGCCCTCACTTCAGCCGCCACCGGGGCTGCTCGAAGTTGGAACAGGGTTTCGTCTTCTTCGTCTTGCTCATCTTCCTCGTCAATGGCTTCGGGCTGGTCTCCATGGTAACCCATTTGGACGTATTCGATGGCTCGGTAAAGGTTCTTTAACGGAAGATTAACAAAGAACTTGTAGTTTGTTTCTGCCACCAGGTAGTAGAGCAAGTCGTAGTCGTTGAACAACGTCGTGGGTTGGGAGAAATCGATGAAAAACACCAGGAACCCCAGCTTAAGGTAGAGTCCCAGCTCCTCCATGACGAACTTTACCCGTACAAGCTTATTGTCGGGGATATTTGACTTTGACGTTCCCGTAGCATCCCGATTGTCACTGGTGGGAGCAATTTCGAATTCTCCAAGCTTAAGAAAGCAGAACTGGTTCTTAGGAAGGATATCCTTAATGTTAATTGGAGGGAAAAACGTCTGTTCGACCATTCTCCCTTGGCCCAGTCCATCATTTTGTAAATACCGGATCTGGAACTTGGTGGTACCTAGCCCCAGACCATGCTTTACCACCAACGCAATGTTAAGGTTATATTTGCCAGGAGCGAGCCAAAGCACCTTCTTGTAACTCAACAAATACAGCTGATTCACCTCAACAAAGTGACGGTACACATAGTTGGTGGCAATATCCACATTATAGTCCTCATGGTTAGCAAATAGACGCTTGTTTTTGAGCACCAGGTATACATAACGCCACAGATCCTTCACGAAACAGCAATGGAACGGGTTAGCCGTCCCCGAATCGTCGACATCCTCAAGCCCCAGGTAATCAGCAAGAATCTTACGGCATTGGTAGCGGAAAGCGTCCATGCTTTTAATGTAGACTTTAAGCCATGGCAACACCTTGACGATCACGGGGACGATGGCCTCGCCAAAGCAAGCGACGATCTTATCGTAGAACAAGTCGTTATAGAGAGCGTACCAGTACTTCAGCGTGAGCTTGAGATTCAGCTCCGGTACCTCCCGGAGGAGGAGGATATGGATCTCGAGCGGGAGGTCGCTGAAGGTGGTCATATAGAGTGCGAGCGTGACTATGGTGGGGGCAATATAAAAGGCGAAAAATATTTGGGAGTAGTGATGGCAATTCGTGACTGTTGAAGTGTTTGTGGGGTAGAAAGGATTGGAGATTGATGTGGGACATCAATTGGAGCCGCTGGAGGTGTGAGCGAGATCGTACGGTGCCCCTTACCTTATCTTTGGTGAGGCTGAACTGGATAAGCGAAAGTGGGGAAAATGCTAAGGAAAGGAGGAGATCACGTAGTAGACTAATGGTAGATGGTTAGGGAATGGGAATAAGTGGTAATTGTGTTGTTTTGGAGCTGGTGGCAACAACAATGGCTTGTTCTCGTCATCACAGTGGGCATGATTGGTGGGGTATAGTGCACGTGATAAACTCCCCTAAATAGATACCATCAAACCAAATAGCATACCAGTGCCAATGGAGACAATAATAACTCGGTTAGTATTGTTATGAAGTGTAATACGTTTCTTACCATTATTAGTTATAGTATTTGCTTAGTTTTGTCCACGTTGTCGTTATCATCATTTTTCACTACCAGACACCTCACCACACCTCACTGCGATGACGTCGATGTTCTACGACTCGCGGTTTGACCCGGCAGGGTACCTTGACCAGCTCTTTGTCAAGCTTGTGGGGGATACGACCAATCCTGATGTCTACAAACGGCTCGCAGGCGATCCGTCGGCACCTACCATGGCTACCGTCAACAACTTGATCTCAGAGATGGAGTTCATGACTCAGGAGCTCGTCCATCAGCCCCAGCTTGGGAAGCTTCAAGAAGCAGGGATTCTGCTTAACGACAAGACCACTCGACTCCAGTATTACGCTCAGGTGGTGAACAATGCCATTGTGGCGTTGGAACAAGAACTCCACGACGTTCGTGACGAAATCACTAGCCACGACGAGCCTAGTGAAACCGTGGCTCAACTATCTCAACTCAGTAAGGCTAAGGCTAATCTTCAACAGGTGCTTGAGGTGTGTGAGCAATTGTATCGGACCATGGGACAAACGAGTCTTACATCGGCACAAATGGCTCAACTTTTGAAGGAAAAACCCGAGGAAAAAGCCAAGGTGAAGCCATTGGTGGATGGACTTACTAAGTTCAAGAACATATAGAGACACCAGCTGCTTAATAACATCAGTGACAAGTTGACGTCAGCAGTCTTGGGAATACTCCGTTGATACTTTAATTACACCAATTGATGGAGTGTTAACAGCAAGTTGTCTCTCTGGTATTCCACACTTCAGTGGCTTCAGACTGGGAATATAATGTTTACACGGTGTGGAAGAGAAACTTGGTCGTAAAGATATGGGATTATAAAATGCAATATAAATGATGACTATGCCCCACTTAATCGTTTCAAGGCTGCAGTGGCGATTTCGATCTCGTCTTGCCATAATTGCCGTACACAGTCTCCAGCAAAACCTGGCAATGGTGGCTTTTCCAACTCCTTCGTCGCCGTTTCGATAACCAGGTCAAGTATCTCCCTGAGTCTCTGCTCAGTATATCTCTCGTATACGGAACCGTCGGTGTAACCACTTACAAAAGCCAGAAGACGTCGCAGCTGGTGAGGATGAGATTCTTGTACCACTGCCAACGCCATCTCGGTGCGGAATGACGCAGTTCCGTCGGAACCAATGGTATAGTCACCCCAGTAATCATTTTCTTGGAGCCATTCTTTCCATGCTGGTCGCAGACTGACTTCGGGAAGAAGGTAGTGAGTGATGTCGAGGGTATTCCACTTGTTGGTCTTGGTGACGAACCCATACTCACACATCAAAAACTCATTGGAATGGGGTCCGTAGCTGAAAAATAGCTGATCCCCTTGTTTGTAAGGTGTCGACGTATACACCTGAAATCCTTTACCATCAATTTTGAGCCTACATTGATCACTATCGGTATGATTAATGAAATCAACATAGGGAGCCAAGGTAAAGTTATCAGCAGTTGTGGCGCCTTGAGGGATATCCATGTAAAGACAACGAGAGTTAATACACATCCAGAACCGCAAATAGTCGATTTTGGTGATGGTGAATCCATGAGCCGATGTAAGCTGCGATACCACCTGCCAATCCTCGTCAAACCTCGCCTCTACCTTATCTGCATGGGTCTGTACTGATGGAGGAAGTCGTTGTCTCCATTGAGGCTGGTTATCACGGATTGTCCACACTAATGGTACCGCATCAAAGTCCGACAATTGAGGAAGCATGGCTAAAAAAGGCATCCACACCAGGTGGGGCCGACTCAGCTCGACAATTAAAAACATCAGCACCACTTGGAACAGCAGGAGACTCTCCAAAGTGGCAAGATCAAGCTGACGATAGAAACGAGCAGCATCATCGTCACTAAGCTCAGGAGGCTCGTACGCTCGGTTAATCGAAGCATATATCGGGTTTTGATCAAGCTCGACCTCAGGAAGGTACCGACCAATGTGTTTGACCACCGTAGTAAAGTTTACCAAGAGGTTGTGAGGGATTCGGATGATGAGTTGAGGCTTATCGAGGTTTTCCAAGGCAAACAAACCTCTCCCGTACACGGACAGTTCCTGCACGGTGATTTGGGGACATATGAATGACTTTGAATGGGTATTGGCGTCGTCGTGGTTGATCCACGCCTCGAAAGCCTCCATGGATCTTAGGACGAAGGCTAGTAGAAGCCGCGCGATGCCACTTTCGCATGGCTGATTATGTAAGCACCAAAAAAGTTTGTGGCGAGGGACGGTAAGTGCAGTGAGATTGCTGACATAAGCCCGAGCAACGGGCGACGCCCCGCACTGGTCCTTCATGTGAACTTAAAGCATTGTGTGCAGGTCCGAATCGGAGATTTCCTCCCCACATTATCACATGGCCCCGAACTATATAAACCACTAGTCTAACGTGTGTCACCCGAAATCAACCTTACGATGTCTGGATTAGCTGCTGACGGTTTTGAGGCTGGACCCTCCTTCGAGTTGTTATATACTGCCCTCAGAGACGACACGCTTAGGCACAAGGCATTAAACGGAGTCAAGGCAGTGATTGTCATCACCCTCAAAAACACTACTGGCAAGACCCAAAGCTGGTTGTTGGAATTAAAGAACCAAGGCACCGTGGAAAAGGTGTCCGAAGTGCCTCCGAACGACGTGCAATTGTTATTGACCGACACTGACTTTGTTAAGATTGTTACCGGAGAGCTGAGTGGGCAACAGTTGTTTATGAGTGGCAAGTTGAAGGTGAAGGGCAATCCATTAAAGGCACTGGCGATCGACACTGTGTTTAAGCAATTGGATCCCCGTCCTAACCTTTGATGGTGGACTTACGCATAATGATATTTATAATTTAATGACCCATATAAATCGAAACACGACTGTGTCCACGAAGATGATGACTAGCAATGTCTCAGTCATGACGCTTTATTGTAAACAATCTGGCAATATTGGTAAAGAGTAGGCAAGTTAAGTCAGAGTCTATGATGGGCCGAGTCCTAGTCTGTTCAAGTTGCTCGCAGTTAAAGCTAATGATAGCATTATCCAGTACCAGTATCGAATTCTCCTCAGAGCCCCTTCAACGTAGTGATCATCAACAACTTTTACAGATGGCACCTTGAATACATCGGGATAGAGGGAAAAGTCCCACTCAGAATCTCTTTTGGCTTCATCGTAGCCGCCAAAGACGATCTTCACTGTATCTTGGGAGAAACTGTCATTGACCCCACAACCTGCTTTATATAGAGGGCATACTTCATATAATAAACCGTGTTGTAATTGTCAACACGCTGAAGATCAACATGGTCAACATTATTTGTTTTCGTTTTAAATGGGGTCTCAGGTATGATCTTTAACTCCTCTACTAAAGCCGTAATATTCCTCTCAACATGCTGTACGACATGCCTTTGTGTTCTAGAAGGAAAGATTTGCCATTAGATAATTTCGTAGATCACCTTGCCTGTAAGTTTTGGTTAATCGCCGAACCAGTAGATAATCAAAGACACTTTATGAGATAACTCACTATAATTATTCAATGAAAGCAATATCTATGAGTTTTCAATTTAGGTTGGAATGAAGATGAACCATACCACTGAGGAACACGAATAAATTGTGGTAATCTTTTCAAAACGGTAATGTCTTCGAAGGTTAAAGGAGGTCATATCTTTATTATCACCCGAGGTGATGGCTTCATTATATATTTTTAATTGTCGAGGGAGAAGATTACTCGGTGTGTTTTCTCACGTAATCCCATAAACTCTTCAAGAGCCCTTCGGGCAACGTGAGCAAGTCCATGGTGAACTCGCCGTTGTCGATGTCGTTTTTGATATTCATCTCGTTGGTGCGGTTATCGGTGACCATTTGGACGATGACGATCAAGTCGTCCTCTTTGAGCTTTGTCAACCCGTTCGCCAACTTTTCAAGGTCCACCGACCCCTTGACGGGGGCAGCCGCTCCCGTCTTCAGCTTTTTCGCCACTCCACCGGCGACCGAACCCTGAGGGTCCAATTTCCGCTTGTTGTCGTTGTCGAACGGCACCGGCCCCAGCTCGGCGAGAGCCTTGTTGAGGGCGGGGTTTTTCGACGGAGACACCGGAATGGTGATTTCGTGGTCATTGATGTAACGTTCCTTGACAAAGTTCAAGTCGTGGCTGATCTTCCGTTCGCCCAGCTTGCCCGGTAACCCCAAAAGGTGGAGGGAGATGGGGATGTCGAATTCACCCCACCCTTGTTCGGAAACCTTGAATGGAGGTTGTTTTACCGCTCTTACCGGGTTGGCAAACGTCGGGTGGAGGTGGTAGGTCACTTTGTCGAGGATAATCGCCGGCACTTCCTCCCCCTTGTCGTTGAGCATGACGATGCTGATGCTCCACTGTCTCATGGGGAACCCCTCGACCGGAGGAACATCCTTCATGATCAGCTGTTCGGTGATCACCCGAATTGTTCGCTTGACCTAGGACGTTAGTTGCTGGAGCTCTTGTAGTGAGGGCAATGGTACTTACTTCTGACATTATGGCGTTGGCAACCAACGGTGATGTTTTTTCGCGCGGACGTGTACTGGCCTCCCACCATCCATTATGGAGAAGGATGGCAAGCTGGAACAATGATAACGGTATGATAGGAGTAAATCGTAGTATGCTGGAGTAAATTGTGTTATGGTTTAATTACAATTTGACTCGTATTAAAGGTTTATGATTAGTGCTTGCGCAACGACTTGCACAGCGAGTGAGGAGGGTGACTGATGATACTCCATGGAGAGGACAATAGTTTAAGTAAATGGGTGTGGAAAATGCTTGCACGAATAGCTTCGTTTAAGTGTTTTACTTAGTTGAATATTGAGTGGAATTTTTGATCAATAATTGAAGTTTCGAGTTCAAGTGGCTGGTTTTAAGGGAACATGCTGATCTACCTCGTATGGAAGGGTTGAAGGAGTATGAATAACATTCGGATGATTAATAAGACTAGCAAGTGGCGTAGATTGTCCCAAGACTCGTTTCTTCAAAACGGTGGCAATCGGTAGCAAATCTTCTGTAAACAAGTCTGTGTCTTATTAGCCTCAATGCAATGCTTCAGATTCTAACGTTTTCATTCGAAATACCATAGTCAAGACAATTGGTTATCGTCTGAATGGCATTGTTAATTACTTTGAGGTTTGACAAAAGTCAGTTTTATTGAAGATAACATTAATGACAAGTTTAGGTGCTTTTCCGTACATTACTATTGCCAATCATTCGAATATGAAAATTTAAATCAATTTGTCCCTTGGTGGTTTACTCATTCTACACATTGCCTACGAATCGAAAGAACTGAATCGTACCGAAGACTATTAAACAACTGAACTACAGCTTGACTACTTCATTGTGACTTGTGTAAATTACAGCGCAGGGTAATTCTCAAGCCACCGTAGCCTCGAATAACATTGGACTGACTCTGGGTAATTCTATGGTTGTTTCCATATGGTAATTGAACCCTGATTGCATAAGCGAAGTGTCCTAGGTGCAGTACGGAAACAAAAGTTCTTAATGAGCTGGGAATACCTGAAAAACGCGACTAGCACCGAAAAACGATATTCTCAGTAGAAGCTACGACGACGATAATGTTGTAACAGTGAGCTCCAACCGTTCCCGTAAAATCCACGACACCCAGTAAAGGCTTCTATATTTAGACGCAAAATTTACGAACAAAAAAACTCCAATGGCAGTTTTCTCCTCACTCGGCCAACTTACACTATGAATGTGCTAACAAAAGTTACTCACAAAATGACAAAGAATCACCAAAATCAACAACAACTAATGGCAAGGGAATCACATTAGGTAAATTTTGGGCATCATCCAAAAATCTTGGAGAATTTTGCTTGCTCGTTGTAATTCTCAAAAGTATCACCAACCATTCCTAATCACTCAATTGGAGAGGGACATGGTACAAACCCACTAAACAAGCCACGACGATTACAACAAACACCATCTTAAAGGTATGGCATGAGAAGAACATCTCGAATTTTGACTTAAAAATGACACCATACAAACACTTTCGTTTTGCACACAAAACATCCCAGAAATCGCCCGAGTTAGCTAAATTAAGTGATGACTTTAATATTTAATAAGTTTTTCAACCTCTAATCTTGATATTAGCCTACCCTCTGATCGCATATGGAAATATAAAACACGAGTTACTAGTAATTGGTGTCTCAAGACTTGTGAGAATCAAAGGGTTACGGCTATCAAGAAGAATCTCCAGGTTGTTGTAGTCTTATAGTCCAGTTACCTTTCGGGTTAAGATTGTGGCTTAAATTTATCTTATAATTCTGAAGTTGCAAGAGTAGGCGATAGTAGTAGTAGAGTAGGCGGTTAGGTAAGACCGTCGAGTAAAGTCGAGTAAGCCAGAAGCTAGAGTTATGTTAAGTCGAGTAATCCAGAAGCTAGAGTGAAGTAAAGTCGAGTAAGCTGGTTTCGGTGAAGGGCTGAGTGTATGTCCAGACAATCATTACCCTAAGAGATCTTGTCAGAAACAAACCTTACCGATTCGGTAATGGGTGACCTAACCTTACTTGGGTGGCTTATCGGTTTAAGTTTAGCATTTGCTCGTGTTTGGACAAGAAGGAATTCCGGGTAACTCTGACTGCAAATATACCGACGTGGCACTCGACCCACTTTAAAGTGTCTCCTACGTTAAAGCCTCCTGTCACTTAACTGTAACACCAGCAATTAAGTAGTCTGGTTTACCAATAATAGAAATCTGTCACCACAAGGGGAAGTCAAGTGTCGGAGTACGAGCCCGTGCCCTTGCCATATCCATGTCAAACATTGACGGGACGCAAGGATGCCCTGACCCTTACGTCAAGGTGTCAAAGTCTGACGATAACGTACGTAGGCAGCGATGGGTATATATATGACGTTACGTGCTAATTGATATGGTGATGGCGCTCGGTTGGGCGCAAATGGCGCTCGACTGGCGCTAATGGCGCAAAGGGCGCCAGGCACTAGGGCGCTAACCGCAGCGCCCGCAAGCGCTCGCTAGCAGCGCCCTAGCTCATGATATCGTGGGGGAACTTCGCCGGCGGCGCTTGCTGGGGCGATATCTCGGTGGTATCGTCGATGGTCTCGTCGTCGCTGTCGCGGACCACCACCTCCAGCTTGTACCGTTTATGGCTTGGTTCTCGCGGCGTCAGCAGCGCCGGGGGCGCGTGGGGGTTTATGTGCTGGGGAGAGTTCTCCTGGGGCGACGGTCCCTGGGGAGAGTTTTCCTGGGTATCGGGAGATGCTGGCGCCGTCGAGTTATCCGACGGCGACCGCGTCGCCGGCGCGGCGCTGGCGGCACTGGTGCCACTGGTGCCGCTGACGGCGCTAAGGGCGCTCGGCGCTCGCCCCACGCTGGCGGCGCTAAGGGCGCTGGCCCCAGGCGCCGGGCTTTTGGCATTGGTTGGCGGCAGCTTATCGCCCGGTTTCCAATGATGAAACTGGATGATGTGTTGGAACAGCGTCATCAGCTCCTGAGTCGGCGGCGGTCGGTTTTTCGCCGGGGGTTGTGCCGGCAGCGGCTTCACTTGGAGCGTTTTGGTGATGAGAGGCAGCCGGAGCTCGGCGCCGTCGGGCACCAGCGACGTGCGCTGATGGGCCGACGAAGCGCCTCCGAGGCGCCCCGACCGCTGGTACTGTTGTGGCGTCATCGGCGCCCGCATCGTCATCGCCGGCGCCCCGCGCTTCGCCGGCGACTGGGGGCGCCCGTCGCCAAACTTATAGTGGATGGGAAGGGTGGGATTGACGTTAAGATGATCGTGTTGGTACATGGCTGCTGCCAGGCGCTTTGTAGGCAGCGGCGCCGGGGCAAACTGATGGTAGATGGGGGGCGCCGGCGCCGGCGCTTGGGGATGAGCCATGGCGACCATGGGAGGTGGTACCATCGTCAGATGAGCGCCACTAGCGCCACTAGCGCCAGCATTAGCGCCAGTGTGGGGAGCGCCAGGAGCGCCAGGAGCGCCACTTTGGGATCCCCCAGCGGCAGCCAGCGCCAGCGCCAGCTGATGAAGGAACGTCCGGTGGTATTCATCTGGATTCACACACATCACCGGAATGAGATAGGGAGGAATGTGCGCTGCCATCGCCATCCGTATGATCTCGAGGTTCTTATCGGCTAATTGGCCCCGAAGCTCCTCCTGTTTGCGGCGCTCGATCTCCTGGCGAAGCCGGATGGTCTCAATATACGCCTGTTCCCCTAGAGGGAACGATTCGACTCCCAAGAGCTTCATGAGGCCCGGATCATCGATTTTGGCCGTTGGCGCTAGGGGCGCCGGCGCCGGCGCCAGCGGCGGCGCCAGCGACCTCCCGGGGCCCTGCTCGAACCTGTCAATGAGGGAATTGACCAGCATCGACATGGAAACAGCGAACGTCCAGCGAGCGGGCTTCTTGTGGGTTTCAGCAAGTAATTAGGCCCGACCCAAAACTAGTGATTACCTTCCCCAATTGGGTTAGGTGGCCGCATTCACCGGAGCCTCTAGAAAAATTATTCCGGTTGGGGGCCCTGGGGCAATGAGTAAGCGAAGGACGAAGGGAAGAGGTATGGCTAGTCTGATCACGTTATCATTATCATCATTGTAATTATATGATTACGTTAATTTACTGGTACAATGGGGAGTTTGCTAGCTGTCAAGACGATGGTGTTGGATCTCCATTAATATTTAATTCAGGGTCGAGTGGATGGGCTCCGGGCTCCCAACGCGAGAACTCCCTCAACTCCAAACCTATATTAGTCTTCTCTCGTAGCAACGGTTAAGATTCACCCTTGTCCACTACCATATCCGAATTCTCATTAACCACAACAACTATACCAATTCCTAGATTTGTCGTTACTTAATACCTTCGAAATCGCCAATTGTAATGTTATCATCATCGCGATAATAAACATTATTTAGGGTTAATCGTCAAGTCATTAGAATGGTGTGGAACCTACATCAACCACCATTGATATACGGGTCTTAGTCATTGCGTTCCGCTAAATCCGGACCCGACCACTCGCAAACCTTGCTCCTTTTCTCAATGACAAACTCATCATGGGGCCACAACTGCAGTGGTGCCAAATACGACCCCAAGCTTGGCGTCTATCTGTCGTCTACTCTATCAGCGATGTGGCTGTGATGGCATGAGGCGGACGGGTGCCGATGACATGGTTGGGCTAGCATATTGGCTGCAATTGGTACCTTTGTCAATCGAGAAAAAGAAACACCAAATCGAGGCTCCCACCCCTGATGAGGCGATCTCATTCGAACTGAGTTGAGTACAGATTTATCTTGCTTGACCAGTTTAAAGGCTTCAGAATCCTCAAATGTCGCCGTGCATGAACAACGTAGTTTACGATGGTCTAGTCTTGGTTAGACTCATGATGGCGATCTATGCATATCGGGTTGTCCGAGGTGCCGGTGGGAAGGTCAACCTCTCCTCCACTAGCCGCTAGGCGTCACCCCTGAGTCCATGCCTTTACGAGAGGTGATGATTTTTGCTCTATTCAACGCATTAAATAGAAGATAAAAAACAATCATTATGAAGACAATAACGACAATGTTGATGAATCTAGCTTATGTTTGGGTTTCCAATGATGCAATAACTACAAGATTGTTGCTAATATGATTGCAAGGGTCTAGTACAGTCTATCGGGTAAACTCACTCTATTCAAATTCTAGGTTCAATAAGAACAATATACCACCATTAGGTTTCCCTAGACACAAACCTAATCCCATTGGGAGGAGAACAAATGCTAAAATGTGTTAAAGCCAATAGTACCACTTGTATTACACTACGCCATTGTTGATATTGTTCCCCTAGCACGGTAACAAGTGGATTCTGGTAATTCTTCTTTCACTTTCGCGAACTGTCCAACTTGTGCGATGGAAATTAAGGTTCATGATTCGGGCCGAAACAATATAGACAGAAGGCATGAGTTGCTTTAGTGGGTGCATCGCATCATCTGGAGCCAAATATAGCGAAATGACTCCCGATCGGGAAAGGCAGCCCTTTGTCGTCGTTGTCAACGTGTCATCACGATTACATATCACTTTCATCAAACAAATGGTTGGTTTGCATCCACTAAATATCCGAACTAACGATGATGAGTAATTGGTTGTTACTATTGACCCATATTATCAGACTTTGGAGTTGTTATAGACGTTACTGAAAAAATTAAAAAGAACGTCAGCTACAGGATTCGAACCTATGCGCTCAGAGAGCATGTGATGGTTAGAACAAGATTCTAATCACACTCCTTAACCAACTCGGACAAACTGACTTTCTGACCAATTTTTACTTTCGCTTTATGGTACGTAATTGCTAATGATGCAATTTTTGCGTTTTTTTGGCTCTTTTTACCATTATAACTACATCTACATCACTGTTTCCGTTCGCGTATATTACTCGAAATTACCTCTCTATCCCACGACCGTCTATCCCTAAATTAAATCCCATCCCAGTCGCCGATGTGTCCCAGTCATTAGTTAAGATTCAACGAGTTCATAGATCCCAAAAGATTGAACGCCAGCTCTGACTGGCCCTGCGCCTGCTGCTGGTGCTGATGTTGCTGTTGCTGATGCTGCTGCTGCTGTTGTTGCTGCTGCAGTTGTTGTCCATGGAAGGGGAACGATTGCCTCAGCGGCGTTCTCTGTCCCAACGCTGCCGCAGCCGCTGCTGCTGCCAGGTTCACAGCACCCGAAGACGGTTGTCCCCACTTGGGAGTACCAAACAGCTCCGCCACCGCGCTGCCTAACAGACCCATCAGTCCCAGTCCCATCAGGGCCAACGAGTCACCCGTATGCTGAGGCTTTTGCTTAGCGTAAGTCAACAGATTGTTACGCAGCAGCTTATGAGGCGTCAGTCCATTCAGAGACAGCGCCAGATAGATCAGCGGGGGTGCCACAAATCCATTCACCAGCAACGGTTGACCCAGAGCGGTAGCAGCAGCGATCGCCGCTGCCGTCGGGTTCACCGGGTGAGTCACAGGACCATGGTGGTGATGCGGATGGTTTTGAAGCATCGCTGGCTTCGTCAGTTGACACTTCAAGCAGCAAATGTTTTTGGCAAAGTTGTGGTACATACACACGTCACACTTCCAGTCGCCAGCCCGGAACGGCACGTTATTAGGGTACGGTTGACGCGGCTGGGGCGCTGGAGCCGAGTAGTTCCCGTAATTGCCATAGGATAACGCCGTGGCGGCGGCGGCGTTAATTAAATTGGTGTTGAACAGCTTATCGGGGTCCGTCTGGCGTCTAGGGGGCGCCAGCGACGGTTGACCCAGCAGGTAGATCAGCTCCTGGATGGCTACTGCCAGCAGGGCGGGGAACAGACACCGGAAGCAGTGAGTACGCCGCTGGAAGTTGCTGAACCCACACAGAGGACACGTCCAGTCGCCAGGCCGAGGGCGATTTTTCAGCGGCGGGAACGGCGTGAGCACCTCGGCAGCCAGATCAAGCACTCGTGTCAGCAGCGGTTGCACTTCGATGGCACGATCGTTGAGGACACGACCGTTCATGGCCAACAGTTCCGTGGCTTCTTCGTGGGAGCCAAATACGGCAAACCCGGCGATGCCATGACCGCCATTGGTCCCCAGACGCCACGTCTTTTGTCCCTGAGGAGCTCCGTCGGCGTCGGCGTGTTTGAGGGTCCAAAAGGCGATGGGACGTCCACCAAACTGAGTGAACCACAGCTCCAATTCCAGTTGGGTGGTGCCAGGGGGCAAATTAGCAAGAAACAAGATCTTCAGTCGTTCCTGGAGGAACACCTTGACGTCTTGAGCCAGGTCGTAGGGTTTGGTGAGTACCAGGGGGTGGTCTTCGATCGGCATTGACTTCTTCACCAACTGAGTGAGGATTTGTGAGTAAATATGGACCGTAGACGGGGCCGTGGTCCCCGTAGGCGACGCAGTATCGTCAACATCGACTTCCAACGCCGTGATCACGTTCAGTAACGAGCTGGGCGGGTACAGCAACAGTTCCGGGTGGTACTGTTGCCATTTGGCGTACTCCGCAGCCAAATCGAATACTCGAGGATGTTGAAGGTACGCAGGAAGCACCACGCCTTTATCACGAGCTTCCCGCGGGAGTTGGACCCGTAATTTAGCGATATCGGCGGTGACAAACGAAAACTCGAGTCCAGCACCAATAAGCTCACGCTGGACGTAGGCATCAAACTGTTGCACCGCATCCTTAAACAGACCGGCTGCCCGAACGTGTTCCCACAGCACCCCGTGGAGTTGGGAGCAATAGGGCGTAATGGGAGTGTTGACCGGTCGCACCAACACCAGCTGACGGTGGATGGTCTGGAGCAGCTGGGCATCGATCACCGCCCACGCCCACTCGATCACCTCGGCCAGATCCTTGGTGACATACGTCGTCGACTCGTCGCAAGTGGTGGCCACGTGCACCACCACGTAGATGTCGCTCATGGCTCTCTCGTCGCTGAAGATTTTCGCGAAGAGGGTGGTCTGGGGTAGAAAAACGAGCACTGGAGGGGGAGGGGGAGGAAGGGGAAAAGGGATGATATAATGGAGGAATGTGGAGTAAATGGAGTGGAAAGAGGGTTAGGTTGGTGATAAAGTGGGTATGGATTGGTAGAGTGAGTTTGGTGGGGTTTCGTGGGGTTTTGGTGGGGTTTTGGTGGTAGTTATGACTAAGTGGTGAGGTGGCTAGTGAAGTTATGAGTGGCTAGTTTAACTAAATTAAAGTGTGGTTAAGTACTGTAAAACAATCTAGCAAGTTATAATGGTGAGGTTTAAAGGAGCTTGATGATGGGTCAGTTATTAGGTCCACGGCTAAAGGTTAGTGGCACCATTAATACCCTGAGGGTGACAACACTAACACGTTAATTAACTGGATGAAAGTTGTTTAAAACTTCTCCTTGAATTGTGGACGACTTTGATTGATCGTGTGTGGTTATTTGTTGTGGTTTTGTCTTAATTGTTCAAAGGTTTGCTAATGGGAGAATGTTTTTCGTACGTGTTAAGTCTTGTGCTAATAGTGGTTACTCGACACAAACCAAAACCGCTTGCTCACAATCCATAGCGTACCATAACTTAGAGAGTGAATAACTGTAGAGGTATAATAGAGCTGGGAATATGAAGATCTATTTGCTATTCACTGATTGAGGTTGTGAATACAATCAAATTCCGTGATTGGTCATTCGTTCGAGTAACTAGTTACTTGTTAACAACCATCTAGCATGACATTAACGACCACGTGATTAGATATAACGACATTCAGTTATTGAGAGTCGATATGTTAATAGCTAGTTCAGTGAAACAACCTAGCCATGGTGAATTTGGAGGTTTTGGTGAGCACTCCAAAAGACGAATAAGTTGCCATTTTCGTCGTTATCCATATTCATGGGTTCCAGTGGGGATGGGTTCAAGTCATAAGTCTGTAAACGTCTGAACCTTGGTGTTAGACTGTTCCTAGACATGATCGTAATTATCTATCAATGGAGGTGATATACTCACAAAAAAAGGAAGTGAAGCTAGTGTTAAGTAAAGCAGTAAAGACAAGGAAAATCAGAAGCCAGAGTAATTTAAAGTCGATTAAGGCAGTTTCGTTATAGCGCTGAGTGTAAGTGTCGGAGCGTTTATGGGTTAAGGGAAGCCAAAGTCAAGGTAAGGCAGAAGCTAGAGTGAAGCCAAGTCAAGGTAAGTCAGTTTCGCTAACAAGCTGAGTGTTAACTCTGGGTGCAGGGCAATTTCTTTCGGTTTTAAACCGTAGACTCAATGATTTCCGTTACCATCGTTGTACCCTCACCACTCTTCGCACACCCTCATTGCCTCATCGGATGCTTTGCGACCTCAACGTCCCTTGGCCCGGCGACTACACCCGAAAACCCACTGCCGACGAGATACGACGGCTCCGTCAAGTCGTCATTACTCTTAGTCATCTCGGATACACTCATGTTGCCTTCAATCTCACCGTACCCGGGGATACCAAGATCGTGGCTCCTCATCCCATCGACGTCTCCATCGTCAAGGACGTGCCTGTGAAAGTGTTTACTCGGATCACATTGGTGGTTCTGGACCCAGCACAATGTCATCTGATTGCTAAACTCAACAACCAGTTCGATCTCATCAGCATTCAACCCGAATCGGAGAAAGCCCTCATCTTTGCCGCTGGCTTGGATATCGATATCATTACGTTTGCCCTGGGGGTTAAATTGCCTTTCTATTTAAAGCACAAGACGGTATGTGGCGCTACTGATAAGGGGATCAAGTTTGAATTATCTTACGCTGCGATGGTGATGGGGTACGAACCATTAATCCTGACTCCCGTGGGACTGCCGCGGACCAATTTCTTTTACAATGCTCATCAAATGATCCGACTGCTGCGGTCTCGAGGGCTAATTGCTAGTCTGGGGGCTCAGGCGCTGAGTCAATGTCGCAGTGGTCATGATATTACGATATTGCTTAAAACGTTAGGGTTGGACTCGTCTCGAGCCAAGGCAACGGTATCGGATAATCCTGAACGAGCATTATTACGGGGTCGGTTGCGGATTAAGCTGTATAAACAAACGGTGGAGCCCGTGGAGCGAGATCGGAAGCGGGGAGGCGATAGCGATGCCGTGAGGCTACTAAAGCGAGCCAAAGTGCAGAGTGATGATCACTAGGGCTAAATACCCAAATTGATAGCATCAAAAACGCATACATTCAAATACAATAAATAATATCCACAATACGTTCTAGTCGGACTAGGACTCAGCCTTGAACCGAGACTGCTCTCAGTGCCTTCTCTTGCTTGTCTCTTCTCTTGCTTGTCTTTTATCTTGCTTGTCTCTTCTCTCGCTTGTGTCTTCAAACTACTCATTGTGATATTTGTAATTTGTCTCTCTTTTAAAACTGTCGAGAACACAAACAATCCTAAATACCAGAGGATTCTATAACAATAAAGGCATAAAAGCCTGTTACAATCCAAGGCTTAATCCTAGTCTATTCTATTCTGGCTCAATCCTAGTCTATTCGATTCTGGCTTAATCCTAGTTGGACTTTATCCTAGTCTTCATTATGGGGCAGACGCCAGGGACGAGTAAATGATACCCCTTCAACATTCCGGAAATCGGTACCGTGAAAGATCCCCGTTTGGAGTTGATGGTAGTCATCATGACTAAAGTTCTTCGGATCCAAGAGTCCCAAGTCATGGATATCATATCCCAACTTATGGTTATGGTTCGCCATATCCAAGATCCGACAATTCTCCCAGAACGCCAGATGGATCGGTCGAAGCTTAAACATATGGTTAATCGGATAATTCCATCGCTTCCGTCGCTGGCTAACGTCTTGACCAATATACATCTGATCACATTCATAATGAAACATCAGCAATAAATAAAGACACTCATGATTATCCTGAATCACCTCGATGAGCTTGGCGATCTTCGCCTCCACTGGAGTCCGCTCGAGCCGGTCCTGTTGTAGGTCGACTTCTTTAACGTAGGCAAGAGACTTGACGATGACGTTATCCTTGACGAAATCACGGGACCGAGACGAGTAGCTTCGGACCATTACCATCGGTATAACCCGAGGGCATCGGGATAATCGTGGTGCTAGCACTGTCAACCGTCGAAGCATCTCTTTAACTGATTATAAAATGGTTGTAAGTGCGAAGTCTCGAACTCGAGGAGTTACAGCGACTAGGTTTCAGCCATTCACCGAAACTGGCTTACTCAACTCTAGCTCCTAACTGCCTTCACTTAACTGCCTTCACTTAATTGTCTCACTTAACTGTGTGCTCTATTAGTTCTCTTATAACTTCACAAATATGACATAAATAGACTCTAGCAAATGCCCCTGAGGTTAGGGTTTAGCCCTTCTTCCACTCTGGCTTACTAAGCTTCTGCCTTGCTTACTTAGCGTTTGACTTATTTAGCTTCACTTCTCTCTGTGATGAGAAATTTACCAAATTATGATAAAAGTACATCTAGTCGTTCGAATACGAAAGAGGACAAAATCTTTGTCACGTGACTGACACGTCTGGCTACAGTATATATTATTACACATAATTAAAAACAACGTAAAGCACATAAAACAGAGTTCTGGGGATTCAGTGTTCGAATTGGGAGTACAACGCCACCGCCACGTTGGCGACTCCCACCACCACCGGCACCAGGCGCAACACCGCCGTCACCTTGCCATAGTGGCCGATGGCAATCAACGCGTAGTTCAACGCGGCGTTGATGTAGCCTTCGCCCGAGAACAAGTCTTGCTTGCCGTTGTTGCTGATGTAGTAGTAGATCACCGCCTTGGCCAAGGCAAACACAAACGGGTCGTAGTCGTGGACGCGACCCACAAGGTCCAACCCGTCGAACGTCAAGATTCTCGTGGTGAAGTTGAGGTAGTACGACACCAAGAGCGGCAACGCCACCGCCGACAACCCCCACACGCCAAACGCTTGCAACGCCAGCTTCGACACCAATTCCGACACTTGGGGCGACGGCCAGGTCAAGGTGGCAAGTTGAGGCACGTACTGGTGAGCAATCAGAAAGTTGAGGTGGTTATCCTTCAACGGCACCCAGGTGACAAACGTGTACAAGAACACCACCGCTTCCGCCACCACTTCCAAGAAGTTAAGCGTCACCACCAGCGATAAGTCGTCGCGCAACTTGTCGCTTTGGTTGAGCACGGTGATGCCCACCGAGTCGGTCACTTCGTACACCTTGTCCTTCAAGCACTCCCACTTTTCGATGATGGGGTCAGCAATGATCGCCTTCAAGTCGATGGGCGCGGGGCCGTTGTAGTCGATGTCATCATCGTCACCTTCAGCAAACTCGACGTCGACGATGGTTTCGCCCGCTTCTTCATCGTCATCATCGTCGTCGTCTTCTTCATCTTCCAGTTCAGCAAGAGTGGCCACTTCGTCGTCTTCGGCGACGATGTCGCCGTCATCAACCAAGTAGCGTTGCAAACGGAGGGCGCCCACGTCACCGTGTTCGTCGACGTACGCTTCGCACTTTTCGACCAACTCGGCTTTTTTGTCCTTGTTCAACACACGGACATTGACTAGCGTCAATGCCTTGACGAGGTCCAGCTTCTTGTGACTGTAGAAGTCAAGGGACATTTGGGGATGGTCGACTAAAGATGGGGTTGTTTATTCTCAGGGTGTCGGTTTTTCCGTACTGCACACAGGAAAAAACGCGTGGCCTTTGTTTTGTGTTCCAAATCGGGACGGTCACGTTCGCCACAGTAAAGTTAGAGACAGATCGAACCCTACCAACAACGATCAATTACGCAGACAACGTCATGATGTTTTATTTCTTAAAATCAGTTATGATTAGTAAATGGGTTTATGTAACTCATAGAGTCATTGGAAGGATCACAGCCACAGAGACCTCGTCCCCACACGGGGTGGGGCCCTGCGGGTAGGCCCGGTAGATTGCTAGTGCGGCGCTCTGTTCCATCGACGTCACTACAATACAGTCGCATCCAACAAGGTAGTGCCACCACCAGAGACCCTCCACACGCGTTACCAAATCAAAACATTACCCAACATCAGTAGCGAATCGCTAACCATGTAACTGTGTCGCTAATATTGTTAAAAATGTCCACGACTACTGAGCATAATAGCAATTGAGGGCGAGCAACCTTTGCAGAGCAAGAATAACAGTCTTTTCCCCCTGCCTTCACCTCACAAAACAGATAACCCTATAAGCAGCACCAACAGAACCAAAAATGATTAAAATCATCAATTGGTAACCTCATAATCCAGTTTAAACTATTATCATCTAATTACTTTGACGACTGGGGTCGTCGAATAGCCTCCTGTGGCAAGTTCGGTGGCAACTAGGGTCATATGTTCTCGAAGCGATGGAGAGGAATTTGTTCTGCACACAAGCAAGAAAAAAAAACAACTTCCGGTGCGATCTGTTATTGTTTACCCTGTAACCATAACTGTAGCCACTCCTTGCTAACATCGGCCTCAGCAACCATTCCTGGACCCTAATACTCCATCTACCATCTTGATTCCATGCTACGACGAATATGGACCCAAACCCGCATGCTTTCCGCTACCCTGACGCCGACTATCACCGAAAGCCCTCGCATCAATCCCGTGGGGATCCAGTATCTCTCGGAACAGTTGCAAAACGCCGTATTTCCTCAGGCTAAGCTGCTGGCAACGCTGGCAACTCGTCTTAGTGCTGCTGACAAGAAACGAATCCGCACCAACGAGCTTTTATTGGCTCTTTCTCAGGAACATTTGGCTCATCATGAGCTTTTGGGGAAGAAAACCAACATCGGTGCTCCGATAAACATCGCCAATATGCCGAAACTCGTGGGGAAACTGTTAGACGAACACTTTTGGAAGCTTGGAGACCATCAAAGTCAAAAGTATTACAAAATGGCGTCACGGTTGTTTGCTCCCGATCGTGAGCTTCCTCCGACCCCTGATACGTGGCTGATGCTGCCAGGATGGACTCGCTACGCCCCAGGACAACCCCCCGAGTCAGTACCGTTCCCCCAAGAGGATGAGCTTATATTTGACGTCGAAGTGTTGTACAAAGTGCTGAATTATCCGATACTTGCAACCTGTGCGTCGCCCGAAGCGTGGTACGGATGGGTGCTGCCTATATGGACGATGGAAAACCCCACTGAACCAGATTTCTCCCATCTTATCCCGTTTAACACCAATAAGCGGGCGAAGCTTCTTGTGGGCTACTGCGTGCTGTACGATCGTGCTCGTTGCGCCGATGAGTACAACATCAAGGCTCTGAAAGCGTATTATCTCGACGTGATGGCAATGCACATTGCGGTGCTGGGGATTTGTCTGCGCCAACGCCCACAATGGATGAAGCATCAGAAACTGAAGAAACAACTCGAGAAAGAGGATGATGCCGATGGCGTTTACGAAGAAGATCACTTACAGCGACTGCTTACTAAGGAGATCGAGAGTAACGTCGTCGATGACCCCTGGCTTCTAAAAGGTCTGACCAACTCCCTCGCAAACGTCTATCAGTTCCATTGCAAGGAAACCTTGGATAAGGATGTCCGCGAGCTCTTTTCTAGTACTAACTTTGAAAATATTCGTCCCGACTTTCAGGAAGCGATGGGTTACTGTGCCAATGATGTTATGGCTACTTTTAAAGTAGGACAACACTTGTGGCCCGAATTCAACCACAAAACACCCCATCCGGTACTGTTTGCCGCCCTTCGTCAACTCGGACTGCTTATTCTTCCCACCACTCGTCAATGGGATGATTACGTAGCCACGCTGGAGGTGACTTATCAAGATAACCGTCGCAAGGTGCTCGAGGTTCTTGAACAACGAGCTCGCGACCTTGTGGCCTTCCTCGAGGATCTGAAACTGGCGGTGCCTGATTATGAGAATGATCCCTGGCTCAAACAACTCGACTGGACCCTCAAAGCTCCGCGATTAAGGAAAGATGGCTCGCTCGTTGCACGCCAAGCATACTTGACTGGATACCCCGAATGGTATCGGGAATTGTGCAAAGGCGACCGCATGAATATTACTACGAGGTCGCGAATCACGCCATTACTTTTACGACTTAAATGGGAAGGTTACCCGTTGAGATGGACCAATCTGGAAGGATGGTGCTTCTTTGTCCCTGCTGACGCTACCAAAGCGATGGAAGCGAAAAACTACGCACGAGCCAAGCTTACCGAAGACGAACACCTCCGGTTTTACGATGATTTGCGCCCCCCTGGCCAGTGGTTCGAGGCATTCAAGGTGCCTCACCCTGACGGTGACGGGAAGCGGTGCACGCTGGTGCTTTCCAAGCGGTTTCTCCCGTACTTTGGCCTGGGTATTCTCACGCTGGAGTATGGCTACGCCCTGGATATTCTTGCTCTTAACAATGCCGCTCTGTATTGGCAGGGCAATCGCCAGCGGATCATCGACCAATGGGTGGTGTACCAAGCGCAAAAGGATAAGCCCGACGTGGGACTTATCATCCCTCAGCTTAATACTATGGGTACCATCACTCGCAGAGCTACCGAAAGGACGTGGTTGACGGCGCTGAATGCCAAAAAGGACCGTATCGGACTGGAGCTCAAAGCGATGATCCAAGCGCCCCCTGGATGGTGTTTTGTTGGTGCCGATGTCGATCTGGAGGAGTTGTGGATTGCTCTGTTGCTTGGAGATGCTGTGGTACGTGTTCACGGAGGCACGGCGCTTGGTTGGATGACGCTTGAAGGTGACAAAGGTGAGGGCACCGATCTTCATCTGAAGACAGCTCTGATTCTTGGCATCAATCGTAACGACGCCAAGGTGTTTAACTATGGACGGATCTATGGTGCCGGGGTGAAGTTTGCTACGCAATTGCTCAAACAGTGTAACCCCAACCTTACCGATGCTGAAGCGCTGAAGACGGCAAAAGCCCTCTACGAACAAACGAAAGGCCGAGTCGTGCGAGTGTCGCCGGCGTTCCCTCGACTGGTGTACCATGGCGGGACCGAGCTGCTCATGTTTAATACTCTTGAACTGATTGCCAACCTTGACGATCCTCGAACGCCAGTGTTAGGGGCGGCGATCACCGATGCTCTTACCCTCAAGAATCTCCGGAAGAATAGCTTTATCACGCTGCGGATCAACTGGACCATCCAGCTGCTGGGGGTCGACTACCTTCATTTGCTCATCGTGCTGATGACCCATCTTATGGAGACGTATGGAGTGGAAGGTCGACTTGCCATTACTGTTCACGACGAACTCCGCTACATGGTGAGATGGGAAGACCGCTACAAAACAGCGTTGTTACTTCAGATCGCCAATTTGTGGACGAGAGCGATGTTTTGCGAGCTGGTAGGGTTCCGTGATGTGCCCCAACTGGTGGCATTTTTCAGTGAAGTAGACATCGACACCGTGCTTCGGAAAGAGGTGTCGATGGAGTGCGTGACGCCGCTGAATCCTGATCCTATCCCTCCGGGAGAGCTGATGGACATCTATAAGCTTCTCGACAAAGTGACGCTTCCGGAGCCAAAAGAAGTCAAGCTTAATAGTCACCGTCCTTACGAGAAACACGTGAAGACGATGCAAAAGCTTACGCAAGACTTTGATCGTGAACCCGAGGTGGCAGCGTCGCTCATCGAGCTTCAGAATCTGGTTGACGCCAAGCTGTGGCGCAAATCCATGCGCCGCTACCACCAGGTGAGCCAAACGGGAGATACTGCGAAACGACGACCCTCCGGGGTCGATTCAATGGCATCACTCTACCCGCGATCCCGCGTGATCGCCCATTTGGCTCCTAAGCTGGCTCCAGCGATCAAGAATCCAGGTGAATAACCCCACTCTGATTACATTTGATATTTTTCCCCCCGTTTTAAGGTGTTACTGGTTATCGTTATAGAGTTCTGTTGGTTGCAAACGACAATTGATGCCGAAATAATTTGTCGGATGCCAACAAAGGTATTGGGGGACGAGACGATTCGAAGGACGGTATAGTGTACATAGAGCCAATCCTACGTTCGATTAAAGCCACCTCTTCAAAATTTAAAGAGATTGCTTCCATTAATAATTCACCAACTAGGTCTAAAATGTTGATAGTGATAGTGGTAAATTTGTTAGTTTGGAGGGACTAGTTTATCGGTCTATCCATGACGTCAGTCCCAGTGGCTGTTGATCTTTTGTCAGTTATAGGTGGTTCCGGGGTTATAACAGGTGAGGGTTTAAGTGATCGCCGATGATGCCATGCACTGTGAAGTAAACACGGTCTCGGGTGAAGTTTCCAAGAGTTACCGACGGAGTAAATGTCCACAAACCCGGTCATGAAATCTCCTTGGTTTTGTTACTGGAATAAGTCGGGTAAATTCTAGGAACCGGATCTTGTGATAGAACAAACGAACTATGGGGTTAACTGACACGCTGCTCCAGTTTTCTTAGTAGTATCATTCGATCGATAGACGTATGTCATCACCCTTCCCATTGCAGCGTAAGTTCCGCACCGGCAGAACAAGATGACATCTCCCATTATGGATGCAAATTAAACACAAACAGTACCCACTTTGATCAAAGCAGTTCAAAGCAGTTCAAAGCAACGAACAACAACGAAGAGAAGCTTAGTAGGTGACGAGAAGTTTGCGCCTCAGTTCTAGTCGTGATGAACTGTGGAGATAGAGGTTATGATAGCCAATGAGCGATAACGGTCACGAACACTTCCAGCAACTACGGGACCCGGTAAGGTCACGGCAAGGGGTACGGCTAATGGAGGGAAGCCCCCGGAGACCCGAAAGGCTAATTTCCGCCACAAAGAAAAAGCCCTCGCCGGAAGCCATCGGAACCTCACCGCACGTGTACCGACACCTCGTCATAAACCCGCTCAGCAAAGTGCCAGCGCCGGTCCCTGGGACTTCATCGTCTACATGCACGGGACATTGCTATCGAACGAAACGGCTCACGTCGGGGAGAGGGTCAACCATCGCGGGGACAATGCCGCACGCTGCATCTTATATTTGTTGATGGTTGGGACAAAGAGGACAAATAGGCCCGGCAACAGGCCCGGGAATATCGACTTCCAGGGCCCTAGAAAGATAGTAAGCGGGGCAACGGGACACAACGGGACAACGTGGGGTTTTGTCTAAGCGGAAACCTCGGAATTGCTCACTGATCAAGAGTTAATTGGAGAGGTAATTGAACCACCGAAAAAGCTCCGAGGAAGGACTTTAGTAGATCGCTGTAGTCGTGTAACCGTCCCTAGTCTCCCGTACGGGAATGATGAGAAAATGGCGCAACAGCCGTGGCCCGGCTAACTTACACCATGGGACAGCGACGGCGATGATGACATTGTCGATACGCACAAAATACCTCAGCGACAACTACTAAGCACTGAGAGTCGAAGAGATAGTAATATAGGAGATAGAGAACAGGAGAACGAAGTAGAGAAGTCACGAATAAACCCGAACTAAATCTTGGTGTCCGTACGTCATTTAATCCCAAAGAGTGGAGGATGCCGACGGTTCCGAGGGCTGGATGTTGACATGTTTTGGTTCGCACGTTCGGCCTGCTGCGTTGGGATGAGGCCGACAGGTGGGTCCCTGCACGATGATGAAAGCAACCAATGAAAATTTTTATCCAGGGAGCCCTGGACTCTGGCTGCTGGCGGGGAAGCCCCCGATCCAATGGCACCAAACCGTAAGATAAAGAGGACGTTGACACGGTTAGACAGTAGGAGATCAAGGCTAAGGGTGTGAGAGTTCGGGAACGTCCGGACCGGGGGACTCCAGAAAAAACCCCTCATGTTGTTCGGTGGAGGGGAGGGGCCAACGGTCCTGTGGGTAAGCCATGCCTGATATCGAGCGTCGGGCGAAAACTTTGTGAGGTGCGCATATGCCGAGGAAAAACGAGTATATAAGGGGCGAGGCGCCCCCTATTTGAGGCTAAGGATTATTCTTTCAAAAGTTCCCATTTGAAGAGGCTTTTTGGCAGTATAACCATTCGGAAACCATGTTGCCCGCTGGTGTGATTCTTGTGTTCGTGTTGATTTTCCTTGCCGGCTGCGCTATCTTCGCAGTTCTTCTCCGTAACTGGCTCAAGCTGCGCAAGTCGAACCAAAGATTCTAAAGAGACCGTGTTTAATTTGGGGATACCAACCTCGCTTAAGTGAATCCTTTTGCTTGAAATAATTGAATGGTGGTTGGTCCCGTTCATTAAGCCGTCTGCTATCGCCTATAATGCCTACCTTTCAAATGTTATTTCTTATGGGAATGGGAAATAAAATGGATGTCTGAGGGATAATTCTTCACCTTTTTTTTATTTATATATGGCCATGGGCGTCGTATGCTCGGTTGGGGAACTGGGCTCGTCGTCACTGTCTATATAACCTTGTCAATTGGGGAATTGACAATACATGTTTCTTAAAATTTGTTTTGTACGATGTTATTGTAACCGGATCCTCGCCTCACCCCCCTTCGCCATGACACGCCTTCGGGTTAGGCAGCCCTGGGGGTTATAGTCCGAAAAAAAAAAAAATTGTCGGTGCGATGTTTTTGACGCATTGGTATGTTTAGTAAACCTAAGGTTACAGTGTCGGCATTAGCCGGCTTGAGCCGGCCGCGCATGGCGCCAGGGCCGAGTCACTCATCGTCCCGCCGAGTCGCCGCTTACGCCGTTAGCGGCGCCGGGCGATGCCGACGAACGTTGGCGCTAATGGCGCTTAAACGCGCCACCAGCGCTAGCGCTAGCGCTAATCATCAGCCGGCTCCTCGATCCACCACAGTTGCACCCATCCTAATCCGGCAATCACGGCAAGAACCCACCACATCAACCACCCGCGGCTCCGACTATCTCCATAACTCATAAGGTAGCCAAACACCACGGGGCCCAAGCACCGCAGAAGGGCAAGCACCGAGATGGTGGTGCCGTTGACGTAAGCGCGCTGACTCGGCGCCGCCAGCCGATGGTTAAGTAAGGTGATTTGCGGCACTCCCGTCAGCGACGCAAGCGTCTTGAGCAGCGTAAGCGAGTACAAGAACACTGGCGTCACCCAGCGAGGCCACCCCAGGTACCCGGGGACGGTAAAGATGGCGAGGGGCACCGCAAGGTACACGAGGGGGAAGAGCGACACCAGCGCCCGGTAGGCGCGCACGGCGCCCCACTTTTCGGTAATATATGGAAACACCGCTATCACCACGATCATTCCCATGATCCCTGTAGACGAAAGTAACGTACCAATACCGTCAGTAGTCCACCCAAGACCTCCGGTGACCTTCCACGGGAATTTGATGGCACTAGGGTCGAACTGACCCGCTAAAAGCACGGGGAGAAACTCGTTATAGATGATACCATGAGTAGAGATGATGGCGTTGCCCATGATGATGGTGACCACTTGGGGAGTAAACGCGTTCAGGTAGTCGACGTGGTACAGAGGGCGCCGCGACGGGGGGCCCAGCGCAAGCGAATCGTCGCCGTGGGAGTAGGTCCGAGTGATATGGTCGGTGAGGGTCGCCAACGGTTCCTCCGGTTCCTGGGGGTCCAGGGACTCCTCTCGCGGTTCAGGCTCATACAGTTGGATAGACTCATTATCTTCCAGCTCGGGAGTATCGTCGGTGGTCAGTAATAACGGCAGCGATTCTCGAGGCTCGTGGGATGACGAATGAGGACGATTCCACGGACGTCGAGGGGTCCGGACCCCCATCCACTGAAGAATCTTATCGCCTAGCTCCACTCCGTAATCCTTGCGGTACTTGTAGTACTCGTGAGTCTCCTGGAGAAATAAGAACCCCACCGCCATCAGCACCCACAACATCATCGCCACCACGATATTCGACATGGCATAGGGGTATTTGTGTTCAGGCACAACGTTGGGATCATCGTAGGGACTGTGGGGTGATGGCTGAGCAAAATAACCCCCAATCATCGGTCCGATCACCGTCCCCAAATTGAAGAAGAGCGGCATCACCAGAAACGCTAGCGGTTGGTGACGCTTTTCCGTAGCCACTTCACCAATCATCGTTCGAAGCACGGCTACGTTCCCATTCAAACATCCCATAAGACTTCTCAGAGCTAACGCCATCCAATACGTCGTCAGAAACCCAAATAACAACATCAGCACCAGCGTCCCCGCCTGACCAATCAAAAGCACCGGTTTCCGACCAATTCGGTCTGCTAGCTTCCCCCAGCGAACCGCAAATATGAACTGGCAAAACAGAAACAGCGCCGCTAAGTACCCCAGATATCTCAGGATATCGGCTTCGCTAGGAGCGATCCGGAAGTCTCTGATCATGAAATAAACATAGGGAAACAACAGCAGAAACGCGATTGGTTCGGTGATCCGGAGAATCAGAATCACCGCCATTTGGGCCGCCGGGAACCCTTCCGTTTGTCGTTTCCATGCCAGCAGCATTAGAGAGTGGTGCGGCTTCGTCCGCGATAAGAACTCACCCCACGTTGTGCCAATGACGTCACTCTAACCCTTCACCGACCGTAACACTTAGCCCTTCCCCGACCGTAACACTTAGCCCTTCACCGACCCTAGCGTTTACGTTACCTCATCTATTGATTAGACCGATTCATTATTTTTATCTATTGTAGTCGATATTGTGTTCAAATGATATCACTCCGTGCTACCCAAAAGGTTAGCCCATCTATTGTTCTGCACAAATTCCAAAAGTATCTCCATGGATTCCAGTTCGATAACAAGTTGAAGCTCTAATACGTCAAATGGAGTGTATCGGTGTCAAGCTTCATTAAAGCAAAACGTTAGATGGTACGGTCTGATCGTGTCAACATGACAATTTGCTGTAACTATTCATCAATAGAGTCCTAGCGTAAGTATTTCGCAAGCAATAGTCAACAAAGCATCATCGTGTTGGTCATGGTTGAGTGGTCATGGCATTAGTTTACTATTTGATGGGATTTTCAGCTATCAGTAATGCCCATGGTTAGATAAAGATTGATAATGAAGATCGCAGTGAAAATTTGGAAAGAAAAGCCATTTATATGATTCTTAAAACCGCAGCTACCATCGACTAAACGAAGGAAACAATGGGGACTTTTCCCCACATTCTCAGTTGATTCATTGCCTTATTGTTAGCTAAATTTAAAGTCCCCTTGCATCTGGCATAAGTGTAAATGTTAGATCTAATCGTAAAAGTGATACACAAAAGGCAGCTAGTCAATGAAAAATACAACTAAGATTGGCTACTCCCTTCGGAGTGTCATGAATCATGGAGTAACATAATTTGTAGTGGCATTTTTGGTCATTTAGAGGAATAAAGCGACCCACAGACAATTTCAACCCTTCTGAAAGCTAGCTTGAAGAGTTCAATGTCATCGTTTAGCGGGTTACTTGCCGATGAATGTAGCACACGTTTGTGGGGAAATTTGATCAAAAAGTAAAGCTTTAGACTCTGTCTCCAACTGGATTAGTCCCAGACTCAAACACGATGCTGGATCATTCATCAAGTGACATGTCCAAGTTGTATGTACCATCCTCGACTTTCCGTACCAGTTTGCTGCAGTGTTAGTAACCAATCCTTATTTATTGGGCTTTCACAACCATGGCCATCTCAATGACGTACCAACCAATAAACCTTGTTTGAAACCTAGCGTAGATAGTAGACGTTCTTGAGTGCAACTCTCGGTACCCGTTATGACATTGGATTCCGCAATCATCGTTAACAACTTCTCAAATCGAAAATTTACAAAACTGCTTATTTTGGCGTCTCCACAAAATCGTCAATTGACTTGACATATCCAGTAGTAGTTGTAATTTATAGAAACACTCGATTTATCTAGCAGTCCTCCCTAACGAGGATCTTCCATAATTCAAGATCGTACGATAACTGAGTCACACGAGGATCTCCGTATTCGATGGTTATTATCAATGATTACTATATATTATTACCCGTGATGGGTCGTCAACGTTTCCGTTTTATTCATGCTTGGTGCTGGGGCCCTCGGTGAACTGAGGAAGTTCGCTGTAGCCCCCCTTCTTCTTCTTCAGCGTCCACGGCAACTTGCGCTTGGTGGTCTTGTCCCGAGCATACGTACGCCGGTTCAACCCGGACAAATCGGTCAGCTTGCGGTTGATAAACACGAACAAGTACATCCCTAACGCAGCAATCATCACACAAGTGGGGATAGCCATCATCACGTAGTACTTTTCGTAGTGGTCCTCTTCCTCATCGTCGTGAATACCCAAGTACCGGTTCGCTTGCTTCTGTTCCAACTTGTCGATGTCCTTATAGTTCTTTTTATCGACTCTCGTCTTGCGACGAATGGGGATCACCACGTACTTGTGCAAGGCATCAAAGTCATCATCGTCGGTGTAGTCGGGTTGGATCAGGATCATGATCGACCGTTGTTCCTCCTTACCCAACCATTCTTCCTGAATTTCGAGCGGGTACCATCCCCGAGTGTTCAGGATCCATTCCGAGGAGAAGAACGGTTTCCCAAGTACTTTACCCCCCGATTCGATCTCCACCGACCGTTTAGTCAACCGGTTGACAGTGTCCTTGACCGAATCAACAAGGTCTCGCTTAAGTCCCTTGCGTCGAGCCGCTTGCTTCACTGCACTCAAGTGGACTCTAACCTTCGAAGCTCTAGCGTCATCGTTTTCTTCATCCTTAAAGAACCCGGAGTACCAAGTTACGAAATAAGTTTTGTTGACAAGGTAAGGCTTACCTTCTTCCACGGGATTGCAAAACGGTTCGGTGGATTTGTCCTTAGCCACTCCCTTCTTCCCGTACCGTTCGGGAGTACACCGAAGCAACGGGTCAAACATGTGTTCCCATTCATCTTCTTCAGCGTGAGTGTCAATCACATGAGTTTCTCCCTTGACGGTGTGAGTTTCTTGCGTAGGAACGGCAAACCACGTCCCGTAGGTCGGGTACCCGTTCTTGACCCCGTCACCGGCCCGTTTGGGCTTGATCACCTTCGGTTCCCCTTGTTTGTTAAGTGACACCCACGGTTGAAGGTCAGGATTAACCTTGGGGGGTTTATTAAAGAGAGTAACCGAAGCAATCACTTGAGGAGTGATGATTTCCTTTTCCCCATCGCTATGAGTGTACACCCACGGTCTCGGCAACTCTTCTTCCAGCAGCTTACCATCATCTAACATCAGTTTCTGGTCCTTTAACTGCTGAAAGTCTTTGTTGACCTTAGCGTTCCGACCTCGCTTTGCCAATTCATAATCGTCCGACACTTCGGGGGCGTCGGTCACGACCGAAAGCGCGTCTTGGGTGCCCAGTGGTGGCACGGTGGCACACATAACGTGGCCCAAACACACGGCTACCAGTGTCCAGTGGCTCCACTTCATCGTTAACGCGAGACAGGAAGATGGGGCTAGTGATTGATCTAGGAGATGAGAGCGCGGCCCGACCCGTGCGGGATTAATTTCCGGCAGACAATCCGAATAACCGTCATTTGACGATGTTTAACAATTAGGACATGACTAGAAATGTAGACTATAAGGATGGTTGAGGTTTAGAAGGAGAGGTGGTGGTGGTTTGTGGTGTGGTTATTCGCAGTAAGGGCAAACCTCGCGGAGGCAACCATACAATGCTTTTTCCTTACGCTAAGACTGTCATCGACATCAGCTTTACCTAACTTAACTCTTACAGGTTCAACTTTACCTTTTACTCCCTTTATTGACTTAGCTTGGCTCAACTTGGTTTGACATTGATTTCACTCTTTCTTTATTCGCTGAACTCAAATTGAGACCTCTAAATGTTAATTTAGTGAAAAAGTGGAGTGACTCGACACCGTGGTTGTGGTTATTATCACCCTCTCCTTGACGCTAATTTTATGTCAATTTGTAGGGCTTTCTGTTGATAATCCAGATGTGATGAGGACAATATTCAAATGATTAAAAGAGTGATGAATTATGAGGTTATCATCGAAGTAAATGACTAGAACTCAACAACTGAAATGATAACGATGACTGACTAGCACTATAAGATCCTTATTACGGTATACAAAAGCTGAGTGGCTTTTATACTCATCAGAGGTACAATCGAGTTGGTTACTATATTGAATGACAAGGTAATAATTTATTGGTATTGACCGAGGGAGTAGCGGATTTCATTTACCAATGATGGACGTTCTAGTCCCACCGGGTCTCGAATTTGCCTCAGTTCCAGTTCCCACAGTTTAACCAGTTGCTGAGCTTGGCTTACAAGATCACCATAGTTATTGTTAAGATAAGTAACAGCAAATTGGTCAGGAAGATCACTATTGGTCAAACTTTGAATGTACGCCACTAAGAGCGGGTATACCACCTTCAGTTGGGCGGCGTTGGTGAGAGGAGCAAGCACCTCATCGAGCAAGTGGAGACATTTAGCAGCGTTATTTGCCTCCTTGATCGCCGCTTTCGTCTGCGATTTCTTCACCAATTGACGTTCATGGAGACGAGACATGGCTGGAAGTTGTTTTTCCTCCAGTTCGCCGTCATTATCATCATCGTTATCCTCATTAACGTACTCAGTAGGTCCCACCACATCAAAGGAAAAGAACCCACCTTTATTCGTGGATAATCCAGCATATTGAGCCTGATGTTGAGCCCACCCGTAAAATTGAAGCGGTTGGTTATACATCATGGGGAAGGGGAAGTAACGTGCAAACTGCTTGCGAGTGTATCCCTCATAGTTACGGCTATTGATGAAATAGACGTAGTTGCACACTGCCAGCATCTTATCCAACAATAGATGGACCAAAGCCCGTTCTTCCAAGGTGAATTCCATGCCAATTTGGGAAGCAATCGCCACATACCCTTGCCAACGATCGTTATCGGAGATCATCACTGGGAGCTCACCAACCGCCAGAAGGTTGGTATTATTGGCAGCGACAATGTCGGTGGTGTCGTCAGCTAACCATGCTGCTGCTTGGCACTCGGGGAAGATGGCACTGACCTTAGGAGCCGTACCCCAGATATATAGCGTCGTCATGATGCGCACTCGATATCCATCGCAAAGTTATGGGACGATTGATGCTTTACTCAACCTACAATGACTAGTTTAGTTTAAAGGCGACTACGCTTTGATTCGACTTACAATGATGTCGAGTCAGC
Organism: Diutina neorugosa; assembly: GCA_030578555.1. Lineage (NCBI taxonomy): Eukaryota > Fungi > Ascomycota > Pichiomycetes > Serinales > Debaryomycetaceae > Diutina > Diutina neorugosa. Next base: position 9,219 of record JAJMSK010000015.1, on the reverse strand, counting down.
TGCTCATGTTGACAAGATTGGATTATTGGGTAGAGTGCGAGTGACATTCACTAGCGTGTTCAACTACTGACTGTTTGATATCGCCATACATTCTTAAAAATACGTCTCTCATTTCTTCAGTTCCAGTTTGTGCGTTACGCTGTACACCTTGTCATCGATAATTGCCCAACTTTTAATAAGATTTGCCATTGCGTACAGCTGATTTAAAGGAATGTACGAATATTTCCCTTCGCATATCACGTAGACGGTACCCTTTTCTCGATGTGTATACGTTTCGTAAAGGGCAAAAGATTCCTCGATGTCGTAACCATTTTCCTTAAAACACTTAAGAGGAATAATCGCTGGCATTGTGTTCAGCATTTTCATCCGACTTTCAAAGGGTCGACTTTCGTGAATGTGTTGTTGAATCCGATCAACAAATATCCTTTACTCTGACACGGCGAAAGAGTAAAGGTGGATATATTTATGAGCACGTGCTCATTTTAACCGAATTATCTTTTTACGTACATAATCATGGGTTTATATACTTGATGTAGGATCATGTGCCTTGTGTGGCCACAATCCCTAGCATTAGCCCATATTTGCTCAATTGCATGAACAAACTATATGAGCTCATTCTTGAGTGAATATTTGAGTGATGATGGGCCAAGTTCAGTCTTGTACCCAACATCTAGAACAGTCTGTAGGGACATAGTTCAACACTCCCCTTGTTCCTTCAGGCGGTTATCCATTTATTGTTTGAGCGGTCTCTCAATTCAATAAATTTCATATCTGCGAAGGCTTTAGTGAGAAAGTCGGTGAGTTGGTCTTAAGATGCAATTGGTTCAATCGGCATAAGACCTTCCAGGGTCCATTCGGCAACGTTGTAAACTTTCACTCTCAATGCCTTAGTTTTAGCATTATTGGTTCGGGTACCGGCAAGTATCATGGCGGCTTTATTGACTTCGTAGACTGGGACACAGTGTGCTTGTGATCCATAGCCGTCAATGATTTAATTTAAGAACTCAACCATATGACCGACATCATACAAAGCAACGTATTCTGCAAAGTATGTCGAAGTAGCGACGAGTGCTTGACGCTTCAGCATCCATGAATTCGGACAGCTTCCCTTAATGCTGATGTATGCCCCAATACTCTTACTTGAGTGAGGGTAACATTTGTATGATGCATCGGCATATGATTCAAGGATAAGAGGCGAGTTCCACTTATAAGTAAGTGAGAAATCCTTCAGTCCCTCGAGGTACTGAATGATTCTTTTGGCAGCTTCATAGTGAGCTTGTGTAGGCTTGTGTGCATGTCTTGTCAACACGCCGACGGCAAAAACAATGTCGTATCTTACTGAGGTAGCACAGTATTGAAGTTAACCCATACGTAGATGGTATATTTTGATACTTGCGCTGTCCAAGTAAAGGTGATTTGATGTCTTCAAGTGGGAATCCAGTTACAATAGGTACTTTCACTGGATAAGCATCCTCCAAGATTTCGGAAGCGGCAAGTTGGTCAATGTAGTCACTGTGGTCAATGTGAATACCAACGTCATCGGTTCTGATACGACACCGATGCTCAGTCTGTGGAAACCCAGCAGTAACATCAGAAAAGTATCAGTCCAAAGTGTTTATCATCAGCGTAGGCGTCACGCATGGTGGCGTATCATTTCTCATCAACATCAACATGAAGGATCGCCGCGACATGGGCAAGCGGCGGGGGGTTGTAGGCGGGATTCCGCGAGTAGCAATCAACAAGCACGTTCTCCGAGTTTTCTAACAGGACCAAGATCTTTCATCTTATACGTGTTCATCAGAGCGTCTTTGAAGTAGTTCATAGTGTCTTTGTCTTTGCAGCAGATAAGAATGACATCGACATAGAATCCCAAGTGTAAAAGATGGCCCTTGTAATTGGTAAAGAAGAGTCTTCAGTGTCAGGAAATATGCTCCCCTGGTTTCTAGCAACGGCGTCAGTTGTTTGAGCATGGTGTAAGGTAGAGATGGCAGCCTGGGTGGGTGTGGCTACACCATCACCGGTAGTATCAGCAATAGTACACGATGTACGGAAGGTACGATCACTGCTCATTTGGTAAAATCCTTCGGAATGTTCTCGGAACGGGATGTCGGTGACTAAGGATATGAAATATCCATTGGGTTTGTTTAACACATCAGCTGGTTCTGGTGTTGTGATCAGAACTTGGTGTTGAGGTCAGTACTTGATGTTGAGATCAGTACTTGGTGTTAAGAATCCTGTCACGATAGGAACCTTAACAGAATTTGGCGTCAATTCCTCAGATGATGCAAGTTGATCAAAGTTATCAATGTAATCAGCATGGGTCAATGTGGATACCATGGTCATCAATTTCGATGTTCATCAATAGAAGCTTTTTAAGCGCGACCAAGATCTTTAGTCCAGTATGTGCGTATCAAAGTTTCCTTGAAGTGGTGCTGATAACAATGTCATCGACATAGAGTCCAACGTATACTGGATAGAAGCATAGATTCTCGAGTATACTGGATTGAAGCGTCACATAGACTTCCATGTCGATTTGGCATCCTTCTGAACGCAGTGGATTCATCCATATGGCGAACAGCCATATCCTTTAAATCAATAGCGGCTTTCCAAAGGTTCCTTTGTAGGACAAATCCATGCTTGTGGGATGGATGGCCCAGACAGATTATGTCTGGTCCATGGTTGTAGAGATCCTGCCAAATGGCAAGTTTCTCCCCTGGTCTCTATGTTCATGACCAGTTTCATGAGGACGTCTGAGTCCAGATGAATGAGTAGGACGGGGTCCAAGGGTGCATCAGTATCAAGATGAATGGATATGTTGGGATACAGTTGCAAGCTTTTGTCAAAAAATCAGATGAGTCGGTATCTGATATAAACGTCTTGGTGCGTTTGGATGGATTGAGATGAAGAGCACGCACATTGAAGGCGTACCCAGTCTTCAAGGCATCTGTGGTAGAAGTGAGTGACGTAGAGTGTTCTTCGCGGCATCTTTGGTGGTGATTAAGGCCTTAGAAGTAGGAGGAACCAGGGACTTGGAGGCCGAGGTGTCAGAGTCAATGATAGCGCTTAGCCGTTTGTCAAGGTCAGCGTTAGGAATGACACTCCCCTGATTTTCAACACCAGTGTCAAGGATAGCATCTAGCTCTCTGTCAAGGACAGTGTTAGGAATGGACCAGATGTCTTGGATACCGAAATTCGGGGTTCACGCTCCCCTGTTCTTCAGCGACGGCGTCAGCTGGGAGAGTATCTTGTATCTCCCCTGCTTTCTCAACTTCAACAGTAACCTGTGTATGAGGTGAGGCAGAAATGGCAATCTGAGTGGATGTAGCGACACCATTTCTAGATGTATCAGCATTAGTACACGGCGTACGAATGTATGATAAGAAAACTGTTCATCCGGAACAGCCTCCACAATATCCTCACGAGTGGATATCAGTGACTAAGGACACGGAGTGTCCATTGGGTCATCCTTGCTTATCTCGTCAGCTGGTTCTGGTGATGAATACAAATCCTGATGTTGGATGTTATTCAAGCCAGGTTCTGAATCCAGAGACGAACCACCACGCGTGGTATTAACAGATGTCTCAGTAGTTACCGAGGACGCAATGGTGCTATGATAAGTGGACAGGAGACTTGAGATGCACCCTGAGCATAGGCACAAATGTCACATTATCAGGACTAGTCTTGAAAAGATTCCTGATCATAGATTTCGACAGTGGTTTAGTCGAAGATCCGGTGGATCATGACCTCGAGTGCGGTGACGAGATCTTGATATGTATCCGCGTCTGGATGGGTGACGAGGACACATTTATTTTCGTGGAACAATGCGTTGGTCCACCAGGTAATATTGCAACCATGACATACTTGAGGACAGTACGTCTCCAGGCTTCATAATTGGCGGCAATATTTCAATTTCGTGAGCGATTGGGGCGAAATTGGGCTCATAACCTGTTGTTGAATCCGATCAACAAATATCCTTTACTCTGACACGGCGAAAGAGTAAAGGTGGATATATTTATGAGCACGTGCTCATTTTAACCGAATTATCTTTTTACGTACATAATCATGGGTTTATATACTTGATGTAGGATCATGTGCCTTGTGTGGCCACAATCCCTAGCATTAGCCCATATTTGCTCAATTGCATGAACAAACTATATGAGCTCATTCTTGAGTGAATATTTGAGTGATGATGGGCCAAGTTCAGTCTTGTACCCAACATCTAGAACAGTCTGTAGGGACATAGTTCAACAGAATGACATATGACTCCTTCGTGCTATCCGGTGCAAATAAAGCCCTAATCCCGACCGAATAGCCTCTATCATCAGCCAATTTCAACGTCCCCGAACCCTTGACAGTGATTGATCCCCATGGAACTTCCACTTGACGAATCTTCTTCTTCTTAAACCCGCTCAATAACAGTCGTTGAACCACGCAAGGATTGAAGTCATTTGTGGCTGCAATTGCCATAGGTCCCTTAGAGTCGATTTTTCCAAGGACAACGTTGCGTAAAAGTGAACCCAATTCAATGAAGATCTCTCGATAAAGTGGATATGTAATATCAATCTTGGCCAACGCATCCAGCTTACAGATCAAATAAACCGATTCCACCGCATGATCGAGTGTTCTGGATATATCATTCAAATGATCAAACGGGTAATCATGAAATTTTTCAAAATGATAACGTATCGGACCTTTGACCTCTTCTATGAACAGAGATGCATTGAATGAAGCATCTTGTTCAACAAATTCCACAAGATGATTGAGGAAATCATCAAAGTCATGCTTAAAATAAGCACTGAAGGATAGAACTTTGAAATGACGTTTACCACATTTACACCCTCCATCTTTAAATGTTGGGCTGTTCGGTTCATCGGTCGTCACATCAACGGTAACTTCACAATCAACCGTGGACGGTTGGCTACCAAATTTGATAATTTCCAATACAGACTTCCCCTTGAATCGTTTCCAATCCTCGTCAATCGTTTTGCCGTCAAAACTAGTTGTGTTTTGGAGTGGAGACTTCGGCATTGGAGGCGAATTGATGAGTTCAGCCAAGTGTTGCGCCTTCCAAGCCATAATTTCATCATCATTGGTGAGAAACAACTGGGGTAGAGTATTCAAAAGCAACATGATCTTCCCTCGAATCCAACCTCTTGTAATCTCATCATTGCGAATGATCTCAACTTTGGTAACGGCATCAAGTTTATCTTGGATATCTTTGGAGTAAGTTTTTGATTTAGGGACTAGCTTCAGAAGAGTGGTCACAACAAGGTCAGGTTTAAGATGATCCACCAAAACATACATCGTCTTAAGTTTGTCCCGAATAATGGTGTACTCTGGATCATCAATCGAGTTGTCGATTTCAATATCCTCGAAAACTTTCAGATTATCAATCATGGCATCATAGGAAAGTTCCCTAATTGTAGCCAAATTCGCTTGCGCCGGCTTGGCAAGTAATGGTATCCATCGGGGATCATAGCTATCTAAAAACACATCGAGATTATAACGACCAGCCTTCCCAGAAACGTCAGCTTGGTATGCGTTATATCGAGCCCGTTGCCAATTGGACATCATTTCAGCGGGTAAGTTTATAGATGACACTGAATGTGAATCAGTTTTTTTGGAACACCTTGATTCTGAAACAGGGTGGGTGTTACAAGTTGGCAGTTTCAGAAAATTCGACATTTGCTAACTGACGATAGGAATTGCTGATACACTTAATATAGTATCATGAATGACAAGTCAAGGAGTGAATGTCTGTCTTTTGAAGCTGAATTTGGTAGGTCCAGAACGGGTGCAGCAGGAGTGCATGGCAACCGACACATCAAGGAGGGATGACCATAATGATGATCCAATCATATGGTTAGCCATTGATCAAGCTGGTGGTTCACTTTATCTCCCATGAATTAATCATGACTTTGAGCATTTCAAATTAAGTGGTCCTCGCACTGAAACATCTCAGACACAAATACTCACCCACCTAGTAGCCTTCCATCCAGATAGAAAACTTGATTGAACTTCTAAGGTGATATATCTCTTCATTACCGACTTTTGCGGCTATTGGCTAGGTTTCATACCATATGTATCGTCATCGCCAATGTCAGCACCATCGTGAATGTCGCTAATCACTTGCTTATAGTCTGGGCCGATATCTGGTTTAACAAAGCTTACAGTGTGAAAAATCACTAACAAGTATCACTACCTAATAATCCTTAACAGTGATTCGTCCGGAATACACTATCGATGATCATCATCGTATATCACGATAGCCGCAATGGGCACTGCTAATGATACCCATTTATCTATCGCTCCAACTACAACACAAAGTGAAACCAGTATCTTACTAACCATACACCTACAATCTATCCCTACTACTCAGATAACGTTTAAACAACGTCTATGGCTTATCCCCACTTTGTCTCTCATACTAACCTAGGGTCGCACTCGCACGAAACCATCACTCACTACTCCACTCCTTCCAACCACCAAGACTTGAACCACAGGTAGACTACGCTATAACACGCCGATGTCACGGAACTTGGATGTGATATCCCGACTCGAGGAAGAGCTTGAGACACAACCGCTCGATGTGCTCAAATGGGAACGGCTTCTTGCCGCGGTGAAGACTAAGGATAAGGAGGAGCTCGTATCGCGGGTGTTTGAACGGTATTTGGACTTATTCAAACTGGACGGAAAGCAGTGGTGTGCTTACATCAACTACGAGCTTTCTCGGGGCGAGTTTCTGAAGGTGGAACAGCTTTTTCAGCGGTGTTTGCTCGAGGTGGCCCTGGTGGAAGTGCTTCGCCTCTACGTGCTGTACGTGCGCCGGGTCAACGATGTCATCACGGGGGGCGAAAAGGCTCGGCGAGTGGTGATCCTGGCGTTCGAATTTGCCGTCAAACTGGTGGGCATCGACACTCATCTGGGCGAGTTGTGGCAAGAATATATCCAGTTTTTGCAGCTGTGGGCCCCGGCGGCACTGTGGGAACAACAACAGAAGGTCGATAACATCCGCAAGGTGTACCGACGCTTGCTCGCCATCCCCACCACCAATATCGAAACGATGTGGATGCAATACCTGAAATGGGAAAACGAAGTGAACCAGGCGACGGCGTCAAAGTTTGTCAGTGACCGGCTGGCAGAATACATGGCGGCGCGGCTGTGGAAAACGGAATGGCAACACCTCACCGGCGACGCCGTCGAGCGCAACTTGGTGCCCTATCTGCTACATAGTGACAAAAAAGACTCGCTAAAAGTCCAGCTAGATCTCTGGCGGCGGTGGGTGGAATTCGAACGCAAAAACACGTTGGAGCTTAAGGACTCCGTCCAGCTCAACGCTCGCATCGAGTACTGTCTCCGTCAAGCCACTCAGGCGCTCGTGTTTGTACCCCAAGTGTGGTTCCACTACGCCAAGTGGTTCGCCAGCAATAACGACGACCAAAAGGCCAAAGCCATCCTCGTCCAAGCCACTAGACTCAACCCTAAACTGATGTTGCTTAACTTTCAGCTTGCCGAGGTCCACGAAAAGGACGGCAACTTCGACAGTGCCAAACAAGTTTATGAGCGATTAATTAAATCGTTTAATGACGATTACAACGCCATTAACGATAAGGTAGTGGCGATTGAGAAGAAGCTTGCGCCGTCCGAGCTGGGAGAACCACCGAAACCATTATCTAAGGATGAACGTGATGAGCTTACTCGCGGGCGCCAGCGGCGAGAAAAGCTTAAACGGGAACAAATGCTTGTGTGGTGCAAATATATGACCGCTACCAAGCGACTGTTGGGGATCAAAGAAGCTCGACAAGTGTTCAAACAAGGGAGAAAAGAGTTTGCCGATATCGGACCCGACTTCTACGTGGAAAACGCTCTCTTGGAACACTATAACGATAACTCAAAGATCGCCATCAAAGTGTTTGACTTGGGCCACAAGCAGTTCCCTAACCACGGCAAGTTTTTGTTGGCGTACTTACGCTATCTCATCCAGATTAACGATGTCGATAATATCCGTAAGCTCATCCAGCTGGCGGACCTGGCTCTCTCTAAAGAGATTACGCAATTGACTGAACTGCTTACCGCTCCCGAGATTGCTAAGGACGTCGCCGACGACACCAATCGCCAAATTAAGGACCGCAAGATGTGGCTCAAGCGTTTACTCAAAGCCTACATCCGCTACGCGCACCAATACTTGCTGATGGACGTAGCCGACTCGTTCATCAACAAGTATGAACAGCTTTTCCCTGACGAAGACGCCATCGACTTATTCACTGACCGTTATCGCAACGACGGAGTTAATCTCATTGTTGAGGAAGAGCTTGACTCTAGCGATGACGAAGACGACTTTGTTCCCAAGCGACGCAAACCTGCTAAGGAAACCGCATCCACAAACAACGGTAATGCTAATAGTCGTGGTGGGCGCAACCGACGTCGGAATGATGCTCCCAACCTCCCGCCGCCTCCTCGAGGGTTGACGGCTCCCGTCAAGGAAGAAGAGGTCGAGGAGGACTCTTTTGTTAAGCCCAGTGTCGTCAAGCTTCTCAAGCAATTACCAAGTGCCCTGTACTTTGGTGAAGGGCCATATAATGCCAAGCGGTTGGTGCAAATGGTTGCCAATCTCCCTAATGTAAATACGAGCAAATGAGAGTTTACAATGTACGTCACTGCCACTATTAAGTTTAGATGATGAATTAGTGTATAGATTTATAGCGATATGATTACACAGATTGAATGGAACAAAAAATAGAAAAATATTGACATCGACGTGATTCGAACACGCGCATCTTACGATAACAGAAACCCCAACTTAGTTGAGAAGCTTTCGCTTGAGTCTGCCGCCTTAGACCACTCGGCCACAATGCCATTTCTGAAAAATTTTGAGCTGGCTTTATGGTATTGTCCAAGTAATAACAAGTGCTCCGCGTTTTTTCACGTTTGTGAGCTTAAAATAACTTGAATTATGTGCTAGAAGTGAAGGTGTTGACATAAGAGATCAGTGGAGTCGATTAGAGGCCTCATTTACCGCCTAAAGGCGTCCAACTTTATCACCTCCAAGGGCTCAAGCACATACCTCATTGTGAAGGGTGGCGCAGCCCTCGCTTGTTCAAGTCGTCACATGTCATCGAAAAAGAGACCTAACGAAACTATCCCACCCGACCCGGGCCGACATCCATCACCTCACCAAACGAATTCTGAAATCGTCCCTGACCCACCCAGCGACCGTGA